>JAJQZP010000450.1:0-226682 GCA_025403435.1 Artocarpus heterophyllus
TCAAAAAATCGTAGAAAATATAAGTTATTGTAACGCCCCTATATGGGGGTTAACAGTTTTTAATGAGATAAAATAAAATAAATAATAAAAGTAAAACCTTAAAAATAAAATTTACCCGGGACTTAAATGAAAACTCTCAACTCAAAAATAAAAATATAAACGATAAATAAACCACAGTTTTAATGTAGCACCTTAAATTTAATAATATAAACTGTTGTCATCATCATTTTAACCCTCAACACATTGTAATACAGTCACAGAAAGTAACAATTGATGCTTACATTATCATGAAGAACATTCTCAACAATTGAAGCAGTCCCAATGTAATATAGCTACATCACTTCCTCAACTATATTTCTCGTAGCCACCTCACACTTAGTGAGTCCTGAAAAGATATAAACATAAGGGTATGAGCAACACTATGCTCAGTAGAGAAAGCCATTACTCACCTCTATCATTACCACATTAAAATCTGCATGGTTAGTAAGTTACATCATATTCCAGATTATGAGGTTTATTATGATCACATCTTATGGATACCGTAGTTAATCGTTACCAAGTGTCATAATTACACATTTATACAAATATTACCAATCATCATTGTTCCTAGGTATCCATGTTAAATTGAGTATCACTCAACTCATCGAAACCCAAATGGGCGCACTTGATCACCCTATAAACATTTCAAGGTGTTCCGGTGAGGGGACATCAAGCCCCGAGTCCTCACCAAATCAATTCCTGTACAGTGTGTTTTGGGACTTTCAACCCAAGGAAGCGTCATCACCTTCCCCCTATTTTACCTTTTTGGGTATTCATGCCCAAGGACGTAACCGCCGCCCTCTTCATGTCTCACCATTTCTCTATATTAAATCATTATTAATAGAGTCAGTTTTCCTAACCATGTTCTCAATTTATAACATGTGTCAATTCATTATGTTCCTCGCCGTACAATACAAGACGAGTCCATGTCATAGTTTCATATGTGATACTCATATAATATCAGTTCAACATAGATATATATATATTGCGGCAAAACAATCAATTTTAATTCTATAAAAACCTCACAAAAATGAGTAATAGAATCCCTACCTTTCAAGCTTATCAACAGTCTCTTAATCCTGGAATCAATTAACGTTAGCTCCATACTCCCTTGATCCTAAGGCGTGCATAAGGACAATTAAAACTAAAGCACAACATACAACTACATTCATAAAATTTATTTTAATTTAATCTTAGAATTTCAAGAAATAACCACTGCCCATAGAGGTATTATAAAGTTTAACAATATAAATTTTCTGTCTAGGGCATATACACTTAGACTTCATACATATGCTCCAAAATAGCAACAAACATATACTTAGGTTTAAGAACGCAAATTTGAATAATCCTTTAGTATAAAAGAAAATTTATAAATGAAAGACTAAATTTGTTCATAAGATTCTAACCTCGGATTATGGTTAGTTGGAAGCTTGAAATGGCTTCAAAACAGGTTCCTTTACTTCGGTATGACTGAAATTCTTGCTCAAATGGAGGTGATGGTGGCTGATTTTTATGGCTGCCTTGAAGAAGTTCTCTAAGTATTTTGCTTCAGCAAAGAAATGAGAAGAAGAGTGTGGGAACCGTGGAAGAGAAAGGAAGAAAAGATGAAGTCTTTGAAGAGAAGTGATAGAAACAATTATAGAGGAGACATGTTGAAGCATGTCACGGAGGAAATAAAGAAAATGAGGGTCAAGAGTAGTTGGAAAATATATCCTTATGTCTCATCTAAAGACTTTAACACACATAATGCCAATATGACATTTTTGAGATTTATTAGAAGTTCTAATGCTTTTTAGTAATCATACTAAATAAATATAGGAGAATTTTAGAAAATTTAAAAATAGATAAAAATAAATATTATAAATAAATTTAAATGAAGCAATTTTTTTTTTTTATACATTAAAAATTAATTTAATTACCTCAATACCCGTTAGGAGAATAACGGGTGTCACAGCTCTACCCCCCTTAAAGAAATTTCGTCCTCGAAATTTCAATTCTAGCAATACTAGTAAAAATTTTAATTTCATTATGATTCCAATTCCGAGTCTAAACCGTTAATGTTGTTTGTCCTCCAAATTTAAGTTATCGTAACTCCACTTATTTACTTGCATAATAAATCTTACTCTAAATTCTAAATCCCTCAATGAGAGTATTTCTGACATGTTTCAACTTATAACACCATATAATAGTCTAAGAATCTGATCAGGCATACATATTGACCATATCATGATTCCAGTCCTTCATTGTCCATGGATTGTGATTTACAATCACATTTAAGGAGATTGCCAGAGAAATTTTATATACTTCATCTTTAGGTTCCTTTTCCTTTTTGAGTAAGGAAAAGTCAAATATATTTGATTTCATACCTCAACTAATAAACTAAAACATAATCATAAAACATATATCACAAACACTTTTATTCAAAACTATACATTAAACTTACTCATAGAGATATTAAACAGAATCTCAGAGTTGCAAACATACCCGACATATTTTTCATTAAACAGCTATCCTCATGACACAAACATTAAATCCAAATAATATACTCATATTTCATATGGAATATCCCCATAACTGACTCTGGTACTTCCACATAATATTAACAGAATATTACACATTACAAACATGATACGGATACGTTTCGAGAGTACAAGGCACTCCGTATACCAGCTATCCATATCATGCATGCTTAGAGGATACAAAAACATCGATAAACAAAAGATCGGACCTTAAGAAAGATGCGTTTCGAGAGCATCAAGTACTCCGTATCCAGCCATCCCGGCATTAGGCTCAATGAATCTAAAAGATTGGACAACGACGTACCACAAGAAACACAGAATACAAGGTAAACAGTTATTCGTAACACACGAAATACGGACACACATGCCTACATGCCAAAGATAAAACAAAAAGATTACAGATGGAGATTCAAATCAATTGGCCGCTCCCGGCTTTCCCTTTCCCATTCAAGCTTGGATGTTGCAGTGTCGGATTCTGGATGTATGATTTGCATTTTATCTATCAATTCCTCAGCTGTTGAAGCAGTAACAAAGATTTGTCTCTCCGATTCTGTAGTGATGTTTTCTTCCACAGCGTAATCTAGAAATTTCAAAAGACCGTCATAAAAACCCTTTACGTTCAGCAGACCCAAAGGTTTGGAATAAAAGCCCAACAATTGCCCACAAGCAACTATAAATATTTCCTCAAGAGTACCTAGACCACCAGGTAATGCTATAAAAGCATCAGAATTATAGATTATGTCTTTAAAATTTTTAGGGATACTCCTGACTCCTTCTCCCTTACCTATGGCTTCCTTACAAAGGTTTCCTTCAACTGGAATATGAGGCCAAATTCTTACATCAGTAGCGTCGCTAGACCTAGCTGCTAGTGCCATATTTACCATCATTTTTATACTACCACCCCCATAGATTATGTTAATCTTTTTGCGTGCTAGGACTTGCCCTAAGTGATTTGCAGCTTCTAAATAAGCTTTATCTTTTCCAAAGCTGGAACCACAAAAGACACAGACATTCTTTATTTTCTTCGTGGACTGGGAGGTAGACATATTTGGTTTATAGAAGTGGTTGCTTAATGTCTGCTCCACTTAGACTTCGGGTTCTACATGAGATTTTAAAGATGAGAAATATACAAAAAGGGCTAAAGAGATAGACGAGTAGGAAATGAAAAGGTAATCCAAAGATTTAAACAAAATCTTGTGCGGATAAGAAAGTAAGATAAGGTGATTGATAGTTTACAGAAAATCTGATTCACTTTTTGAAAAAGATTAGACTCTAATTGTATAACTTTTGACAATTGAGAACAATTCGACAGAAGACCCTCATGACACAACTGTAGACTTTTTGACAAATATACACCAAGTCTAGAAATTTAATATAAACGACAAATACTGTAGAACTTTTGAAATTTGAGACACAAATCTTGAAATATCTGGATAAGTTTTTCAAAATTCAAACATATTACTGTACCGTATGTAACGTGTCTGATAAGATAATATATTTTATTATATATATATTTAAGAAAATCATAAATTAAATAAGATATTAACACTTACTGTATCAATCTAATAATCATAATTATTTCAAACACAAAAGCAAATATTCTGAGTAAAAGAAAAACACAAACTGTTGAACATCAGCTAAAACTGCTTCAAATAAGCAAAGACTAAATAACCTTTATAGTGCGATGACTTATTCCCCATCCAGTTTTCTTATGGCTTGGCAAACAGGATCTAGAAATACCATATTCCTGAGGCGTTGTCTTTCTGTATAAAATTTAGGCCAGAGTTTAAAAATAGCTCCTTGAACATATCCACTAGGGTGACCGTGGAGAGGAGGATGGATGCTATCCAAGTTCTCCTTTGAAAGTCCATCCCTACAAAACCTTATTTTATCCTCTCTATTCGTAGACATATAACCAGGTGAAGTACATTTACCGTTACAATTTTGTCTTCCACATTTGTTACAAGTGACCACGATGGCACGAGCTCTTCTTTTCATTGCACTACGACTGGTACCTGTTCCTGGTAAACCGACATCTTGACTAAAGTCACTCGGACGGATTTTCCCCTCTATCAACATTCTCACATCACAAGGGATGCCAAAACGCAGAAGAATCCACAACCGAGTAATTCTAGCCTTGTATTTCTTTCTGAGAATCTTTTGGGAGAGTGATGGGAAATGCTTTCTCAGGTGTAGGTACTTTGGGTCCATGATGAGATGAAAGAAGAGTAAATAGAAAGGAAAAATTAAGATAGTAAATTACAGAATCCTAGAATTCCTTCTTCTTTTTGAGGAAAAGAAGAATTTTTAATGAAAAAGAAGAGGATTTGCGATTTAGAGAGAAAATAACAAATTAAGAGAGAAAAAGTGAACTCGGAGAAATAAGCTCTTATGCACAGTAAACGTATTTGTAAACAATAATTAAACCACTGTATATGACACGTATAGAGACCACGTGGGAGAGACAGTGTGCATCAAACTGATTTAGGATTTGAACTAGGCCCAAATGTTCTTAGTTGAAAATGGTCAAGTTGTTTCGGGCCTTAACACATTTGGAACGAGTTAAATAACAAACATAAAATTGAAAACCAATTTGTATAAATCTTAAACCCAATTCAAAGCCCACTATAGATAAAGTTAACTATAAACAACAAATCTAATTTAACGACAACAAGGATCTTCCTGAATGATATTTAAAATCATTTCATAACAACATAATCTTCCAGCAACTCAAATAATTTTGTTTTAATCAAAACCTTATTGAACAATGCATACACCCATCTGTTATTCATAATACTCAACATCTATCAATGGATTCATCATCATTACTACCAAGGGTTTAGAATGCGACTAACCTTGAAATCAATACGATTTACGTCTTCCAACGTAGACCATATCAATGAACAAAGACACTTGATGTTACTACTTAAGAACATCTACAATCCCCACAATTCTACTTATACAATATATAATTTCCTCATATAACAAAACCTTAGGTAACCAAAGGATTCACTGATACACTTAAATACAATGTACGTAACGAAATATTCCAATTTTGAGATTCATGCATTCTAGACTTTACACAGTCTCAACAGACCAAAAGTTTAACATTTATCTCTCTCAAGATTCAATACCATGATTCCCAACTTATATCACATTCCTCAAATAAATCGAACTTTTAAGAAAAGACATTAACACTTATGTGCTCCATCGAATCCACACATAATCATTACTTAGGTTTGAATCAATTACGAAAAATTTGGCATATCTATGCCAAACTTTAAAATCAATAAATCAAGCCTTATATTTCTTATTGTTTTTCACGAGACAAAAGGCTTTTAAATCCTCGTATCTATACGAATTTCTCATCGTTTATACGAATTAGATATGCTTATAGATCCAAATATTATACGAATCTCTCATAAGCATTCTACTTATAAACTCATTCCATATAATTATCATTCCCTTATAACTATTAATACTTTCCTTCAATATAATTATTGTACTCATATAACTATTGATATTTTCATTCTATGGCCTTTCCATGTTACATCCTTCTAGACTGTATAAATCAATGTGAAGGTTCATTTTGATGATGACAATGAAAATTCAGCTTCAAAACCATCTCAACAATATATTTTTTAAAGTGGTGCTACACTCCCTAGGTTAACCGAACCTAGGCTCTGATACCAAAAATTCTGTAACGCCCCTATATGGGGGTTAACAGTTTTTAATGAGATAAAATAAAAATAAATAATAAAAGTAAAACCTTAAAAATAAAATTTACCCGGGACTTAAATGAAAACTCTCAACTCAAAAATAAAAATATAAACGATAAATAAACCACAGTTTTAATGTAGCACCTTAAATTTAATAATATAAACTGTTGTCATCATCATTTTAACCCTCAACACATTGTAATACAGTCACAGAAAGTAACAATTGATGCTTACATTATCATGAAGAACATTCTCAACAATTGAAGCAGTCCCAATGTAATATAGCTACATCACTTCCTCAACTATATTTCTCGTAGCCACCTCACACTTAGTGAGTCCTGAAAAGATATAAACATAAGGGTATGAGCAACACTATGCTCAGTAGAGAAAGCCATTACTCACCTCTATCATTACCACATTAAAATCTGCATGGTTAGTAAGTTACATCATATTCCAGATTATGAGGTTTATTATGATCACATCTTATGGATACCGTAGTTAATCGTTACCAAGTGTCATAATTACACATTTATACAAATATTACCAATCATCATTGTTCCTAGGTATCCATGTTAAATTGAGTATCACTCAACTCATCGAAACCCAAATGGGCGCACTTGATCACCCTATAAACATTTCAAGGTGTTCCGGTGAGGGGACATCAAGCCCCGAGTCCTCACCAAATCAATTCCTGTACAGTGTGTTTTGGGACTTTCAACCCAAGGAAGCGTCATCACCTTCCCCCTATTTTACCTTTTTGGGTATTCATGCCCAAGGACGTAACCGCCGCCCTCTTCATGTCTCACCATTTCTCTATATTAAATCATTATTAATAGAGTCAGTTTTCCTAACCATGTTCTCAATTTATAACATGTGTCAATTCATTATGTTCCTCGCCGTACAATACAAGACGAGTCCATGTCATAGTTTCATATGTGATACTCATATAATATCAGTTCAACATAGATATATATATATTGCGGCAAAACAATCAATTTTAATTCTATAAAAACCTCACAAAAATGAGTAATAGAATCCCTACCTTTCAAGCTTATCAACAGTCTCTTAATCCTGGAATCAATTAACGTTAGCTCCATACTCCCTTGATCCTAAGGCGTGCATAAGGACAATTAAAACTAAAGCACAACATACAACTACATTCATAAAATTTATTTTAATTTAATCTTAGAATTTCAAGAAATAACCACTGCCCATAGAGGTATTATAAAGTTTAACAATATAAATTTTCTGTCTAGGGCATATACACTTAGACTTCATACATATGCTCCAAAATAGCAACAAACATATACTTAGGTTTAAGAACGCAAATTTGAATAATCCTTTAGTATAAAAGAAAATTTATAAATGAAAGACTAAATTTGTTCATAAGATTCTAACCTCGGATTATGGTTAGTTGGAAGCTTGAAATGGCTTCAAAACAGGTTCCTTTACTTCGGTATGACTGAAATTCTTGCTCAAATGGAGGTGATGGTGGCTGATTTTTATGGCTGCCTTGAAGAAGTTCTCTAAGTATTTTGCTTCAGCAAAGAAATGAGAAGAAGAGTGTGGGAACCGTGGAAGAGAAAGGAAGAAAAGATGAAGTCTTTGAAGAGAAGTGATAGAAACAATTATAGAGGAGACATGTTGAAGCATGTCACGGAGGAAATAAAGAAAATGAGGGTCAAGAGTAGTTGGAAAATATATCCTTATGTCTCATCTAAAGACTTTAACACACATAATGCCAATATGACATTTTTGAGATTTATTAGAAGTTCTAATGCTTTTTAGTAATCATACTAAATAAATATAGGAGAATTTTAGAAAATTTAAAAATAGATAAAAATAAATATTATAAAATAAATTTAAATGAAGCAATTTTTTTTTTTTATACATTAAAAATTAATTTAATTACCTCAATACCCGTTAGGAGAATAACGAGTGTCACAGTTATGGACCGCTATGTTATGATAGTAATTACAGATCCAATGCTCGCATGTGTTTAGGAGCAAATTATCGAATCCAAATTTCTGATAATTAATATCATAGAATGTTTTTACTTCCAGAGTGCCATGTTAGGCCTAAAAAATCGAATAGTAACTAAACATGGGCTTATAAGCCCAATAATATTATTCATATTCCAATGGACTTATAGTATAGTAATGAACCAACGTAGGTAATATGAGACATTAGTAAGTCAAGAAAAAAGAGGAACATAATTCATTAATTACCAAATTAATTAATTAATAAAGATTAGTACAATTTAATCAATTAAGGAAAATAAATTAGACAAGAATTAGGAGTTAAGAGGATTTAAATCTAATCAATCCTTTTTAACTACCTAAATAGTCAGTTATTTAATAAAGGAAAATTTCTAAGAAAACTATTTAATATCCTTTTACTAAATGCTAAACTAATTAGCATAAAACAAGTAAAACTCACACTATTAGTGGGTTTCTTTTCTTAGACTCTAAGAATATTGGATAAGTACAGGGCCTGTTAGTAGATCTTAGCTCTAGAAAAGAAAAAAAAAGTTGACGAAAGATCAAAATGGAAACCAAGTTTGTGATGTTACTTAAAAGCTCCATAAAGGTCCTCGATTGGTTTATGTGCTTAAGGTGTGATTTGAGACATTTTTTTTTCCTTATCCTAACCTTTACCTAAGCAGCACACTACAAACCTAGCAAAGTCCCAAGGATCTTTGGTGTGGTTTTGTCTAGATTAGTGGAGAAAGACATGAAACGCAAAAATATGAGACTTTTTAATTCTTTCTTTAAGGTTGATTCTAATTTCATATTCGCATGAGTTTAACCAAATTGCATGCAACAAAAAGTGAAAAGGCTATACATACACATGGAGAATCCAATTGGAATAGGGCAGACTCTAGGATTAATTATAACACTTGGCTAATATTTGTATTGTTCATTAAGTTATATTCTTTAGTCAATCTTTAAAGAATTTGTTGGAGATCATCACCATATTAATTAGCATGACTTGCCTTCAATTTATTTTTGTTTTTGATCCTTTTCTAGTTTTTCCTTGAGAACTAGCAAAATAGTAAATTTGAGGGTGTCATAACTCTATAAAAAAGAGTTATTTTACACTTAATTGCATATATTTTTGCTATGTTCTAGGTATTTTAATTTTATTATGTTAAATTTTGCTTTATTTTCATCATATTTTATTTTCACTTTAGTTAATTTGATTTGATTTGATTTAGTTTTAATTTAATTTAATTTTGTAGAATTTTAGTTTATTTTAATTTTCCCTCTTAATTATTTATTTTTCCCAATTTTGTGGGAAAATTAAGCGCAAGGGTAATTTGACAATTTAAAATTAAATTGGGGTAAAAAATAATAAAATTTTAAATTTAGATCGAGTAGAACACGAAATAGAGATCCCATATTTTTGAGGGGGAGCTGAAACCAAAGAGAAAAATGGAGAAAAAGAAAAACAAGAAAATAAATTTATTGTTTAGGGTTTTATTTTAAGGTTTTAGGATTTAGTTTTAGTTTTAGGTTGAGATTTTATATTCATCAAAACACTATTAGAGAGCATTTTTTAGAGCTACAAAAAGGAGAAAGAAGAAGGAGAATAGGTAAGAAGGAGCTTGGAGTTTGTGACATATTCTTTTTGGTTTTTTCCTCTTTTTTTTTTGCTTATTTTTGTATATTCAATGAATGCTTGAATATTGGTGTTATTTATTTTTATTTTTATTTATGAATTAGTTATGTGTTCTAGGATTCTAATAGATCCTAGTAATGGAGTTTGATTTATTTTTGTTCTCTTGGATTGGTTGTTGATTATTGGAAATTGATTATTCTATCATGTGTTTAATGCTCCTAGTGATTTGACCATTTATTAGGTGTTGTTGTTGGACTTGAATGAAATTGAAAAATGACTTTTAGGTCTTGATCAATAATAGGGCAGCATGTGCAATTTAGAATAAGAATACAAACTTAGTGCATGAGTAGCCATTTTTGAATACTTGAACTTAAGGAGTTTGTGTTAATTAATTCCTCATAGTAATATAGGGGTGTTAGTTAATGTGAATATTCCTACTATTTTATCGAAAAAGAGAGGTAATTTTGTATATTTGATTAATAATTTTATTGAGTAGAATTAATCAATTAGAGGGTAAAGTGACTTCAAATGAAATTAAATTGGTAAAATTGGATCTTTTAGAGTTTATTTTTATTATTTTTGTTTTGTTTATTTTATTTTAATTTCATTATTTTTCCCTTTTTAATTGACTACTAAAATAATCTTAAAGTTAATACAATTTTCGTAACAAACTAAAATTACGTATAATCTCTATAGGAACGACACTTTTCTTACCATTATATTACTCGTTTATGTGATATTATGTACTTACAATTTTCCAACAAACAACTCCAAGCATTTGGATTCCCCTTCAATGTTTTGTATAGTTATACTTGTTGTGGATGATCTTGGCGGCCCAAGGCCCAAAGCTGAGTCTAGGAAAGGGTCCAATAAGAGCCCAAGGCCAAGAAGCTATCCCGGTAAGTAGGCGAGCTAATCGAGACTTCATCATAAGTCGATACGATCTCAAGGGGGCTAGCAGTCGAGAAAACAAGATGCCCAGGTTCATTAAACTCAAAGATATGCGTTTGAATCACAAGCATGGGCAACTGAATCCCCATAAAATCAAGAAAATAAGCCCATGGTGTACAATATGAGAAAGTCAAAAACGAGGATAGCGGGAATAACATTGGAAAAAAAAAATATTCCTGATTTTATTGTGATTTCTTTTGTTATTTGTTATTTATTATTTACTTAGAATTTTGTAGCTATAAATACGGTGAAGACCTCACAAGGAGGGGACTTTTTAGCCCTCTCTTTACCATGTACTCAAAGAAAATAGTGAAATACCCTAGAAGTGGACGTAGCTCTTATAAAGTGAACTGCTATAATTTCCTAGTGTCGTTACTTTTCTACACTTTCATTTTCTGTTTTGCATAAACATTGTGAGTGATCAATGAGGATTTTTGGTTGACCAATTTCCACCGTCAACAATATTAAAGTTATTGACAATTATTAGTTTCTGGACTATGAGTGTTGTGGCAAATTAGTTTATAAACTTTTAATTCTAACATATTACTTTTAATTTTTTTTTGTCAATTTCTGTCCCTAGCTCTAAAAATTAACGAAGTATTTGTAGAATTTAACATAGATAATCTCATTCTTATCATATATAATTTTACTATCTTTACAAAATGTTGTAGTTTTAATGATTTTAAAAATAGTGAAGAGAATATTTTGCATATAATTTAGCTGTTTTTATAAAACTTTAAGTTATTAGGTGATGAAAATACGATTATTTTTGTTACGTTATAGAAATTTATTGTCAATTTTATAGTTAACGATCAAAGTTACTATAAAACTGAAATTTCAAAGAGTAATATAGTATGATTGAAAATTAATGGATCAAAGCATCATTATGTGTATAGTTTAAGAACTAGCCGTTCTAATAACTCAAATTGAATTAAGATGGTGCTGTTGAGAGCAGAGATGAGAAGGGAACCTTTCCAAGCTTGTGGGAAAAGGAGGTTTGGATCAAGTTGTTGTTGGAGTTTTTTTTTATTTTTAAATATGAGTGGTGTTGGTAGTTCTTGGACCTTTTCAGCTTGCAACTGCCTAAAGGGATGGGACACTTCTCAAGCATTATTTGCTTGACTAGTCAATGGGGTTTTAAAGACCCTCTCCTTGCTGTGGAATTGTTTTTGGAGTGTAATAAGTTGGTTTGAATCCTACGCAGAACTCTTTTATTTTCAATTCAGTCGCCGATGGGGCTCTCACTAATGATTTGTGCCACCTGCTTTGCTTTTGCTTTTTCTTTTGGTTGATTGACTAGCTCGCTTGTTTGGGTGGCCTGTCTCCCCTTCCTTTGATCTCTTGCTTTTTCTTTTGGATATTTATCTCTTTATACCCTCTCTTTTAGGTTAATTCAAAAATTATACCTTTAGTTTTTAACCTCATCAAATGTATACCTGCAATTCAGAGTTAATACACAAATCTATACCTTAGCTCAGTCAATAGCTGATTTTGACCTTTAAATTGATCACATTATCTTTAAGTAAAATATAAAAAAACTAAAACTTTTTAAAAAAAGAAAAAACAATAAAAAAACACACAAAACCCCTATTTTTGAAGGTATTCAATACATTTTTAAGGCAAAAAGCTTAGTATAGATTTTTTTTACGTATTTAAAGTTTTTTTTTATTTTTAATTTGAGGGTATTTTGATAATTTCTTTGGTCAAAATCAAATATTAATTGGGCAAAAGTATAAATTTGTGTATTAAATCTAATCTAAAAGTATAAATTTGATGGGATTAAAAACCAAAAATATATTGTTTGAATAAACCTAAAATACAAGATATTAAAAGGTAAATAACCCTTTTTCTTTTATTTTTATTTTTTCGAGGCTCTTGTTGTAGTTCCTAATCTCATGTAAATGTTTTAAGGTTGGTTTGATACAGGTTCAAAATGATGTGGCTTTGAACTTTATAGTTTAAACTGTGAATTCTAAAATGTGTGATTTAAATGGTAGTTTTAAACTAGAGTTTGCAATATAAAAGTTTAAAAAAGAGAATAATTACATCAAGTTTAAAACAACAAAGACGTTTAAAAAACTATGATTTATGAAGAAAAAAGAAAATAAAAATAGTTTTTACTGTAAAAACAAGTTCAAATCGTGTGAACTTGAAGGGGACAAAGTTTGAATTTTGAGTGTTTTGGTCGGTTTAAAACCACCTTCATGGTTTAAACATGCATTAGTTATTACTCCACCAAACGCTAATTTGAACCGCCTTTATAGTTTAAACTAGATTAATAAAAACCGAAAAAATTTCAAAATGAGATTGTTTTCGAGCTCTATTTGATGGTTGAGATCTAAGTTGCACATATAATCTTACTTTTTAAAAAGGGGTTAAAATACTCTAGGCAAGTTGCCATTTTTCTTTCTCAACAAATTGATTTATCTCTTAATGTTGAGATTCCACTAAGAAATAAAAGAGGAGAGAGAACAAAATTATTATCATATATTCGTTTGGCAACTTAATATAAAATTCTCATATACTATAGTGTAAAGTTTTCATATGTTATAGTGTAAAATAAAAATATGCTAGTGTAAATTTCTACTGTAGATTAGATAGATGTGGTTACACTGGAATTTCACAGCAAGCACATACAGATTGGAGCTTCATTGGAGGGACTTTGTTGTTTCAATTAAATTACAAGAATATCCAATCCAAAAACAAGTCCCCAAAAAAAAAAAGGATTAGATAATGACAGATTTGGCTAACATCCAACAGCCAATGCACCTATACATATATTTGCAATCAGAGGAAACAATAAAATTATATATTTGAACGAAGACAACGACATAAAATTATATAATATGGAGATGCTTTTTTTTTTTTTTTTTAAAAAGAAAGATAATAAATATGGAAATGAAATCACCAAGTTAAGGTGAGTATCCAATCGAATCTGACAATTTTTTCAGTCAAGCCAATGCTATAATAGATTTCAAATCGATACATTGAATCCAATCCATAATTTTTCCAACGTCCAATTCAATCCAATGCTATAATATAAATAAAATATGTTGGATTTGTTAATTGGATATTAACTCCAAAGCCAAATCTAATCCAATGTAATTTAAATTTTTAATTTTTCCATCCAATCTAATAAGAATTGGATATCCATTTTCATTAAATTGGATAGGATGCTTATCAAATCACATTAGGTAACTTGCTCAACCCCTAAGCCAAGTTGTCTCATTATATTACATCGAACGGCGTTGACTTTTGTGAACCATGTTCACAGAGTTAAAGACTGTTGCAATATTGTTACACCACTCTCATCTTGTTTAAGTACCCCAAGATAGTGTTCTTAGTTCTTTCTTTACAGAAAAACGATTTTCATCCCGACGGGGGCAGCTACCCCACTAAAGACACAGTGAAACCCACGTGGGCCCTACCAGTTTGTCTAAGATACCTACCCGACAAGTCTAGATCTGTTGTCTCTATTTTTCTTGTCTCTTGACTGTACCTTCATTGTGTATTTGACATATCATTTAAATTTAACATAAACACATAAATAAAACTTAAATCTTAAATTTAATAATACAATTTATTTAGGTGTTAAAATTTAATTGAAAGATAATTAAGGAACAAGAAAATGAGAAAAAAAAATCTTGATTCCTGCCTCACGATGCTATATAGTAGTTGCTGCTTTATATCACTTCCTTGTAAGTTCCATATATATATATATACACACACAAACATATATATATATATATATTAAATATAACAGTTAATGATTACAGATAAGTACTTTTCTCACTTGGATAATGAGGAATTGTGGATGACAAAATGATCAGAGTGATGACTGGTGCATACACGTTTATTCATCTAATGCCATGGGACACATTTAAAGCAACACATCACAGACGACATGCTAGTTAGTTTAAATGAGAACTGAAATTTCTAGGCAGTTTACTTGAAAGTAAAGTACCCAAAATTATTTTTTTAAAAAAAAGTATTGCCGGTCAAGCAGGCAAAGAGGCACGACTTTTTGTCAACCTTCCATATCCTTATTTATTAATTCTGGCTAAGTTTGTATTGATGTGGGGCAAGTAACTTGGAAGTTTCCACGATGACTTGGAAGTCTTCGGAACAAAAATTTTAACAGAGAAGCAAGTGTGAAAAGGATAGTTATAGTAAGGCGTGAAAGGACACATGGCATAATTTTTTTTTGAACTGTAACCTCCATTAAAACAACAAATTACAAACTTAGTCAAATAGAGGAATTTGATCCCAACCACTGTATACACTAGTAAGCATGACAAGAGCATAGGAGCAAATTTGAAGTACTAAAACACAAAGGGGGAAAGGCCCCCTCGATATAAAGACCTCTTTACAAAAGATCATAACAATTGGCGGATTAAACCAGTTGACCAAAATCACCCTCCTATAAAGGGACACAAACAACACAGACTAGATAACTGTCTAGTTGGATATTTATACACCTATTGCTGTTAACAAGTAGAGGAGATAAACACACTAAAACAGGAGGTGGAAAGGCTACCTCTGTTATTATAGCAAAAGAGCTACTTCGTATAAACACCACTGGATGTGGCGGGATCTCCGCCACACTTATTCTATCTAAACAAAAATAAAAGGGAACATGAAGAACCCAACACGACCGGTTCTAGCCCGTTGCCACCCCCATCCAACCCGTTCTTGACAATCAACACCACAACCATCCATACGAAGACAACACCTTCCTCTTTCAAATCTAATAAACCCTAACCAAAAATCCTCTACACCATCCAACCTTCACCAACCATGGGCCCAAGTCTACCCCCACACTCTTCGAACCGGTAGGAGCTTGTCAAAGTCTAAAAACCCTTGAATCCAAACTCCTCCGACCACCATCCTCCTCCCTAGACCCCATCAGCCTTGGATCTGGCCACCCCTGGTCCCCTCGTCGTCGGATCTGGCTCGTCAGCTTTGAAAACCACCAGCCACCACCCCTCACCCAAACAATGTTCCACCGACCGCAATCCCAACTAGATCTCTATCGCCCCTACCCAAAGAAATCGACGTTCCCTGCCCATGGGCCGGATGCTTGGCTATCATCCCTAGGGCGGTGCCTGGCTCCGAGGGGCATCTCTAAAACTGCAAAGACATTTGGAGAGAGAGAGCGCAAAGAATTTTAGAGAGAGAGAGAGACAACTAAAGCCCTTATTCCTACACACGACATAATTTTAAACCGTCAAATTAGATCAAAATTTTATAAATTAAATTATAAAATGATAATTTAATGAAACTCGATAAAAATACAACAATTAGTTAACATTGTATTATAATAACATAGAATCATTTTTTTTCTTTTTTTTTGAATTTGAGAGAAGAGGATTCAAATTCTTGACCTTTTAGACGTAGAGTCAAATGCAGTTTACCGCAAGGCTAAGCCTCCAAACACTAAAATAATCAATTCTAAATAAACGAGAAAACCCATTAAAAAAGTTTTGAATCGTCAGATCTACACAGTGTTGAATCTAATATGATTATAGTGCAAGGATTTGTTTGACAATGAAGTTAAAACTTACTGCTTTTAACTATTATAGTATAAAGTTCTCACATGCTATAATATATAACAAAAGTATGTTACAATATTTAAATTCTAACTGCAAGTTTCAGCTATAATCTTAAACACACTCCTAACCTTTCGAAATGTAAACTTCTAGTAGCTTATTGTTACAAGATAAATACTCCGAAGGGAACTTTATTATTTTTCTAAGAAATGCATTTTCTTCTTCTTTTCCAAAATGACTTGATAATAGCGACCACCATTGACTCATACACATGTATATATACACACTTCTAATTAGCTAGTCGTGTTCACTCCACACTTAAACCATAAGTGGAAAAAAAAAAAAAGCCTTCCAAAAATATTGTAACGGTCAAATTTCCCTTCTCTTCACTATCTGAATTTCTAGTCATGGTGATGATGGAACTTGTCATTCTACTCAAAGACTGGTTCTCAAGCCTAAGGTATTTTCTTCAACTCTCTTTACAATTCCTAACTTTCCATTTGTGCCGAGATTGGGCCGAATTCGAGATTAGAACCGAAGAAGACGAAGAAGAAGAAGAAGAAGACGATGATGATCAAAAGAAGCAATCAAGAAAAATGGAAAAGAAAAAAACGATCAAGATCAAAAAAGTAGTTCATGGTGATAAGAAACTGTGTATAGAAGAGGTGAAAGATGTTATGGAGAGATTATTAGTGGAGAAAAACTACTTGAGTGATGAAGAGTTGTTTGAGGAAGAAGTGAGCTTGGAGGAAGTGAGAGAAGCATTTGATGTTTTCGATGAGAACAAGGACGGGTTTATTGATGCAGGGGAAGTGCAGAGAGTTCTTTGTGCATTAATTGGCTCTTCCATGGAAGCTTCAGAAAAAGAATGCAAATCCATGATTAAAGCTTTTGACAAAGATGGAGATGGAAGAATAGATTTCAATGAATTTGTCAAAATCATGGAAGACAGCTTTGGCTAATTAAAACTTAGGTAAGAAAAAATAAAAAAAATAAAAAATAAAAACTCATCAAAACTTACTCCGGATTTGGCTTTGCTCTTTTTTTTTGTATTTTTTTTTGTATTTTGTTAAAATTAAAAGTACGTAACTTTTTACGTGAAGTGACTCAGTATTTTTATAAGTTGATGTTTTTTTTCTTTTATTGCGGAAAGTTGTGTGGAAGTACCACTGGGATGACCTCTAGGCCGGGGGTCTTTGTTAATTTGTTCAAGCCAAGAAGCACAAAAAATAAATAAGAGATTTATCTTTGTTGTTAGTATTATATTATATTTATTTTTAGTCTGTCGTTCTTAATGAACTCCAATATTTTCTTGCGTGAGAATAATAGTAAACATCAACAATGGAGCTGAATTTATAGTATGTAGAAGAATGAAGCAAAAATAAGCCAGAGCACAACATTTCTGAAGCAGAGCAATATCATGGCTTTTATCAACTTCCAAAAAACCAAACTTTCAATAAATCAACACGATTCAACAAATATACTGCTAAATCAGTTAAAGTAATAATACGTCTAACTTAATAACATGTCAATTTAAATATTATATCATATTAATGAAAATGCTAAACCAGTTTAAATAATTTAACTGACGTATACATTATTTGGAAACATAAAAGAAGATAGGAGAAAGGGAAATGGAAGACAAAGCCCTCATATAAGTAACATCCAAAGAACGATGATCATAATTCTTGAGCAAATTTTATCTTGAAATTCTAATCAAATTGCATTATCAATCTCTTCAGCTTTCTCTTGTATTTTAATTGCAATAAAAACAGAGGATTAGCAATCAGAGTTTGTCAAGGTTAGATTTAATTGACGGGAAGGCGAAACATAAGAGAAAATTTCAGGTTCATTTTTACTTTTGTTATTCTATCAGTGATCCTCATATAATTTCATAACAAAATCCACAAAATTCTGCTAATGTAATGAGCACAATTCAGAAAACATTTTCTTCTTGGAGGCTATAGCACAAAGACTAACTAAATTTAGAAATTAATTTATTCGTGGAAAATTCAAAATATGTTGCACAAAAAAAGAAAATATTGTGAAAATAGCTACGATACTATAACAAATAAATTAAATAAAAAATAGAAGAGAGAACATAATATAAAAGTTTAACGTGATTGAAGACGACTACAAGGAGAAGCCGAAGAGGAACCATGGCTCAACCACGTTTGTTCCCCATTTGGTTTTGTCTTGAGAATTTTTGAAAATGTTTTTATATACTTTTTTCAAAAACACTTTCAGGATAATTCTTACAAATTCTCATTTTTTAAAACAAAACCATTTTCACCTATTTTGAAAACACTAACAAACGGACTCAAAGTTTTCTTGTATTATCTTATCCTCCTGATTTTTCTCCCTCGTCAAGGTCTTCTCTCTCTAATTTCTCACCTCCGCCACACATTGCTCTCAATTAGGTTCCTTCACTAATTATGGATCCAACATATTCTTTTTGTTTCTCTTCTCGCTTAATTTGGGTAAGCAGATGCATTTGCATCATATTTATGTTTTTTTGGTTAGAGAATTTATCAAATGTAACGGTGATTTATATGTGCATATATAAGTCATAGATTTGTATTAGCATTAGTGTTTGTTTATGAATGAAGTTGATATCTTTGTTCTTTTGGGAGGAGTTTAATCCAATTCTATTCTTGATCTCTCTCCCCAAAAAATAAGAAGTAATAATAAAAGTCTTTCATGAATGGTTAAAATTTTTGCACATATTTCTTTTGTGTTTTTGTTATGGGCTCTTCCTTCTTTAAAATCATCGCCTTTACATGTGTAATGTTTTCATTTACGAGCTAAGTCTCAATAAATACATAAATTTCTTGTTAAAAGTGTAGTGTTTATATATATATATATACACACACACACACGGAGAGATTTGATATGTAGTTTACTTCATCACATGTAATTATTGGAGTTGCTTTCTAACTTTTCAGATGGCCCAAATTGGGTTCTACATTTTTGGACAGAAGGAAGCAGGATCATGCACTATTTTTTTTTTTTTTCTCTATTGAGTTTTCCATTCAAGGTTTTAACAAGACGTTTTTCTATGTCCTTATACACAAGAAGATTTAAATCTTATACTGCTTTTTGTTTTTGTTTTTTTTTTGTAAGCATTTTGACCATAATTGTATTGAATGTCTTTGTATATATATATATATATATATATATATATTCTTTTTAATTAAATAATGAAATTTTAAGAGTGGGTGCAACATTGCATTTGGTTAAATTTTCAACGATGTTTATTCACGAGAGCTATAGGTGAAAAGAAGTGAAACTGCTTTGTCAAGCATAAGGCTATTGCCCCCACCATACTCCTCGATTGAATCCTATAGCGGAAAGTGTCAGTACTTTGTCAAGCACAAGACTATTGCCCATCGTGCACCTCGTTCAATTCAATATTTGTCCATATAGTTATTATATAATATGACAGGTGGCCACCACTATGAGGCATCAATACCAGAATTGTATTACTGTATTTCTCGAATATAAAGCATAGAAACAAAGGTGCAATGGATCGTTTTTCTTTTGACATTTTGAATTCATTTCACGTTGTTTCTCTGTTTTTCTTTCTATAGGAAGCACCTAAACGCAAATAGAAGTATCAGCCAGGAAAGCATATTGCTCTTGGTAATGTCAAATCGAAGGTTCAACATTAAGGCACGCAAACAGAGTTTAATTTTTGGTGTTTTTACTGGTTTTAAAATGCTTCCATGGTTTAAACTAGCATAAATTATTATTTTACCAAGTGTCAGTTTGAACTGGCTAAAACCATTTTTGTTAAAAAGTGTGGACCCAAATTCAATGCCTTTCAGAATTTCATGATACCCACAATTTTACTAAAAAGGAATAGGAAAAGAGAAAAGTGAGAAAAAACCACGTTTTGAAAGCAGTTGGAGCATGCCCCCGTGGAGAGAAATCCATGCGGTAGTGTAGAGTCACAGAAGTGCGCCGCAGCCGTGATAGATCTTTAATATCTGTAATTCCGAGCAATCTTAGAACTTAATAATTTTCAAAGAAAAAGATTTAAGCGTACTTTGATTCATAGCTTCAATTTTTATAGAAACTCTGGAACAAAAATTGGCAGAGAAGAAGAACCCAGTTTCTCTCTCTAAACCCACACTTTCTTTAACGTATTTTTCTGATGGAGAGAATAATACAAATTGATTGGGTGGAGAGAGGACCAGACTCTTATTTATAGACCCTCAATAGATGCATTTCCATCAAAGCACATACCTCTTCAGATACAGATTTATCTTTTCAGATATAGACATATCTTTTAATAAGAGTTGCAACCCCTCATAGCCAATAGAATTTTAGCATTTAAATAATTATTAAACTAAATAAATAAATATATAAATCTGATAAAATTTTTATAGGCATTTAATTAATTATGTGGGTCATAATTCTAACATTCT
Source organism: Artocarpus heterophyllus (assembly GCA_025403435.1). Lineage (NCBI taxonomy): Eukaryota > Viridiplantae > Streptophyta > Magnoliopsida > Rosales > Moraceae > Artocarpus > Artocarpus heterophyllus. Next base: position 20,829 of record JAJQZP010000450.1, read on the forward strand.
CCTACTTGGCCCATATAATATTAATTTTTAGTTCAATAATGCCATAATGTGCACAACAATATTATGCTAAATCTTCTAAAAATTTACTAATACTCTACATCATAATTAAACAGAAAATCTAAAGTGAGTCATGGTGGTTGTACGTCATAATTTACTATAGTCCCTTCCATGTACTACAACATTAGATATCTATTTAACATAATTCATAATTGAGAGGTATAATAATAGTCCACTTTAATGTCTTCGTTGAGACTATCCTGTCAAACATTAATCTATAATAATCATCTATACAAAAAATAGAAAACAGGATATATCGAAAACACAATAAGTGAGCTCAAAGTGTCATATCATTAAATGAAATAGAACATAATACATAACCATCAATGACATCCAATAACACCCATACGTTCAACATGTTCAATAAATGTTTTGGGTGGTAATCCTTTTGTTAAAGGATTTGCAATCATAAAATTGGTGCTAATTTGTTCAATTGACACTTTACGTTCCTGAACTTCTTGCTTAACGACTAAGTACTTAATATCCATACGTTTTGCACCATCAGAGTACTTTTCGTTCTTGGCAAAGAAGACTGCTGCGACATTATCACAATAAATTTTCAACGGCCTAGCTATACTGTCGACAACTCCAAGTCCCGAAATAAAATTCCGCAACCATAAAACCATGACTTATGGCCTCAAAGCATGCCACAAACTCGGCCTCCATAGTGGATGCAGCAATGACAGACTGCTTCGCACTCTTCCATGAAATTGCTCCTCCGGCCAAAAGGAACATATAACCGAATGTAGATTTTCTACTGTTAGCACATCCGGTAAAATCTGAATCTGAATAACCGACAACTTCAAGATGATCACATCTTCTATAAGTGAGCATATGGTCCTTTGTTCCTTGCAAATACTTGAGAACTTTCTTTGCAGCTTTCCAATGATCTATTCCTAGATTACTTTGATATCTTCCCAACATCCCAATAGCAAAGCTAATATCTGGTCTGGTGCAAGTTTGAGCATACAACAAGCTACCAATAACGAATACATAAGGAATGTTTTTCATTTGCGCTCGTTCCAATTCATTCTTTGAACATTGCATATGACTAAATTTGTCCCCCTTCTGAATCGAAACTATACATGCTGAGCATTTGTCCATCTTGAATTTCTCTAAAACTTTGTTAATATAGCATTTCTGAGACAACCCCAACAATCCTTGTGATCTATCACGGAATATTTCAATTTCTATCACATAAGTTGCCTCACCCATGTCTTTCATTTCAAAGTTCTTAGAGAGGAATTTCTTAGTTTCATGTAATAAACCAAGATTGTTAGCAGCAAGCAAAATATCATCAACATATAGGACCAAGAAAATAAACTTGCTCCCATTGACCTTCATATATATACACCGATCAACAATGTTCTCTTTAAATCTAAACGAAGTAATAATATCATTAAATTTAAGATACCATTGTCGGGAAGCTTGTTTAAGTCCATATATTGATTTCTTTAATCTACACACCATGTGTTCCTTTCCTTTAATTGAAAAGCCTTCAGGTTGGTTCATGTAGACTTCTTCCTCTAAATTTCTATTGAGAAAGGCGGTTTTCACATCCATTTGGTGTAACTCTAAATCAAAATGAGCCACCAATGCCATAATAATTCTAAGTGAATCTTTCTTAGAGACCAGTGAAAAAGTCTCTTTGTAGTCAATGCCTTCTTTCTGAGTAAAACCTTTGGCAACATGTCTAGCCTTGTACCGTTCAATATTTGCCTTTAGAGTCATGCTTGGTCTTAAAGACCCATTTACAACTGACTCTCTTGCAACCTTTAGGCAACTCAACAGGGTCCCAAACTTGATTTTGATCCATAGATTTTAACTCATCTTTCATAGCATTGAGCCACTTGTCAGAATCCATACTTTTCATGGCTTGTGAAAAAGAAACTGGATCTGAAATCGGATCATTATCGATTTCCAAGTCAATTTCAGACTCTTGTAGATAAACCACATAATCATTAGGAACAACAAATCGTTTTTCTCTTTGAGATCTTCTTAATACTGTTTCTTGTGGTTCAGCTACTATTGGTTCCTCGAGTACAACTTCATTGTGAAGTGGTTGGCCATTCAATTGTTGTTCTTGAACATTGTTAGGCTGTACAACAATGTTAGGAACAATCTTGGAAGTTATAGGTAGACATACTTCTACCCTAACTTCTTCAATGACCATATTACGTGGTTCTCCACTCCCACTAATTTTACCATTCTTGATGAACCTAGCATTTCCAGATTCAACTATTCTCATACTATGGGTAGGATAATAAAATTTATACCCTTTAAATTTTTTAGAATAACCAATGAAATAACCACTAGTTGTCTTAAAATCCAATTTCTTTTCATGTGGATTGTAAATTTTCACTTCTGCCGGGCAACCCTAAACATGCAGATGCCTTAAACTAGGTTTCCTTCCCATCCACATCTCAAAAGGAGTTTTCGGGACTGCCTTACTAGGAACCCTATTCAGTATATACATGGCAGTCTTTAATGCATGCATCCAAAAAGATAAAGGTAAAGATGAATAACTTAACATGCTCCTAACCATATCCATTAATGTACGATTACGCCTTTTTGCTACACCATTTTGTTGTGGTGTACCTGGCATAGTGTATTGCGCACATATGCCTCGCTTTTCTAGGAATTTAGGAAATGGACCTAGACATTGCCCTGACTCATCATACTTTCCATAGTATTCATCACCTCTATCTGATCTTACAATTTTCACCTTTTTATCTAATTGCCTCTCAACCTCATTAATAAATACCTCAAGGGCTTCAACAGATTATGATTTTTCATGCAATAGATAAAGATAACAATAACATGAAAAATCATCAATAAAAGTGATAAAATACTTTTCTCCACTAAAGGATGAAGTATCAAAAGGTCCACATATGTCGGTATGTATGAGTTCAAGAAGCTGTGTACTTTTTGTAGCCCCTTTCTTAATGTGTTTAGTTTGCTTTCCTTTAATACAATCAATACACACACCGAGATCAGTAAAATCTAAATTCAAAAGAATTCCATTCTTTACTAATCTCTCTATTCTTTCTTTGGATATGTGACCCAAGCGTTTATGCCACAAGTAAGCAGAACTTTGATCAACTAAACTCCGTTTAGTTCCAATACTTCGATGCATGGTTAGCAAAGTTTCAGCAAAAAGATTATCAAGCTTTAAGTTATATAAACCATCATAAAGGATTCCAGAGCCAATAAAATTATTATTTTTTATATAAACTGAAAGATCCAAATCCAAACTTACAATAAAATCCTGCTACATCAAGTTTTGATAAAGAAACTAAATTACGAGAAAAAGTAGGTACATAAAGAGTTTGGTATAAATCAAGATAATATCCAGTATCTAATATTAAGCGATAAGTGCCAATTCCTCCACTGAAGCTTTATCTCGATTCCCCATGTAAATAAAACTTTCATTTGCTCTTATGGGTTGGATCGTAAGGAATCCCTACATCGTATTAGAAATGTGAGTAGTTGAACCTGAATCAATCCACCAAGTATTATAAGGAACTTCAGTTAAATTTGATTCAAAGCAAACTAAAGCACAAGGCTTACCTTTCTTTTCGAACCAAGCCTTACGTTTTTGACAATCTTTCTTTAAGTGCCCAAATTTGTTACAAAAATAACACTTAACATTGTGTTCCTTCTTGTGGATTTGAGTTGACTCATTCAGGTTATGCAACTCCTTCTTGAACCCTTTCTTCTTGTTCTTTCCAGGCTTCTTTTTAGTGCCCTTTTTAGCCTTTTGATTCACAAGATGAATGAAATGAGGTTTCTGATTCTTCAATCTCGTCTCCTCTTGAATAAGCATACTGGTCAATTCATTAATATTCCATTTATCTTTAATTGTGTTATAACTCATCTGGAATGGACCATATTGTTCAGGAGGAAGCGAGTTGAGAATGAACTATACTAGAAAGTACTCATCCACAGACATCCCCAAAGACTTTAATTTTGCTGCTATATTTGTCATTTTAAGGACATGCTCATGCATAGTACAAGAACCATCAAATTTTATGTTGGTTAATTTAGCCATCAATGTACCAGCAAGAGACTTATCAGCAGTTTAAGAGCGCTCTTCCACAAGTTTCATAAATTCCTTAGCACTTTCAGTCTTGGGAAGAGTACTTTTAATGTTGTTTGCTACTATTATTCGCATGAACATTAAGCTTAATCTATTCAACCTTTCCCATAATTGATGAAAATTTTTCTCCTCCTCACTACTAGCATCAGTAACAGTAGTGGGTTCCTTATCTTGAAGTGCTAAATCAAGATCCAAGATACCTAAGTGAAATTGGACTTGTTCGTACCAATCAGAGAAATTCAAACCATTGAACAAGAGAACAAATGAAGCATGCAAATGTAAAAAAATAGGAATAGATACTACAAATATGCAAGAAACATTCATACATTAATGCTTTGAGATGATCACATAATTAGATTCAAACTAAGACAGTAATTATATATCCTAGTTCTCCTTTGGGTGATACTAAGACATACAAACTATAAATGATGCTAATTTAAAAATAAAAATTTAATTTGGTAATCATAAATATGTCCAATAAAAAAGCTTGCCATCTTTGGATAAACAAACAAAAATAATAGGGCATATTAATTACCAACTATTATATTCATCAATTATAAAGAAAGCTAATCAACCTTTGGGCGATTCCTAAGCTCTTATAATAGATGAAATTCAATGACCCATGATCTATAAATGTCATCTCAATCATAAGCATCAAAATTCATGAGTTATTGAACCTTCTGTTTCTCAATTTGAAAATTACTGAGCTTTAAAGTTTGGTCACTTTGGTGACTAACAAACTACAATTATGTAATTTTAAAATTAGAAACAACAAACTTTTCATATCGCTTATATCGCAAACAGATGCATGCATATTAGTCATCGACCGAAAAGCAAACAAAGGCATGTAAGTTATAATTGATGCATATTAGTCATCATTGATAGATACTTTTGTTTGCTCTGGTCAATTTGCATATATATGTATATATATATATATACACATATACACACAATTTCTTTTCTTTTCTTTTCTTTTTTTTTACAAAACTGCTTTTGCGATCATCCTTTTCATGCATATATGTGATTAACAAAGAAACAAAGAAAACTTTTATTGCTTTCCCTTAATTCTACATATATATATATATATATATATATATATATATATATATATATGCACACACACACACACATACATGCACCCACGAGTACACAGGCAATACAAATAAATAAAAGGAATGGGTTTCTTTTACCAATGGCTTCAACTTGATTCATAATAGCAGCGAAACAATACCATTAATTAGCCATAAAAATTTTAGAATATATATAATATGTAATATAATTTTAAAAGAAAATTATAAGTTCAAAAACCTAAATGCTCTGATACCACATGATAGATCTTTAATATCTGTAATTCCCAGCAATCTTAGAACTCAATAATTTTCAAAGAAAAAGATTTAAGCATATCTTGATTCATAACTTCAATTTTTATAGAAACTCTGGAACAAAAATTGGCAGAGATGAAGAACCCAGTTTCTCTCTCTAAACCCACACTTTCTTTAACGTATTTTTTTGATAGAGAGAATAATACAAATTGATTGGGTGGAGAGGAAACCAGACTCTTATTTATAGACCCTCAATAGGTGCCTTTTCATCAAAGTACATATCTCTTCAGATACAGATATATCTTTTCAGATATAGACACATCTTTTAATAAGAGTTGCAACCCCTCATAGCCAATAGAATTTTAGCATTTAAATAATTATTAAACTAAATAAATAAATATATAAATCTGATAAAATTTTTATAGGCCTTTAATTAATTATGTGGGTCATAATTCTAACATTCCGCACCCATTGACTCCGCGGTCACGCGCGAGATGAAGAAGTTCGTAGTGTGAATGTAATTTCATGCGGCTGCATGCGTGTAAGGCCTTAAGTGAGGAAGTCAGTTTTTTGGGCTTTTATTTCCTATTTCTTGTAAGTCTATAAATAGGACTTGGTAAGGGCTTATTTTTATAACTCAAAAAATTAGAGTGAGAGAAAGGCTGGAGAAAACTTCTTGAGAGAGCGTGTGTAATTTTTCTCTTGTAAACTTCTTCATTATCATAGTGAATTATTCTACAATGAATAAAAGTGGATATAACTCTCACATTAAAGGGTGAATCACTATAAATATCGTGTGTTCTTATTTATTTTTAGTTTGTACATTTTTTGTTCTTGGTAAAATTAAGGCTTCTAATTTGCAACAACTTGTATTAGAGCTGTTGGTTTTAAAGGAGAGCGATTGCTGGCCACGAATGATCCATACTTGGAATTATTAAATTAGCTGGAATGAACTTTGTGTTTTGGAAGATGCAGATAGAAGATTTGTATAGAAAAAAGCTGCACTTGCCCCTTCTGAATAAGAAACCAATAAAGGTATGAAGGACAAAGAATGAAGTCTTTTTGACAGACAAGCCTTGGGAGTGATCCCATTAACATTTTCAAAGAACATGAATCACACTGTGACAAAGGAGACAGCTATCGCAAAGATGATGAAACTATTGTCAAACATGTATGAGAAGCCTTCTACAAATAATAAGGTACATATCATGAAAGAGTTGTTTAATTTGAAGATAACAGAAATCACATGAGTAGTGGCACATATTAATGAGTTTAGCATGATCGTCAATCAATTGTCTTCTGTTGAAATTGATCTTGATGATGAGGTACATGTCCTTATTTTTTTGGCGTCTCTGCCAAATAGTTGGGGGACTATAAGGGCTGCAGCGAGCAACTCTAAAGGCAAGGAGAAGTTGAAGTTCAGTGATATGAGGGATCAAATTCTTGCTAGAGACGTTAATAGAAAAGATTATGGTGAAGTGTTGACATCAACATGGAGTTCTGCCCTAAATGTCAATGATAGGGGTGGAATGTTCAAGAAGAACTCCAATAGGAATGAAAGAAGGGGATCAAGGAATGGGAGAAGCAAGTCTAGGTCTGGGAAGAACGTGGAATATTGGAACTATGGTAGAACTAGTCACCTTAAGAACTGCAGAGCATCGAAGAAGAATGATGACAAGGGAAAAGAAGCGGCAAACACGGTTACAAACGAGGTACAAGATGCTTTACTTTTATCTATTGAAAGTCCAATTGATTCTTGGGTGTTGGACTATGGAACATCTTTTTACACTATTACATACCATGAAATTACGGAGAATTACGTAACAACCCTCCTTACGTGGCCGTTACCTAATTTCACAATCTTAATACTTAAACATATTTTAATATGAGGTCCTTAAATTTGTGGAATAATTTTTTTTTTGTTTAAAACAAACATCGAAGTGAATTCTTAACATAATAATATTAATTTCTCAAACATAATTAAAACAGAATAACAATTATTTCTTTTAAACATAACCATAGTCTCTAAAGACTCAATTCATTACATCATATATTTACTTCTTAAATCGTAGTTGTAATAATTCCTTAAAACTTATCCTTTAAACATAGAGATAGTTATTTAAAAACTATTACTTTTAACACATATTTTAATTTTAAAAAATCTATTTCAAAAACAATTCAAAATTGAATACCATTATAAAATTCTATTTTAAACACTCTTTGATGCTTTTTCAGATTATTTATATATTTTACTTGTAATTTATTATCTTAAAACTAACATAATGATTTTCTTAAAACTTAGTCTTTTTTAAACTAAAAATAACAATAATTTCTTATAATTCATTCATTTAAGTCTAACATATTAGTTTTCTTAAAGCATAACTCTTTAGACTTTCATAATAACATATTCATTAAAAACCTTACTTATTCTAATGTAAAACTCTTACAGTCATTTTTATTCTAAATGATCATATAATTTTCTTACTTAAAAATTCATGTGTATTTGTTGCATTTTCTAATACATCATTTTAAATCTTAACGTTCTATAGACTAGGATTAAATGACTACAACCCTGGTTTCCAAAACATAATCTTATTTACTTTTTAATGCATACTTAATTTTGTAGAACAAAAATGTGCATAATTTTGTAAACTTATAAATGTAGAAATGTTACATTTACGTGAGCGATATCCATTCCCATCTCCATCGTTCGTCCGCTGCTCACCACCGCCCAGTCAAGTGATGCTAACAGGTTTCTTACCTACAGCATAAACACACTTAATTAAGCTTTTGCTCAACAAGTAGGAAGTTCAACTCACAAAACAATTTGAAGATCATTTGATAAACCAATGCATGATCATTTTATGCTTGCTTATTGATTTGTTTTATGCTCAATTATTCAAACTTTATCTTAACTTACTATTTAGGCCTAGGTGATCGTACCAGTTGCGCACGTGATCATCGAGAAGTCAAGGTTCGTGAGGTCCTTAACGACATCGAGATCATAAATTGTATTGCAATCATTAGGATTTGCAAAGTCCCAACAATGCCATCTTCTCTTTTCTTTTTTTTTTTTCCAATCAAGCCTCGCTGTGGGTCGAGAGGTTGGTACGACACCCTTAACTTATCTTGCTTAGTTTCACTTGTATTATTATGTATATGTAGTATGACATTTTATTACATAGCACTACATACCTATAATAAAAACATGCTTAATTGAAAGCAAGTAAATAGTATATTTTAATACAACATAAATCACACATCGTTCATAAGTTCAAAAGATGTTAACTCATTATATCTTAGATAAATATATATGTCCTAATAGAATTATAGCAGGGCATATCAGTGAACATGCATGTCTTATTTTTAGAAATTATGTAAAAATAATTTTATTTAAAAACCGTTCATACTATAGGCGAGATTCCTACTTACTTATTTCAATGAAATAGGCTTCCCTATAGATTTAGAATTCCTTCTTTTCTAATGAAAACAAATCTATACAAAACACCCATTTGGAGTGTGTATGAATACTTCATTTTATGCTATTTAGATTTTAACATAACCACAAGAATTCGATCACTATTTTAGATCATAAATTCTTTAATCAATTGATCATGGATTTCACCATTTCTAGTACATGGATTATTTTTTTTTTAACTAAATCCTCATAATATTTAAACTTTTCCTTAATTGCCATTTGTTAGTATCCAAGTTGATAATTAATTAATTTTAAAACAATTAATTAATTATCTATCGTTGTTAAATCCGTGACACTTTAATCCACTAAATTGGGCATTTCTTAATTCATGATTCTTACCTTAAGTCCTAATTGGGCTTATTTTAAATTTATTTAATGGGCTTCTAATTGGTTTTTAAGTCCTTAAGCTTGAAAGTGATATCATATCATCACATATATTCTATCAATAAACTGTGTCCCGAGTAGCATTTTAGTCTGAAACAGGCATTAGACCCGTGCCAAACATCATGGTATTAAAGCTTTAGCATACCGGGTTTTCATGCTAACAAAATTAGTGTTCGATTGAAAACAATTAAAGTTCATCCTTGAATTTTTTATCCGTTTAGTTTGGATTTAAATAAAAATCACTCTATAAAATAATGTCTAAAATTGTTAACCCATTAAATCTTGGGACTATATGACCTTTTAAAAGTATTGTACTTTTTTAGTTTAGTGAAAAATCAAAATTTAAAGTTACGCGATCTTTGTTTATAAAAACTGGTACTGGAATATTAGTTTGGAAGATTTACGTGAAATCGTACAATAAACCCATTTAGCTTGGAATTTCAAATAAAAATCACTCTATAAAATAATGCTCAAAATTGTTAACCTATTAAATCTTGGGCCTATATGACCTTTTAAAAGTATTGTACTTTCTTGGTTTAGTGAAAAATCAAATTTTAAAGTCACGCGATCTTTGTTCATAAAAACTGGTATAGGAAGATTAGTTTGGAAGATTTACGTGAAATTTTATAGTAAATGCGGTTTTTCTTTTAAAGTTTTTCCTCCATAAAGTCATTTGTTTTTAAACGTGTGTTTCAATAATTTTCTTGTTTATTTTAAAGTCCTAATTACTATTTTTTTGACAAAATTGCTTCCCAGTTAAAACTTTGAAATTTTTCCGATTAAAAGTTTTGACTATTTTACAAAACTTTCTTCATGAAAGTTCTTGATTTTGTTGCAAACTAAAACTTTCATGTTTTGCAAAAATTGCAATTTGGTCTTGAAACTACCCGAAACTTTAAAATAGTTTTCTGCGTAAAAATGCAGTTTTTGGACTGTTTAGGAAAACTATATATAACTATATTTTAGAGGCAGATTTTAGAGAAAATTTCTTTGCAAAAGTTGTTCATCTCGTTAAAATCTAAAACTTTTGTGTTCGGCATAAAATTAGGACCCGAAACAGCCCAAAAATGGCAAAACTGTTCCAGCAGTGCTAGAACTATTTTGGACAGCTTTTACAAACTATTTTAAATAGTTTTAGGGGCTGGTTTTAGATAGTTTTTGAGACTGTTTTAGGTAGTCCCTAAAAACTATTCAGTATACCTATTTAGATCAAAACTGTGTTTTTTCGCAGTCACAATTTTTTTATTCAAAACGTCGAAAACTAAAAGTTCTGTGTTTGGTAAAGTTTTAAAAATCGGTTCTAAGGCCTCCATTTATGCATTCAAAGTTTGTGGAAAATTTTTCCACAAACCAAAACTTCCAAAAACAAAATTCTAACATATACATACTAACTTTTTACATGACATAGAAGCATAAACTTAACTAATTAACACTTAAATAATTATTACAACATATTTCTTCACCCAATCATTAAATCTCTCATAACGTTATACACTTTAACCACAGGAAATATAAGGGAAAGTTTAGATTACTTACCCTTGATGACAATTCTTGGGTGGGTGGTCTTAAGGCTTCTATCACCACTCTTTTTCCTCTTCTTCATCACACTAAAAAAAAAAAAAAACTCAATCATGTAAAAATCTAGCTTGTTTTGGTCATCACATAATTGTTATCTAAGCAACATATGTTCTTTTCTTTGCTAAGGAAAATGGAAAGAAAGAAAAGATATAGATCTTACCCTAGTCCCAAAGTTCTAAAATTTCCACTATGGTCATCTTCTTCTTCTAAGTAGGAGTAGATCTTGAGTTGGGATAATGATGTGAAGTGCTTGACAAAATAGCTTGATGTGAGCTTGATCTTTGTCCAGTTTTTGAAAGGAGTTTGGAAGCACAAAATTTTCTTCTTGAAACCACTTGGCATGTACGGTGGAGGAAGAAAAGAAATGGGGAAAATTTTTGTCACTTGGGTGCTTGGTTTACTGAGTGGAAAGAATTGGAAAAGTGAAGGAAATTTTTTTTTCTTTCTTTGAGACTCTAGGCTCACTTGGTGGAGATAGGGGAAAATGGGAGAGAAATTTTTTTTCTCTTGGACTCTCTTGTAGTGCACGGTGGAAATGGTAAGATGGGGAAATGAAGAGTGAAAAATCATGGCTTATTAACTCAGGCTCTTATTTATAAACTTTTGCTTAATCTAATCATCCCACTTAATTCATGATTAACTAAGCTCTTAAATGGCTTAATGAGGCTTAATCAAGGCTTTGTTTCTCTTAAGTGTGGTGCCATATGTGAGATTGAGGAGTGTTGGTTTTGGTTTAATCAATTATCAAGTACACCATCATGAGGTGGAAGCTTAAATCAAGGGATTCTTGTCCTTTGCTTATGCTTGCAAGTTTCCCTCAAGTAGGTAAATTTTATACTGTTAATAATAATTAATTTAGCTGATAGAAGATTTTATTACCTGACAGGTCTTCTTTTATTTTTCAAATACTATGACACGTCAATCACAATATGAACCGATATTGATAAAAGTTAGTCGCGTATTGATTTTAACTGCATTAAGTCTAGAAATTTATACTAGACTAATAAAAATCAAAATGTGACTTTTTCAATAACTAAACTCTGTAATGAAATAGTTTTTAACAGTGTCACTATTCAAGTTTGCATAGTATTTTTTATTGTTACAGCTACTCGTGTTGCTCCATTTTTGACTAATTTGACAATTAAGGATCTAATTCATGTTAGAGTGTTTCTCGGTACATTGCTAACTTAGTATTGCACCCAAAAATTCTTATAATTAAATTTCTCATGTCTTTTACAGATAAATTTCTTTTGCCTTAGTTGTGGTGGAATTTATCAATCCCTTTATTAAATTACGATATTTAATTAATTTAACTATAGAATCTATTATAGAATTTCTGGAATAATTGTATATTAATTCCGTAAATTCTTTGGTCACAAAATTCGTACATAATGTTTCTAGGGAAATCATTGATTTAAATACGTAAATTACACTATTTAATTCTGGGATTCTCTTGATCATTACAAATTATATTGCCGAAAATCATAGGAAAGTTTATCTTACGAATGGAGAAACTTTAGATATTGTCAGAATTGGTGATGTCAGATTAAAGATGGCAAATGGTCAATTTGGAAGATACACAAGGAGAGACATGTGTTAAAATTAATGAAAAATTTGACTTCGGTAAGACAACTTGATGACGAAAGTTTTAATGTGACCTTTGATCGTAGAGGTTGAAAAGTCACGAAAGGGTGTTATGGTTGTAACTTGAAGGAGTAAAACAAATTTTTTTTATATTACACAATATGACCTATTTTTTATTAACGATGGTGCTTAACATCACTACTATCTTATAGCAATACTTTTGTTCATCAGAAATTACCTAAAAAAGCTAACCACGTGTCATTATAGAGATTCATCCTTTGTCTAGTGCAGCACGCCTCTCAACTCTGGACAAAAACAGGTTCCCACAGGATCCTTGGTAATTTGGCGTTCTCAAAAACGCGTCAACTATCAACGGCCGAGATCAACTCCAAGTTGAATTCAAGGGCTGCAGATGGGCTCCATGGTGCAACCCGATTTTTTGGGCTGTATCGCCTGGGCTAATATTGACGCCACTGTTGTGCATCATCACTTGCACTACTATACTTTACAAACATGGAGAATCAATGGGGAATAGCTGTGACAAGGGGGTCCACCAGGCTTTTGTTTTCATTTGTTTATGAATAAATCCATCTTAAACTTTGATAGTACAGCGCTACCTCTCACTCATCACGGTTCACATGGCTACTCTTTCTTCCACGACCTTTTTTCAAAACATCGGTGTCCTTTTCTTACAAGCCTTTTGGAACTTTAATTTTTTTAAAGTAAAACTTTAATTAACCTTTTTGTTTTTTATGTGAGGGTTTGATACGATAGTATCTTTTTACTATCTTTTTGTTTTTTATGATGGCTTTCAAGAGTTTTATTTTAGTTTACAGTTTGTGTTTGAAACTGAAATTTCAAATTATTCATCAATTAATATCAAATACATCACATATACGTCTATAAAATTTTTATAGAAAGGAAGGTTGGCTCAGTTGATAAGAGTCTAGCCACCTGGGGCTATAGTGAAATCCAATAATCCCCCACAAAGTTAAAAAAAAAGAGTTAATAAATAAAATTAAAATCTAATTAAAATAAACCTCTATTAACGCAATATAATTAAATTTTTATGCCTATTATCTTTTAGAGAGAAAATAAGAGCCTGTTTGTTTTAAGCATTATGTGGATTTTTTGGACTCAAATCTTTAGATTGGATTTGGATATACGTTTAGTGACATCAATATTCAAATCTCAATTTGAATTTTTATTGCATTTTTAGTATAAAATTCAAGTTTTGTCCCCTTGAATTCACAAGATTTAAATATGTGACACCTGTTTTTTTAACGAAAATTATTATAATTAAATTAATTATTAGTGTGTTAATTAATATTTTATTTCATCTAAAATTTATTTCACGTTATTTATTTCTACCTATTTTCAAATTTTCTAAAATTTTTTATATACCTATTTAGTATATTTACTAAAATGACCTTAGAACTTTTATTTAATTGCAGAAATGCCATTGGCATTTTGTGCACTAAAGTCTCCGATAAATACTACTCTTCACCTACCATGTCTCCTCTATTATTTTCTTCTTCTTTTTATTTGGCCTCATGTTCTCTCCTTCACCCGTAACTCACTTCTCATTACCCTTCAATTATTTTTGCTCTTCTATTTATGGAGTCTTTTCTCTCTTACTCTCACGTCTCTCCTTCCCTTACTGTCCCTGCTTCTCTCTTCTCTTCTTTATTTCTTTTTCTTTCATTGTGACACAAAGTAGAGAAAAAGCAAGGCAAAACTCATTGGTGATTAAAACAACCTATTTGGCTTGGATTTGAGGTAAGCTTTACAAAATTTAAAACTTAGATTTGGATTATGTTTTGAGTATGAAAAACTATGGAAATAAGTTTATATTGTATATAAATGATTATATATTGTTTTTATGCTTAGAAAGCTGTTAGAAAACCAAGATTTTGAAAAAAAAAAAGCTTAAAATTCGAAATATGAGTTCTCTAAGAGAATTTTTCTAGGTGAAAAACGACGTGTTGTCTTTACAAAAAATTACATGCCGTCTTCCCATAAAGTATATGTCATTTTTTCAGGAAAACTCTCTGTTGTTTTCCTAAAAACTACATATTGTTTTTGTTAAATAGAAAATATAACTAAAAACTTGCTCTCCTCAGAACTCAAATCTACAAATTTCTAATACCTTAGGATACCTTTTACCATTTCACTAATTCTATTCCTTTGTTAATTCTCTTGTTGTTTGATATATTATAGGTCAGATTGACCTGACCTTAATACAAAATTTTTATTTAAGTGTTTTATTCTAAAATATTTTAATCTCATATTATTTTTGTTTTAAACTATTTTCAAAACATTTCAGATTAGAATATAGGTTAATCTTTGTTGCTATTAAAATTAAATTATGTGTTTAATTTTATATGAATATTTTCAATATATTAATCATTATGGCACACTAATAAAAATAGATAGTAAATTGGCATGATTATAGAGTAGGATTTAAGTTCAAGTATGGTTACTTTATACGTTGTAAGATAACGAAGTACTTGGAGCTTACTGATGAACTTGGTATCATGAGTGGAAGTTATCAACATTGTATTCGCCAAAAGGTAGGGAATCTATTACTCATCTTTTGTCAGATTTTATAGAATTAAAATTGATTCGTTGCGTTGCAATATATATATATATATATATGTTGAACTGTATTATATGAATATCACTTATAAGACAATGGCATGAACTCGTCTATAATGTATAGCGAGGAATAAATTGATTTGACACATATTGAATAAATTGAAAAATATGGTTAGGAAATATACTCTATACATAACAGTAGTAGTTATGAGAGAATTGGCAAGACATGAAGAGGGCGGTAGTTATGTCCTTGGGCATGAATACCCTAAAGGTAAAATATGGGGGAGGTGATGATGCTCTCTTAGGTTGAAAGCCTCAAAATGCACTGTACATGAATTGACTTGGTGATGATCCAGGGCTTGATGTTCCTTTACCAGAGACTCTTAGACTGATTATAGAGTGGTCAAGCACGCCCATATAGGTTTCATTGAGTTGAGTGATATGATACCTTATTACATGGTGGATATAAATGAGCATTATCAAATCATGAACTAATATGTGTGTATATATATATATATGTATGGAACTTGGTAAGAATAATCATAGGGTATCCATTGGAAATGAACATAATAATATTGATG
Source organism: Artocarpus heterophyllus (assembly GCA_025403435.1). NCBI lineage: Eukaryota > Viridiplantae > Streptophyta > Magnoliopsida > Rosales > Moraceae > Artocarpus > Artocarpus heterophyllus. The sequence continues at coordinate 36,510 of JAJQZP010000450.1, forward strand.
AATAATGTTGAGAATAACTAGCCATACAGGTATTAATGTGGCAATGATAAAAACTGAAAGGTGGGCAATGGTTTTCCCTAGTGAGCATGTTGTCGCTCATTCTCCTATATTTTCATCTTTTTAGGACTCACAAAGTGTGAGGTGGCAATAAAAGATATAGTTGAGGAAGCTATGTATTTGTATTTAGTTGAAATGTCTTCTTTTACTGAGACTTTTTACCTTCATAACGTAAGCATCATAAAATACTTTCTATGATTGTATTAAGATATATTGAAGTTTGAAATAATGATGATAATAGTTTTATATTATTAATTTAAAGGTGCTACATTAAACTGTGGTTTGTTGTTGTTGTTGTTTACATTTTTATTTTGATTTGAGAGTTTTCATTGAAGTCCTAGGCATATTTGTTTTGAAGTTTTATTTTTATTTTCTAATCTTTATTTAATTTATTTAAAACTATTAACCACTATTTAGGGGGGTTACAGAATTTTTGGTATCAGAGTTTATGTTTGATTAATTTAGAGAGTGTGGCACCACTTTAAATATCAATTTTTGAGATGGTTTTAAAGTTGAATTTTGAATGTCATCATCAAATTGAACCTTCAGGCTTATTTATATAGTCTAGGAGAATGACATGACGTGGAAAAAAAAAAAACTCTAGAATGGAAACATTAATGGTTATGTGGGTATGATAATTATATGGAATGAATTTATGTGTAGATTGCTTAAGGGAGATTCGTATAGTTAAAAGAATCTATAAGCCTTATATCTTGTAAGAAATAATAAGAAATATAAAGTTTGAGTTATTGACTTCAAAGTTCAGTATAGTTGTTTCAAATTTTTCATAATTGATTTAAACCTAAATAGCGATTTTGCGTAGACTTGATGGAGTACTTTAGTGTCAACAACTTTTCTTGGAAGTTCTATTTACTTAAGGAATATGAGATAAGTTAGGAATCTATGACATTGAACCTTAAGCTACATAAATGTTAATCTTTTGGTCTGTTGAGATTTAGTAAAGTCAAAGAATTTATGAATTTCATGGTTGGAATATTTCTGTTGCGTAGATTGTATTTAAGTGGTAACATTAGTCTTTACGAATAGATATAACATGAAAATGACTAATAAAAGTTTTCTTAAGTAAATCATAATACTTAAAGCACCTATAATGATTTTGGACCTTTACGATAAAAGGTTTAACTTGTAGATGTTTAGATGTGAATCTCTTGGTTACTTGAGGTTTTGTTATATGAGGAATTAAAGATTGTATAAGTGGGATTGTGAGGATTGTAGATGTCGTTAAGTAGTAATAGCAATAGTCTTTACTCATTGATGTGGTCTATGTTAGAAGACAAAAAGTATATTGATTTTAAGGTTAGTCATGTTCAAAACCCTTGGTAGTATTAATGATGAATATATATTGACAGATGTTGAGTATTAAGGATAAGATAAGAGTGTATGCATTGTTCAATAAGGTTTTGATTAAAGCAAATTATGTAACTCACGAGAAGATTTTGTTGTTATGGAACAATTAGGATAATATTCAAGAGGACCCCTAATTATTATCAAATCGAGCATGTTGTTTATTTTAGTTAATTCTATTTTAAGTGGCTTTCAAATAGGGCTTAAGACCTGTACTATTTAGGCTTCAAATTTCATGTTAATTGTTTAACTCATTCTAAATATGTTAAGGTATGAAACAACCCGACCCATTTCAGCTTAGAACATTTGGGCCTAGTCCAAATTCTGAATCAGTTTGATCCATTAAAAAAAAAACATTGTTTCTCACATGTGGTCTCTATATGTGTCACCTACAGTAATTTAATCATTGTCTACATATACATTTTCTATGCATAGGAGCTCATTTCTCCAAGCTCATTCTCACTCTAAACTTGTCATTCTTTCCCTCTAAATCACAAATCCTCTTCCTTTTCTCTAGAACTTCTTCTTTCTCTCTTCAAAAGAAGAAGGATTTCCAGAATCCTGCAACTTATTGTCTCGATTTTTCTTTTCTATTTACTCTTGTTTCATGTCATCAGGGATCCAAAGTATCAATGCCTGAGAAAGTATTTTCCATCACTCTCCCAAAAGGTTCTTAGGAAATAATACAAGACTAAGATCACTTAGTTGTGGATCCTTATGTTTTTTGGCCTCCCTGGTGATGTGAGGATGTTAATAGAAAGGAAAATCTGTTTGAGTGACTTCAGTCAAGATGCTAGTTTACCAGGTATGAGTACTAGCAATAGTGCGATGAAAAGAAAAGCTTGTGCCATTGCGGTCACTTGTAACAAATGTGGATGACAAAATTGTAATGGTAAATATACTTCACCTAGGTTTGTGTCTATAAATGGGGAGGATAAAATAAATTTTTGTAGGAATGGACTTTCTAAGGAGAACTTGGATGATCTCCATGCTTCTTTTCAAGATTATCCTAATAGATATATTCAAGGTGCTATCTTTAAACTTTGGCCTAAATTCCATGCAGAAAGACAACACCTTAGGAATATGGAATTTCAAGATCCTTTATGCCAAATCACAAGAAAACTAGATAGGGAATAAATCATCACTCTATAAAGGTTGTTAAGTGTTTGTTTGTTTGAAATTATTTTAATTGGTGTTTAATAACCCGTGTCTTTCTTTTCAGTAAAAAAAAAAAAAAACTATTTTGTACTTAGAATATTTGCCTTTGTCTCTAGAATAATTGTGGCTATTACATTGATACAATAAGTGCTAGTGTCTTATTTAATTTATTGTTGTCTTTAAAATAATAATAATAAAATATATTATCCTATCAGACACATCACATGTTGTCCTGTAACATGTTTGAATTTTTGAAACTTATCTAGATATTTCTAGACTTGTGTCTCAAATTTCAAAATTCTATAGTAGTTTGTCGTTTATATTGATTTTCTAGATTCGGTGTACCTTTGTCAAAAAGTCTATAGTTGTGTTAGAGGGTCTTTTGTCAAATTATTTTCAATTGTCAAAAGTTATACAGTTCGTGTCTAAATTTTTCAAAAGTAAATCAGGCTTTCCATAACTGTCAATAGCTTTTTCTTACTTTCTTACCTACACAATATTTTGTTTAGATCTTTAGATTATTGGTTCGTCACCTACTCACCTACCTCCTTAGTCCTTTTGTGTATCTATCATCTTTAAAATCTTATGTAGAACCACCCCGAGTCTAAATAGAGCAGACATAAAGCAATCAGTCATACAAACCAAATATGTCTACCTCCTAATCAACCAAGAAAATAAAGAATGTCTGTGTCTTTTGTGGTTCTAACCCTAGGAAAGATAAAGTCTACCTAGAAGTCGCAAGACACTTAGGGCAAGTCTTAGCATGTAGAAAGATTAATCTGACCTATGGGGGTGGTAGTTTAGAACTGATAGGAAATATGGCAATAGCAACTAAGTCTAGTGGCACCAAAGTCTTGGCGATTATTTCTAATCTCTTAGCTGGGGGGAACCTTTGTGGGAAAACAATAGGTAGGGAAAAAGGAGTTTTGGACATCTCTGAACGTCTTAAAACCATGATCAATAATTGTGATGCTTTTATAGCACTACCTAGTTGTCTAGACACCCTTGAGGAAATATTCATGGTTACTACTAAGAATTTATTAGGCATTCATTCCAAACCCTTGGGACTTTTAAATATAAATGATTTTTATAATGGTCTTTTAAAATTTTAAGATTATGCTGTAGAATAAAACTTCATTGTAGAGTTTGAGAGGCAAATCTTTGTCACTGCTTCATCAGCTGAGGAATTACTAAATAATATGCAAATCATACATCCGGAATCCAACACTACAACATCCAAGCTTGATTGGGAGAAAGAAAGCTGGAAGTGGCCATTGGATTTGAATCTTTACCTATAATCTTTTGGTTTTACTCATGACATGTATGTCTGTATTTCGTGTGTCTCGAATAACTGCTCTTCCTCATACTCTATATTTCTCATGGCATGCTATTGTTAAAACTTTTAGATTCATTAACCTTAATGTCGGGATGCTGGTGATATGGAGTAATTAATACTCTCGAAATGCACCCCATTTAAGGTCTGATCTTTTGTTTATTGATGTCTTTACATTCTCTAAGCATGCATGATGTAGATAGTTGGTTATACGAAGTGCCTTGTACTCTCGAAACATATATATCTGCGTCATGTTTGTAATGTATGGTATTTTGTTAATGTTTTGTGGAAGCACCGAAGTTCATTTTGAGAATACTCCATAGAAAAATATATGTACATTATTTGGGTTGAATGTTTGTGTCATGAGAGTAACCGTTTATTGAAAAATCTGTCGAGTTTGCTTATAACTATAGGATTCCTTCTAATCTCTCTATGGATGATTCTAATGTACGATTTTAATAGAAACTCTTGAGTTATTTATTTTATGATTATGTTTCAACATATTTTTAGTTGGGATATAAAACCAACCATCTGAGACTTTTTCTTACTTAGAAAAAATAGGGAACCCAAACATAAAGTATATAAGAATTTCTTTGGCAATCTCCTTAATATAATTGTAAACCACGGTTCAGAGACAGTGAAGGACTAAAATAATGGTATGATCAGCATGTGTACTTTTCTGATTAGATTCCTAAACCATAATATGGTGTTGTAAATTCAAAACCTATTAGAAATACTCTTGTTGAGGGATTTAGTATTTAGAGTAAGATTGATATTTCAAGTAAATGAATGGAGATATGGTAACCCATATTTATAGACAAATAGCATTGAAAGTGTAGAGTTGAAAGCGAAATCATAATGGATTTGTGATTTTTACTAGTATCATTAGATTTGAAATTTCAAGGACAAATTTCTTTAAGGAGGGTAGAGTTGTGACACCTGTTATTTTTTTAATGGGAATCATTATAATTAAATTAATTATTAGTGTGTTAATTAAAATTTTGTTTCATCTAAAATCTATTTCACGTTATTTATTTCTACCTATTTTCAAATTTTCTAAAATTGTTCTATGCCTATTTAGTATATTTACTAAAATGACCTTTGAACTTTTATTTAATTACAGAAATGCCATATGGCATTTTGTGCACCAAAGGCTTCGATGAAGACTACTCTTCACCTACCATATCTCCTCCATTATTTTCTTCTCCTTTTTATTTGGCCTCATCATCTCTCCTTCACCCATGACTCATTTCTCATTCCCCTTCAATTACTTTTGCTCTTCTTTTTATGAAGTCTTTTCTCTCTTACTTTCACGTCTCTCTTTCCCTCACTTTCCCTGCTTCTCTCTTCTCTTATTCATTTCTTTTTCTTTCATTGTGACACAAAGCAGAGAAAAACCAAGGTTAAACTCAAACAACCTTCAATATTTCCAAGTTATTTTCTCACCAAAATTTACAAAATCAACCTCCTAACAGCTCATAGAGTTTGAAATCAAGGGGTTTTGATGATCAAAACAATGTATTTAGCTTGGATTTGAGGTAAACTTTTCAAAATTTAAAACTTAGATTTGGATTATGTCTTGAGTATGTAAAGCTATAGAAATAAGTTTATATTGTATATAAATGATTATATATTGTTTTTATGCTTAGAAAACTGTTAGAAAACCAAGTTTTGTAGACAAGCTTAAAATTTGAAATATGGGTTCTCTAAGAGAATTTTTCCAGTCATTTTTCATAGAAAATTACATGCCATTTTCCTAGAAAACTGCCTATCGTTTCTTAAAAACTACATGTCGTTTTTGTTAAACAAAAATATTAACTACAAACTTGCTCTTCTTAAGACTTGAACCTACACCCTCTTAATAACTTAGAATACTTTTCACCATTTCACTAATTTTATTCCTTTGTCAATTCTTTTGTTGTTTGATATATTATAAGTCAAATTGACTTGACCCCAATACAAAATTTGTATTCAAATGTTTTATTCTAAAATATTTTAATCTCATATTATTTTTGTTTTAAACTATTTTTAGAACATTTTAGGTTGGAATATGGATCGATATTTGTTGTTATTAAAATTAAATTATGTGTTTAATTTTATATGAATATTTTGAATGTATTAATCATTATAGCATGCTAAGTTAAAGTATGGTTGGAGATGGTAGTTGGTTTGGCTCAAGAAGTAAAATCATCATAACAACAAAAGACGTACAAGTTCTTAGGAAATACACCAACAAAATTTATGAAGTAAAAGCAATAGATTCCAAGGAAGAACTTCAACTCTTCTATTTGAATGCGTTTGAAACAAAGCCTTGCACGCCACGTTATATTGAGCTATCAAAAGAAATAGTAGATTTTATAGGAGGCAATCCTTTAGCTCTTAAAGTTTTTGGTTCCTCCCTTCACTCCCAAACTCTATAATATTGAGATAGTGCATAGAGTAAACTAAAAATAATTCCCAATGGGAAAATTCAAAAGGTGTTAGAAATAAGTTATGACGGGTTAGAAGATAAGCAACAAGATATGTTCCTTGACATTGCATGTAAGTCTCTCATAACTATTACAGATGATGACAAAGTTTGGATGCATGATTTGATACAGGAGATGGGTTGGGAAATTGTTCATGAACAATCTATCAAAGATATTGAAAAGCGGAGTCGGCTATGGATTTTTCAGGATGTGTATGACGTCCTAGACACCAAAAAAGTAAGAATCCCATATTAAGCAATCACCAAAAAAACAAAGAAAAAAGAATCCAATATTAAACGGTTAGTTAATATATATCTGTCTCTATATCTACATATTTATTTCTAGTATCTTATTTTTTTCCCTAATTCGTATACTCATTTATTATTTGTTTAAATTTTCTAGGGGACTACACAGATCAAAAGAATATACTTCGACATATCTAAGATGAATGATGATCTACACTTAAAACATGCAGTCATCTACGAGATGGATGATATAAGATTGCTCAAGATTTATGTCTCAAAATTTTCCAATTATAATAAATTCAAAATATACCTTACCCAAGGGCCGCAGTTTCTTCCTAATTCCCTAAGATATCTCTCCTAGTATAACTACCCATTAAAATCTTTACCATCAGATTATAAGGGGCAAAGTCTTGTTGAACTTGACATGCAATGTAGCAAGCTTAAGCAACTTTGGAGTGGTGTACAAGTACGTTGTTATGTTAATTAATGGACATAATATCATTTGTAGAATGATTACCTATTTAGGTATATATGTATTTTGCAAAATTACTTCATTTTTCTTGTAGAATCTTGCAAATTTGAAGCGTATCAATATTTGTTATTCTAAGCAATTGATCAGACTGCCAAATCTATCTCGGGCTTCAAAACTAGAAAGTATTAATCTCAAGGGCTGCACAAGTTTATTGGAAATTCCTCCGCTTTACTTCAAAGGACGTTTCGGATCTCTTACTCTTTGTGGCTGCTCCAAGATTAAATGCCTTCCAAAGATATATAGGAATATAGCATACTTAGACTTAGCATAGACTATGCGAAAAGAATTTCCCTCATCAATAGTGTCTTTTGAAAATCTTGTGAAATGGAGGCTCCAAGGTTGTCAACATGTTAAACACAATTGATGTGAGTGGTACATTAATAAAACCCGTGTCTTCATTATCAATTGAGGGCCTGCATTGGCTCTGGTCTTTTTCTCTTAGAGAATGTAAAAAGCTTGAGAGTCTCCCAACTAACATTTTTAAGTTGAAGTCTCTTTTAACTCTATCTACAAGGTTGCTCAAGATTGAAAAATTTTACTGGGACTTCTTCGAGTTTAGATGGAACAGAGATCCAACAGGTCGCCAAGCTCTTTTATAATTGAGAAGTTATTTGGGCTTCGTCATAAAGATATGAGTTGGCGTCAAAAATTCATGTTTATTCCAAACTGGGTTTATAATTTAAGCTGTCTAAAATTTTTGTCCCGCCACAATTGCTATTTGAAACCTAAACATCTTCAAATCAGGCTATTTTCACCGTCCTCTTCAACATGGCTACATCTATATGGCTGCAATATTGTTGAAATTCCAGAGTGGCTTGGCCTCATGTCCTCGTTAAGAACGTTAGATTTAGGAGGGAATCATTTTGAGAAAATAACTACAAGTATCATACAACTTCATCATATGGAAGTACTCCTCATTAGAAATTGCAAGAAGCTTCAGTCTTTACCACAACTTTCACCAATATTAGACTTCTTTATGCAAGCGGATGCACTTCATTACAGATAATATCAAGTTCAGGCTCTGAATTCACACCAGGACAACTGATTAGCAAAAGACGCAGTTGGTATCCAAAACAATTTTTGTTCAGAAACTGTTGGAAAATTAGAACAGAATGCAAGTAGTCAATTAGCTGATTTCTTATACAGAGTTGAAGAACTAATAGCATGTAAGCATCTATAATCCCTCTTTGTTTTTTTAATCATTATCAAAAATAGCTTTTAAGTAAAATTTTGAGAGTTAAAATAATTGACAATACAATATTCTTGATTGTGTTGGTGTTGTTAGAAATTTATATATACAGAATTATGATTTTCAACATTTATGCATAAACCAAATTACATAAAAATCATCTAAATGTATAACCGTTAAGGAAACAAAATCTAACCTTCAGCCATTAATAATCAAAAGAATAAATAGAGAGTTCTTCTGCAAAAATTCATGAAGAAAATTTTGTGAAAGAAAAGAGAATATTCTAAACATTCTACAATTTAGAGAGATGTTGTATTTCTAAATAAATTACAAGGCTTAGGGACCCTCTTACGTGATATTTATAGACATCCACTATCAAGATGTGTTACTATCAACATGTATATTTGAAGCAAGGCCTTCTTTTTAAAGTGTTATAATAGTTCAGAGATATTATTTGGTTGACACTCTTTAGAAAATACGTGTATATTGGACCACTTAAATTTATTTTTGTTTATTTATTATCATTTAAAAACTAAATAAGTAATAATAAATAAATTAAAACAACATTCTCCCACTTGGTCCACATATATTTTCTAAATAACCAAAATTAACCAATCTCAAAGTTAAGGAATAAACATATGAATCACGGCGATAGGCTTCTTAGAACGAGTATTATCTTTCATGTATTACAATGCATTATATCCCTTAATACTAACGCATAAATGGCAACGTAACTTAATGAATCCTATGTTTATTCTAGGTCCAACTTAATTGATCTTTCTCAAAATAACTAAATATGTGCACAACTAAGTATGAGAAAACATTACAACTGAATAAGAGTTTTATAAAAAAAGAAAAAGCAAAATGTACATACAATGAAATTCACATCATGGAACCAAGTCCCATTCGTACTACATGATCCTTAAAAATCTTTGGTAGCATGCCTTTAGTTAAAGGATCGGAAATAATTAACTCAGTGCTAATGTGTTCAATGACTACTTTCTTTTCTTTAATACGTTCTCTTATAGCCAACTACTTAATGTCGATGTGTTTACTTCGACTATCGCTCTTTTTGTTCTTAGCCACAAATACCGTAGCTGAATTGTTACAGTATAATCTCAATTGCTTAGAAATAGAATCCACAAGTCTAAGCCTTGATATGAAACTCTTCAACCATGCACCATGCAAAGTAGCTTTAAAACAAGAAACAAACTCGGCCTTCTAGTAGAGGTAGCAATCAAAGTCTGCTTCGTACTCCTCCAAGATATAGCTCCACTAGCAAATATGAAAACATAACCAGATGTTGACTTTTGTGAATCAACATAGCCAGTGAAGTCTGCATTGGAGTATCCAATCACCTCTAGATTATCAGTCCGTCTATACATGAGTATGTAATCTTTAGTTCCTTGAAGGTGTCTCATCACCTTCTTTGCAACTCTTCAGTGACTAATACCTAGGTTACTCTAATATCTACCTAACATTCCCATAACAAATGTAATGTCAGATCTTGTACAGACCTGAGAATGCATTAGGCTTCTAACGGTTGAAGCATATGAAATGTTTTTTATTTGTTCTTGTTCGTGCTCATTTTTCAAGCATTGGTTCAAATTGAACTTGTCACCCTTCACAATGGGTGCTACACTTGGTGAACAATCTTTCATCTGAAACTTCTCTAAAACCTTATTGATATAGTTCCCTTAAGACAAACCAAAAATGCCTTGAGATCTATCCCTATAGATCTTAATGCCAATTACATAAAATGCCTTTCCTATATCTTTAAAATCAAAGTTCCTTGAGAGAAATTGCTTCACCTCATATAGCAAACCTTTGTCATTAGTCGCAAGTAATATGTCATCCATGAAATGCCCCTTAAATCGGACGTCACAGATGTCGTTACATTCATACATTCGTACTTACTTAAACTTTAAACATAGACGTAATTACATAGCTTATACGTGTTTTCAAATATAAACGTAGTTAAACATACATAACCAGGATTCATTCATACATCTAACCTATTTTTTTTTATAACTTATCACTTTTTAAAATAACATTGTTTAACTTATTCCATATCATAATTTATTCAATTATACTTTAAATTAATCATGAACTTATTTAATAATATAGGTATATCAAGTTATAAAATCAGGACTTATAAAACATCACATCATAACTCATGAATCAACACATTTTATTTATTTATTTATTATTATTATTTTTAAGGTCATTAACTCCCCTAGTTCGGCAGGCCGAACTTGGGACTTCAGCAGGCCAAACATGATCGGTAGGCCGGAGTTCCCTCAATCGGCAGGCCGACAGAGGCTATGCAAACTGGCTTAAAAATCTCAACATCATTCGACAGGCCGAAAAAGTGTTCGGCAGGCCGAACTCTCGGACATCGGTAGGTCGACCAAAGATGTTCGGCAGGCCGATCGAGCCAAATTCTAAAGAAAACTTATTTTGCAAAACATAATCAACCTTTCATAAAAATGCAGAAAATCATAATACTTAAGATAATGAAATAAAATATGAAAAATAGTTCAAAAATCCTTGAAATGTTTATCATAAAAATAGTGTTCAAAAATATAAAACTTTATTAAAATCATAGAAATGTTTTTCTTGGCGTGCTTCCGGTTACAATTCATCGTGCTTTGTGCTCATACGTCTTCCCATGTCCTTCGCCTAGTCCAAGATTTTCTTACCCTTATCTGCAACATGACATAAAACATGATTAAGCTAATGCTTAGTAAGTACATATAATTCTCACAATTTAAAACATTTCATAAACATCATCATCATCATTGACATCATATCATAAAAGTGCCTTAAGCACAATTTCATAGAAACATATCTTTTATTACGTTGACCATTTTAAAACTTATTCTATTTTTATCTTAAGGGCTCAAGTGTTGCACCATAAACATTATCCTAGGCGCGCCGTCATGAGAGGAGAAGGGTAGCTAATCCCAAACCAAACATGACATCATAACATATCATTTCATAACATTGAGTGTACAACACTTATTAGGTGATACATATGTACATAATTTACATACTTTGAAACATGCCATAATCATCATGCATAACTTAAAATCATGAAAGTCCTTCATAGAAATACTTAATGAAAATATCCATAAAATCTTCATAAAGAACATAACGTCAAATCTTGTAAAACGTGTCATGTTGTAGGTGAGAATGTACTTACCTTAACGCTAGCTTACTTAACCTTAAAGGAAAAAAATGCTCTTGGTGACGACACCGCGGTCTCGTAGTGCTCGTTCCTTGAGTGTTCATGCCATTTATACGTTTAAAGATGCAATAACATTAATACATGTCATAAAATATCTATTCACATAACATTCATTCATATAAGATTCATGTATACATTCATCACATCTTACAAACATAACCCATAATCATCATCATAAAATTATCATCACATAAAAATGCTATTCATAACATGCCTCCTTAAATATTATCATCAGAACATTTCTTACATTATAAACATGAAAATGTTTTCTAATAATTTAAAATACATAGATTTTAAAATTCATACAAACATCTTATTATTATGCATAAAATTATTTCATTATCATAAAATCATTTAAATATATATATAATATTTCATAAACAAAAATCCAGAAATAGCATTATTAAAACAGTTTTCTCATTGTAATCTCATAAAAATTTCATAACATAAAATATATTCATCATACATACATATGCATATTCTTAACAACTTTTCATGAAAACATCATTCATTTACCTCTTGAATCATTATATTTTTTATGCATCAAGGTTAAACTGTAATATTTACTGTGAAAAGTAGAAGATAAAAATATTCATTTTTCATAAAAATACTGAAAGGACATGAAACGTGAAGAAACATCACATAATACATACATGAACAAAATACAATACCTAGCGAAGGTATTGTAGATGAATTTGAGGAGGAGAATTTCTTTTTCAAAACACTGAAAAACTAAATTCTTACCTTGAAATTTCTTCTCAAAATCCTTGAATTTTAACCAACGAAATATGATTTTTCTTTAAATTTTCTTGTAGAAAATTTTGAGAGAGAAGGAAGTAAAATGCGTGGAGAAGAGAAGAGAAGAGGAAGAGAAAAATCAGAAAATGTTTTAGAATAGAGAGAGAGAGAGAAGAAATATCCTGAGGGAAAGGAACGTTAAAAACAATTTTAACGTAATGAGAATAATGAGGATTCATTACTCTTCATTAAGTCAGAATTTTCTGACTGTTTAGATAGGCAAGAGGCGTGGAGGAAGGAGAGAAAAGAGGAAGCCAAACAATCACTCACAACTTTCTATGTTTTGCCCACTTAAAATTAGAAACAATTTAAAATAAGACAAATCAATGCAAAGTCAACCTGTTAATTTCCTTAACTGATAAAATTATTCCATTATTATGCCAATTAATCACATTAAATCACCCATTTAACGTAATTAACTCAGCCACAAATTTAGAGAGATTTCTGCTGACTGCTCGTCAGCCGTGTTCGGCCTGTCGATTTTCCTCTTCGGCCTACCGGTTCCACCAAGTTCGGCCTGCCGATACTTCCCATCGGCCTGTCGGTCTTTGGTAGATTGTTCGGCCTGCCAAACTTTAAAGTTTGGCTTGCCGAACTGTCCTTAAATGCCATACATTAAATCATTCAATTCATCATGCATCATAATTAATCATACATTTAAAATTTCACACGAACACTAGAGCACGACGATTCCACACGGTCGTCACCTGTCATAAAACTTGACATAAAAAGTTAGTAACATTCGCATCATATATCATATCATATAACGTAATTTATTAATAAAATTCCTTAACAACGTTACTAACTTAACGTGGTCCGTTACATAAAATAGGCGGGTGTTACAATCCACATATAGCATAAGGAAACAAATCCTACTCCCACTGTCCTTCTAGTATATACATTGATCTATGATATTCTCTTTAAAACCAAATGAACAGATAATGTCATGGAACTTCAAATACCATTGGTGAGAGGCTTGTTTCAATCCATGTATAGATTTCTTATGCTCACCATCACTAGAGAAAATCTTTCTAGTTGTTTCATATAAGCCTTTTCCTCTAGATCACCATTGAGAAAGGCCATTTTCATATCCATTTGATGCAAATCCAAATCAAAATGGGTGACCAATGCCATAATGACTAGAAGAGAATCCTTTTTAGATACAGAAGAAAAGGTTTTCGTGTAGTCGATTCCTTTTCTTTGAGTGAATCCTTTGGCAATGAGTCTTGCCTTATGTCTCACAATATTGCCCAATGAGTCTTTCTTTGTTTTAAAGACCCACTTATATCCAATGGCTTTTACACCTTCAGGAAACTCAACAAGATCCTAGACTCTGTTGGATGCCATAGAATCCATTTCGCCTTTCATGACACTATACCATAAGTCAGATTCCTTAGAACTGCTACTCTATGAAAACATTTCAAGATCATTTTTGGCTCCAATATTGTAGCCAGACTCTTGTAGATACACAATATAGTTACTAGGTATCACCGATCACTTTTCTCTAGTAGATCTTCTTAATGTTGGTTCAACATTCTCTTGAGGAACATGTTGTTCAATAGGCTGTTCAAAGGTTCATGTAGTTGTTGTTCAGTTGGATCGACTATTTCTTGATCAACAATTTGTGAAACTTGAATGACTTGTTGTTGTTTATCACGCATTTGAACTTTAGGTGAATTGTGTACAACATTCAATCTATCACAAGAAGTGGAAGGTTGAGCATTTGTATGATCTTACTTAAGACCAGTGTTCCAGGATCGATTGCTCCCACTAATCAAGTTATTCTCAAGAAATTTTGCATTCCTTGATTCCATAAATCTAGTACTATAAGATTGACAATAAAATCTGTATCCCTTAGACCGTTCAACATAACCAACAAAATATCCACTTATAGTCTTTAGGTTTAGCTTCTTCTTTTGTGGATTACAAATTCTTACCTTTGACGGGCATCCCCAAATGTGTACATGTCGTAAACTTAGTTTCCAATCTTTGAATAACTCAAAAGACATCTTGGGGAAAGCCTTGGTTGGAACTTGGTTCAATATATACATTGTTGTCTTAAGAGCTTTAGTCCACAAGAACTCAGGAAGTTTGGAGCTAGCAAGCATACTCTACACTATGTCCAATAATGTTGAGTTTCTTCTTTAAACTCCACCATTCTAGTCTAGAGAATCGACATAGTGTATTGAGCAACAATCCCATGTTCTTGAAGAAACCTAGCAAATGGACCAGGTGCTTGTCCATGCTCAATGTATCTACCGTAGTACTCTCCACCTTTATCTGATCTAACGATCTTAATTTGCTTTCCGTATTGTTTCTCTACTTCCGCTTTAAAGACTTTAAAAGCATCTAATGCTTTGTTTTTATTGTTAAGTAAGTAGAGATACATGTATGGTGAGTAGTCATCTATAAAAGAGACGAAATACCTTTGAGAGTTTGTGTCCCTGTCTGGACTACAAATATCTACATGTATAATTTCCAATAAATTAGAACTCCTCTTGGCACCCTTCCTTGACTTGCTAGAAACTGTCATATGACATATAAAAATTGTCTATGGGCTAAGTTTCTAATTCATATTGATTCACATACAACCTTATAATAAAACTATTAAACTATATTTTATTTCTTAATCCCTGTAGGCAAATTAAGAAAATACTTTAAGATTTCATCCTAACCAATCATATTTAATATAATAAAATTTCTTGTGGGATAAATTTCATTATACCAAGCATAATTAGTTACAATTAATATTCGTTTAATTAAATGTGATTTAAAAAACTTAACGGATAATTTCAATATGGTCGAAGATGATGTGGCTACTCTTAAATCAATTAAAATTATACAAATTACTCAAGACATTTAATTTTCATGCCTAAAATATTCGTGAATTTGCATATATTAAAAATAACAACTAAAGAATACATACAAAATAAATTATGCATAAATTCAATAACATATAAATTTCCAAAATTTATTTGCACATAAATAAAATCTTGGATTTCAATAAATTTATTTTAGATTCATCAAAAATTAATTTTCCAAAATACCCAAATAAAAAATTCTGTAAAAAATACCCAAATAGAATTAATCAATTTTTTCCAGATTTTTTTGTCAAAAATGACCCTGAAAACGATAATAAGAGGTTCGCTCTGAGTAAAACGATGTGTTATTTTCTTAATAAAAAATGACCTGTCATTTTGTTGTCTGAAAACGTGCCCTTTAGGGGCCAAAACAACATGTCATTTTTGGCCACCTAAAATCGAATTTACAGTCGAATTGGGTCTTTTTCACCCAAATTTGATCCAAATGGGTCTAATTGAAGACCCGATAGATTTTAAACCTTATGGGCACTAAAATTAACGTTTTAAAAGCCCAAAAATGTTAAAAAATCAATTTCCTAATGATTTCTAACATTGGTTTTCATAAAAAAAGTCATCGAAAAAATGATTTCAAATACAACAAAGTTTTGGGTATTTTAAAAAACTCCATTAAACTCTATTCAAATATATCAAAGCAGAGTAAAAACCACGCTCTTGATACCAAAAATTAGAAATTTACATATAGAGAATTATGATTTTCAACATTTATGCATAAACCAAATTGCACAAAAGTCATCTAATTACGGAAACATTAAGGAAACAAAATTTAATCTCTAGCCATTGATAATCAGAAGAATAAATGGAGAGTTCCTCTAAGAATTCTTGAAGAAAATTTTGTGAAAAAAAAGAGAATCTTCTAAACCTTTTGCAATTTAGAGAGATCGTGTACCCTGTTACTTGATATTTATAGATACCTAACATAAGGGTATGTTACCATCAAGAGGTATATCTGAATCAAAGCCTTCTTTTTAAAGTGCTATAATAGTTCAAAGATATCCTTTGATTGACACTTTTTAAAAAACACGTGTATATTGGACCGCTTAAATTTATTTTTATTTATTTATTATCATTTAAAAATTAAATAAAAAAAAATAAATAAATTAAAATAACAGGTGCAGCAAGGATCACGTCACTGTGATATTAGAGTTTGTTAACCGGGAGATTAAATTCCAAATTGGTTCAACCATCAAGCCGAGGGGATGTCGAGAAGCATGCAGCTTCCTGAAAATTGGCTTAGTTGTTTTGCCATTTGCTTTGTTGCTCCATTATTTTCACTGCAGGCTTCCTTTCTCCATTATATTCACGTTAGTGCCTGTTGACGATTAAATATTTGGGAAGTGGTATTACAGCTGGGTGGGGCCAATCATTGTACACAAATTGGAGTCATTGTGGTTATATCTCAATTATGTATATTAGCATCAAACGGTCGGGTTCTTCAAAATAATAGCAAAATATGTTGTATCTCAATTATGTATATTAGCATCAGACGGCCGGGTTCTTCAAAATAATAGCAAAATATGGAAAAGCTATAACAGTGCGTCCACCAGGCTTCTGTTTTCATTTGTTTATGAATAAATTACGTACATCCGTCCAAACTTTTGGTTCTTCACTGCCACCGTGCTTGATAATTGCGTCATTGACTTGGTTTCCTCCTTATAGATCCTCTCCTTCTTTCTACCTTCCAGGACATTTCCTCCCTGCTGTTCTCCGTCTTTCTTTCAGATAAAAAAAAAAAAAATTCATCATCTTTCTTTCATGACAGAACTACAGAACTAAGAAAACCTTTTCTCATTCTTTTTCCCCCAAAATATGGCTATTGCTTCTTCTTCTGTTGTGATTAAGAATGAAGTCTTCATCAGTTTCAGAGGGGACACTCGTAAGAACTTTACTAGTCATCTTTATGCCGCTTTATGCCGGAAACAAATTCAAACCTACAGAGATGATGAGAATCTCGAGAGAGGAGAGGAAATTTCAACTGCGCTTACAAGAGCGATTGAGGAGTCGATGATTTCAATAGTCGTCTTCTCGAAGGAGTATGCTTCTTCGAGATGGTGCTTGGATGAGCTAGTGCACATAGTCAAATGCAAGGGAGAAAGAGGGCAAATTGATTTACCTATCTTTTACGGCATTGATCCGTCGGATATTAGGAAACAAAAGGGGAGTTATGGTGATGCCTTTGCTGCGCATGAAAAACGTCTTGAGCACGACAACAACAAACTGAAAGCGTGGAGGGATGCTCTAACTGCAGCAGCTAATCTATCTGGCTTTCATTTACAAGATGAGTGAGTAATAGCTTGCAATTTTTTTACTACATCTATATAATTTGACATATAAATATATATACAAGTATCTATCTATACATACATATAAATATATAAACAATTATATTATATATATATATGTGTGTGTATATCTGATCAGGAGGTAAATTATTCTAACCGGATGATCTCTCTTTCACCAGATGGAAATATATATAGACGAGGCTGGATTGCGTTCATAATGTATAATTTGTTTTATTTAGATCCAGTTGAAAATCACTAGCTTGGGTAATCTTGATTTCTTATATACGTGTAGCTGTGTGTATAATATTTGTATATGTTATCAATAATTCGTCACCTTTCTAAAATAAAAAATATTTAAAAAATAAAAGGAGTAGACTATGTCAACTCGTAAAACTTTTGTTATCATAGAATTAGGCCAAGCCTCGATCTGGCACTTCAAATATGTTGTTTCTGACCCCGACTTGTTCACTATCCCTTGGATTAAAAAGGAATGGCTAGAATATGGCTAGAATATGAAAAAGCACAACTTAAATAATAGCCGTTCACATGTAGTCTGGTAGTGTTAGACCCCCGAGGATCAAACCAAGTATTGGCAGCAAGCTTAGCCATGGGCGGCCCATGTCCAAGGTGAGGAGGCACAAGGCAACCTCCGTAGATGGTTTGTGAAGTCCCAATCAGTTTAGGGTGTAGGCACAAGGCAGCCTTGCCTGTGCACAAAGTCAACCTCCTTGGATGGTTCGGACAGGCAACTCCACGTGGGTGCAGGCATGCCAAACCTGGCATAGGCGTGTCTAAGTCTTGATCAGACAGCATTCTAAGATTAAGGGAACGTGCGAATATGCAACAGCTAGTTGACCGAGTGGGCAAGTTAGCAGCTCACGTGTACGAGTGGTGCGCACACAATTCGGATGTGGTTAAGCATAACGGATAGCCAAGTAGACTAGGTCACAACGGCTAGTTTCTAAGAGCACGTGGACACGACGAAGTTGAAGAACATGCAACATTTGTAGAGTGGGTCAGCCAACGGCTAGACCATACGAGCGCCCCATGTGGGGCATGTGCTAAAAAAGATCTTGAAAATCGGAGTTGGTTATGGATTTCTCAAGATGTGTATGATGTTCTAGACAACAATAAAGTAAGTATCTAATGATAACCATCTAATCAATATATATGTTCCTCTATATATACATAATTGTTTTAGTACCTTTTTTCATATTCACATGCTAATTTATTATTTGTTAAATTTTCTAGGGAACTAGAAAAATCGAAGGAATATACTTTGACATATCTAAGATGAATGACGATCTACACTTGAAACCTGCAGTCTTCTATGAGATGGTTAATATGAGATTGCTCAAGATTCATGTCTCAAATTTTTCGAATTATAATAAATTCAAAGTATACCTTCCTCAAGGGCTGCAGGTTCTTCCTCATTCCTTAAGATATCTCTGCTGGTATAACTATCCATCAAAATCTTTGCCATCAGATTATAAGGGACAAAATCTTGTTGAACTTGACATGCCTTGTAGCGAGCTTAAGCAACTTTGGGATGGTGTACAGGTAAATTTTAATGTTAATCAATTGATTGAATATCATTTGTAGAATATATATGATTATCTATTTAGTTATTTATGTATTTAAAAAAAATTTCTTACTAAAATATTACTTCATTTTTCTTTGTAGAATCTTTGCAAATTTGAAGCGAATCAATCTTGGTTATTCAAAGAAGTTGCTCAGACTTCCAAACCTATCTCGGGCTCCAAGACTAGAAAGTATTAATCTTGAAGGTTGCACAAGTTTAGTTGAAATTCCCCCAATTAATTTCCAAGGACATTTTGGATCCCTTACGCTTCGTGGCTGCTGCAAGCTTAAATGTCTTCCAAAGATATCTGGGAATATAACCTACTTAGACTTTGTAGAGACTGCGGTAAAAGAATTGCCTTCATCAATTGGGTCTTTTGAAAATCTTGTGAACTTGATCCTCAAAGGATGTCAACATGTCAAGAATCTTCCGGCACTTCCGAGGAATATAAAAACGTTAAATGTGAGTGGCACATCAATAAAACAAGTGTCTACATCATCAGTAGAGGGTCTTCATCGTCTTCAGTGGTTTTATCTTGATGAATGCAAAAAGCTTGAGAGTCTTCCAACCAACATTTTTATGTTGAAGTCTATTGAAAGCCTTAGTCTACAAGGTTGTTCAAGATTGAAAAAATTGACAGAGACTTCTTCTAATTTAAGGCAAACAAAGATCCGACGAGAGTCGCCAAGCTCTTTTATAATTGAGAAGTTATTTGGGCTTCGTCATAAAGATATGAGTTGGCGTCAAAAATTCATGTTTATTCCAAACTGGGTTTATAATTTAAGCTGTCTAAAATTTTTGTCCTGCTTCAACTGCTCTTTTAATCCTGAGCATCTCCAAATCAGGCTATCTTCATCGTTCTCCTCAACATGGCTACATCTATATGGCTGCAATATTGTTGAAATTCCAGAGTGGCTTGGCCTCATGTCCTCGTTAAGAACGTTAGATTTAGGAGGGAACCATTTTGAGAAAATACCCTCAAGCATCATTCAACTTCATCAGCTGGAAAGACTCCTCATTAGAAATTGCACGAAGCTTCGGTCTTTACCTCAACTTCCATTATCTGTAAACAAGATTAATGCAAACGGATGTACTTCGTTAGACACAGTATCAAGTTCATGCTCGGGATTCACCCTAAGACACCTCACTAGCAAAACACTCAGTTGCAATCCAAAAGAATTTTGGTTTAGAAAGTGCTGTAAATTACAACTGAATGCACGCAGAGAGTTAACTGATTTCTTATACAGAGTTGAAGAACCAATGGTATGTAAGCATTTATAATCTTTTCTTTTTCTATCATAATTATTATTATAATGGCTTTTTACGAAAATTTTTTAGTATTGAATTAATTGACAACACAATATTATTAACCATATTGGTGCAGCAAGGATCATTTGATTCTGATATTATGGTTTATTATCCTGGAAATGAAATGCCAAAGTGGTTCAGCCATCAAGCTGAGGGGGAGTCGATAAGTATACAGCTTCCTGAAAATTGGCTTAATTCCAATTTTTTAGGTTTTGCCGTTTGCTTTGTTTCTCCATTAATCGTTGCAGGCTTCCATTCTTTCAAAGACTATCGTGTATGCATTAGCTTGGACTTACATCTTAAAACAAAGTCCGGCCAAATCCACAGACCGCCTTCATATGAGCTAAAACGTGAGACTGGTGAGGAAGAAGAAGCTAGAATCGCATGTAGTGGTATTAGTTTGGACCATGTCTTCATCAGGTGCTTTAGATACAACGTCCGAAGGGAATATGGTGATGCAATAGAGGCATCATTCTATTTGAGATGCCAAGCTTTCAAAAAGGAAATAGGGCAAAAGTATTACAGCAGTGATGACAGTTTTAGTTTGATTGTGAAAAGGGTTGGAATTGGGTTTGTATATGGGAAAAAAGTAGTCGCGAATCTCCAGTAAGCTCTAATTCCCTCTACTATTATGTATCTAGTACTTTGTTCTGACCTTTCTATTATTAAAAATTTGGATAGAAGGATATATGTTTTTATTTTGTTCTACCTTTGGTGTTTTACAGAATTTAAAGTGAAGAGGCAAAGTTGAATTCTGAGTTTAGAGAGAATTTCAAGGGTCTCATTCAAAGGTAATTTAAATCTGTGCTCTCTAAGTTAAACAGAGTAATACAAATTCCTAATTATCTAATTTCATATTGTGCTTGAATTTCCTACTTTGGCTTTGGAATCACTTTTCTAAGAAAGTCGTTTTCCTAGTGGCATAGATAACCAAGCAAAAGCAAACAAAATGGAAAGTTGAAATAATAATAATAATAATAATGAATCAATTGAGTATTATATAACTAATCTTTCTACTATGAATTCTGTTCTGTAAGCCACATGCATTTTTTTTTTAAAGAATAACAAATATCGTTTGGCAATTCAATATTTGTTTTGGGAGTAGTGTTTTTACATAATTATCTAGCAATCAGCAAAACATGGGAATCATCTCACATTTCTAATTCTACGTTAGATTCATGTTATTAGCTAATTTTGTATTCTAAGAGGTTGCTAATGAATTTACAACCCTGTTTTGATATGTTTTTTTTTTTGGCAGGTTAATTAAAATTTAAAGTTTTACATAATACCAAGGATTACTATCGTAATTGCTTTTGGATGACTCAAAAGGACATGTCTTTGGATTTTGTATGTTGCTTTCTTTTGCATTTGACTACTTGGACTGACTATATATCTGAACGTACTTTACTATATTTTGTTCTTCCTTCACCGGGAAATTGGTGATATACATTAAAGTAATAAATGATTTATCTTTTTTTGTGATATTTATGTGTGTATATATATCGGTACCATATTTCCAATTTTTGGTGTTTTTGCTTGGTTATTTTTGCCAATGTTTCCACTAGCAACAACAGAGTAATAGAAGCAGAAACATATATATAACTATTCAAGGTTTGTTTTGTTTTTTTGTTTTTGTTTTTTGTTTTTTGTTTTTTGTTTTTTTTTTTTTGCTTTGAGTTGATTATATGTAACACCCATCTAATATAAGTTTAAAATACATAACACACTGATATTAAGTGTTATTACTCTTAATTATTTACAATTATAATAGTAAACACATAAGGTTAATATAAAATATGAGAAAATTTGAACCTTTGAAACTCTTTGTATAACTAGAGTATAACTTTACTTTCTAGACTAAAATTGACTAATGTTATATACACAATATAATACATATCTCAAAATAAAATCAGCGATATCATAATTACAACCTCTAAAGACATTCAAAAGGAAGCAATACTAAAAAGTCCCAAAAGTCCATATGCACAAGTCCACGTGTTTAGAGGAGAGCGCCAGCTAGTTACCTAGCATCCTACTACTAATGTCGAGAATTATCATTATCTGCATCACCATATAACTAAGTAAGCTTATGCCTAGTAAGTAGAATTAATATGTAACATGGATGAATATGCCATGAATGATCCCTTATAAGTCAGGCTTTTCTTTTCTTTGAAAACTTACATTATACCTGATTTGCATAAAACATAACATGTGCACAATTTTACTTTAGGGCTTTTTATAACAGGTAGGTTTTCTTCCATCAATTCTTTTGGATGATAATTGTCATCGCGTGGCTTCCCACACCATAAGTTCCCATTGAGAAAATTTCTATCGAGAAAACAATAAGATCCACAGGTCTCATCGAGACAACATATTAATACTGTATGCCTCCATCGAGACAATATAGTGGAGCAACCTCCATCGAGACTAACTCAATTAAATATACCATTGTGTCACAATTAGCCCATAAAACCTCATAAAACTTCTTCCTGTATGCTTCAACCTTTTAAATAACATTTTGGGTACATGTCTTTAACATATAATGCATGCTTACATAATGTTCAAAATCAAAACATGCTTATGTAACTTGTGCTCCATAAAAATCATAACCATACATACAAACATGTACAACATTTAGGGTGATGCAGGTGAAATTCTACTTACATTGTATTATGGAGTAATGTAAACTGTTGTTAGGGTTTTTCCTCTTAAGATCCGGTATCCAATCCTTCTGAAAATAGTTGTTTATATTTCGTTAATAAACCAATAAACATATACTAGTTACTTAAGTGTCAAGGAGCTCATTTCAAGTTTAAAATCAATCTTAAACAAAAAAAGACTATGTCTTCACAAACATGTCATTTCTAACGTTATAGTTGCAACCATATTAAATAAGAGGGAAGGTGGTGGAAACAAGAACTAAATATTTTATTTTTGAACCCCTTAGGAATAGTAGTTGTAACAAAACTCATTAATTCATGTAATGTAAAGGATAAATATCAAACTTGATCCCAAAAGTCTCTTAAAGTATCAAAAATATGAAAATTAGTAACATAGCAAAACTAGTTAGTTCTTAAGGGCAAAAGTGGACTTTTGATTCCTAAAGGATTTAAAACTTTTTTCTAACAATTTGGGTAGCATTTCCCCTTAATTTTTAACACTCACTAAAGCTTAAAATTCATCAAAACAACCTGCAAACAAAACCAAGCATCTATGGTATCCATAAGACTACAATCGAACCCAAATTCTCTAAAATTCACATAATTCCAAAACTTTTCATTCCAACAACCAAATCCCTTTTTATTAGATCATTTTTCTATGATTCCTAACCTTAAATAGCATTAAAATTATGCGCATACATGTCCCAAATTTTGTTTATACAGCCAAAGAAAGAAACTTAAAAATAGTTCACAAATTCTCACTTTAGAGAAGCAACTTGAACTCTTCACCTCCAATTTCACTTTTTCCACTTCAAAAGGATGAAACCAACGCTTATGGTCTTTTAAACATCTAAAATAAACCCTAGACTTAACCAAAAGAATCAAATTGTAGGTTTATTCTGTAACGCCCCTTAATTCGGACGTTACAGATATCGTTACATACTTACATTCATACATGCTTAAATAATTAAACTCATAGATAATATCAACTCAATCGTACTATAGATTTTAAAAGTACTTAAACTTACATTACCAGGATCCATTCATACAATTTTTTTTTTTAAAACTTACATTGTTTCGAAGAACATAGTTTAATTTTATTCCATAACATAATTTATTCGTTTATACTTAAATTATTCATGAACTTATTTAATAATAATTGATAATCCAATAGTAAAATCAAGACTTATTAAAATCTCACATTAAATCACTTTGATCATCACATCTTTGAAATCCACTTATTCCCACGGTTCGGCAGGCCGAACTTGGGACTTCGGCAAGCCGAACAACATCGGCAAGCCGGAGCGTCTTCCACCGGCAGGCCGGCAGAAGCTTTGTAATTCGGACCAAAAATTTATCCAGGTTTGGCAGGCCGAAAAATAGATCGGTTGGCCGATCTTCTGGTCTTCGACAGGCCGGACACGGAGTTCGGCAGGCCGTCCGAGACCAAATCTACTTTGGAAGAAAAATTTAAAACGTTCTAACTTTACGTAAAATATAGCGGAAGTTCATATTTCATAAAAAATGATAAAATAACTTATAAAACCATAATATAAGTATTCTTAAAAAAACTCAACATATAATATGTTCAAAATATATAATTTTATTAAATCATAAATTCATTTCTTCTTGGCGTGCTTCCGGTTACAATTCATCGTTCATGTTGCTCACACGCCGTTCCATGTCCTCCACCTATTCCATGACTCTCTTACCCTTATCTGCAACATGACATATAAAACATGAATAAGCTAATGCTTAGTAAGTACATAAAATTCTCACAATTTAAAACATTTCATAAACATCATCATCATCATCATCATCATCGTATCATAAAAGTGCCTTAAGCACAATTTCATAGAAACATATCTTTCATAATATTGACCATTTTAAAATTTATTCCATATATATATTTTTTTATTCTTAAGGGCCCAAGTGTTGCACCATAAACATCATCATTGGCGCACCGTCATGAGAGGAGAAGGGTAGCTAATCCCAAACCAACATGACATCATAACATATCATTTTATAACATTGGGTGTGCAACACTTATTAGGTGATACATATATACATAATTTTCATACATTGAAACATACCATAATCATCATACATGCATAACTTTAAATCATGAAAAACTTTTCATAAGAAATCCTTTAAGAAAAAAAATCATCATAAAATCATCAGGAAAATCCTTGTAAACATATCATTAAACCTTGAAAAAGTGTCATGTTGCAGGTGAGAATGTACTTACTTTATCGATAGCTTACTTAACCTTAATATTGCACTTGGTGACGACACCGCGGTCTCGTTGTGCTCGCTTCCTTAAGTGTCCATGCCATATATCCATTTTAAGATGCAATAAAAAAATCAATACTTATCATAAAATATCCATACACTCATCTCATATTTTAAATATTATTCAAAACCCTACATCTAAACATAATTATCTTTTAAATAAAACAAAACATTTCATAATCATAAAATACATCCATCTTACATACTCATACATAAGCATAATTAACAACTTTTCACGAAAACATCATTCTTTACCTATAAATAATCATTACATTTTTCATACCTTCAAAATTAAACAGTAACATTTTACTGTGAGGGGTAGAAGACAGAATATTCATTTTTCATAAAACGTTAAAATGACATAAAACGTGAAGAAACATCACACATAATACTCATGAGCATCATAATAAAAACACAAAACAAAACACAATACCTAGAGAGGATATTGTAGGCGAAGTTTGAAGAGGAGAACATCTTTTTACATTTACCAAAAAAACTGAATTCATACCTTGAAGTTTCTTCTCGAAATTCTTGAATTCACCAACGAAACAAAACTTTTTCTTTCAATATACTCAAAAATTTTCACGGGAGAGAGAAATTTCGTGAAGAAGAAAAGAAGAGGAAGATTAGAAAGTCAGAAAAAATGTCTCAGACTTTTGAGAGAGAGAAAAAAAATAAAATTAATAAAAAGAAGAAACGTTAATTAATTTTCTTTTAATGTAATAAACATAATGAGCATTCATGGCCTTCATTAAGTCAGAAAAATCTGACTGATAAGAGAGTGATTGGCGTGGGAAAGGAGGAAAAAGAAAAGGAAGGTCAAACATTATCAATCTTACCTTAAATTTACCTTCTAAAAATAGGAAACCTCTTAATATAATACAAATCTATTCCTTTAATTTCCTTAACTGATAAAAACATTCCATTATTATGCCAATTAATCACATTAATTCACCCAATTAACGTAATTAACTCAGTCATAACTCTGGAGAGATTTCTGCTGATTGTTTGTCAACTTTGTTCGGCCTGCCGATTTTCCCTCTTCGGCCTGCCGATCTGTCAATAAATGCCATAACATAAAACATTCACACATCATTGCATCATAAATAATCATATATTTATAATTTCACATGAACACTAGAGCACAACGATTCCATGCGGTCGTCACCTGTCACAAATCTTGACATAAAAAAAAAATAGTAACATGCACATCACATATCATATCATATAACATTATTTATTAATAACATTCCTTAATAGCGTTACTAACTTAACGTAGTCCGTTATATAAAAATAGGCAGGTGTTACAATTCTCCCCACCTTATAAAAGTTTCGTCCTCAAAACTTAGAACAAATGTGGATACAAAACTTTCATGTCATCTTCACGTTCCCATGTAGCTTCTTCAACTTGCTGATTTCACCATAACACCTTGACCAATGGAATCTCTTTATTCCTCAAAGTCCTAATTTTTCGATCGAGTATCTTCATTGGTTTTTCTTCATAACTTAGATCTTCTCGTATCTCGATCACTTGTGGCTCAATCACATGCGTAGGGTCTGGAGCATACTTCTTCAGCATGGAGACATGAAATACATCGTGTATTGCGGACATTTCAGATGGCAACTTCAACTGATAAGCTACTTTGCCTACTTGTTTAACAATTTCATAAGGACCGATGAATCTTGGGCTTAACTTGCTTTTCTTCCCAAACCTCATAACCCCTTTCATTGGTGCAACTTTCAAGAACACATATTCGCCTACAGCGAACTCTAAAGGTCTTCTTCTTTTGTCAGCATAACTCTTTTGACGGCTTTGAGCAGTCTCTATTCTTTTTCTTATCAACTTTATCATCTCAGAAGTTTCATTTACAAAGTCGGTTCTTTCAGCATCAACACTTTCCATCAACTTCTTTTCACCAGCTTCATGCCAACATATAGGTGACCTGTATTTCCGTCCATACAGTGCTTCATATGGTGCCATTCCAATTGTCGCCTGAAAGCTATTGTTGTAAGCAAACTCTGCTAATGGTAACATTTTACACCAGCTGGTCTTAAAATCGAGAGAACATGCCCGTAGCATATCTTCTAAAATCAAGTTCGTCCTCTCTGTTTGGCCGTCAGTATGAGGATGAAAAGCTGTACTGAAATGAAGCCTGGTTCCCATTGCATTCTGGACACTTTTCCAAAATTTAGATGTGAACCTACCATCACGATCTGAGATAATTGACTTGGGAATCCCATGTAGTCGTACAATCTCCTTAACATAGAGTTCCGCTAATCGTTCCATGGAATAAGTGATCTTGATAGGAATGAAATGCGCCGTCTTCGTCAGCCGATCCATAATTACCCAAATTGCATCATAGCTGTTCGTAGTTCTGGGTAAGCCGGTAATGAAATCCATTGCTATTTCCTCCCACTTCCATTCAGGTATTTGAATAGACTGTAGTTCACCACCCGGTTTCTGGTGTTCAGCTTTTACTTGCTGACATGTCATACATTTCTTCACATACTTTGCAACATCACGTTTCATTCCGAACCACCAAAAGTTACCCTTTAGATCATTATACATCTTCGTTGCACCTGGATGAATAGAGTAAGGAGTGTCATGAATTTCTGCCAAGATCCTCTCCCTTAAATTATCAACATTGGGAACACATAAACGATCCTTAAGGTACAGAGTTTCGTCATCAGCAATACGAAACTCTTGACATTTTCCCTCTTTTATTTCATGCTTAATCCTTACAAGGCTTACGTCGTCATCTTGCTTACTCCGAATTTCATCATACATTGTCGAAGCAAGAGAGAGTGCTGATAGTTGACTTGCTATAAGTTCTAGACCGAAGTCTAAAATTTCCTTCCTTAAAGGTGGAGACATTGCTTGCATAGACATCAATGTGGCAACTGACTTCCTACTTAAAGCATCAGCTACTCGGTTAGCTTTACCAGGATGATAAAGGATTTCACAGTCATAATCCTTCACCAACTCTAGCCATCTTCGTTGTCTCATGTTCAGGTCTTTTTGCGTGAAGAAATACTTCAGACTTTGATGATCAGTGAATATCTTGCATTGGACCCCATATAAATAGTGTCTCCATATCTTTAATGCAAAGACGACTGCTGCTAACTCGAGGTCATGAGTAGGATAGTTCTTTTCATAATCCTTTAGTTGCCTTGAAGCATAAGCAATCACCTTTTCATTTTGCATCAATACAGCTCCTAGGCCCATCTTGGATGCATCACTATAGATTACGAACCCATCATTTCCCTCAGGAATTGCCAACACTGGAGCCGTCGTTAATCTTTTCTTCAACTCTTGAAAACTCTTTTCACATGCATCCGTCCATTCATACTTCCTTCCTTTGTGAGTTAAGTTCGTGAGTGGAGCTGCTATCTTGGAGAAATCTTCTACGAATCTCCGATAGTAACCTGCTAGACCTAAGAAGCTCCTTATTTCACTTGCATTCATCGGTTGCTTCCAATTGAGTACAGCTTCTACTTTAGTAGGGTCTACCATTATCCCATCCTTTGAAATGACATGCCCTAGGAATGACACTTTATCAAGCCAAAACTTGCATTTAGAGAACTTAGCATAAAGCTGGTGTCTTCTTAAAGTCTCCAGCACGATCCTTAAATGCTCCTCATGCTCTTCCTGACTCTTCGAGTAGACAAGAATATCGTCGATAAATACAACAACAAATTTATCGAGAAAATCCTTGAATACCCTGTTCATTAAATCCATAAAGGCAGCAGGTGCATTCGTCAAACCGAAAGGCATAACCACAAATTCATGGTGACCATACCTCGACCTGAACGCAGTCTTGGGGATATCTCCTTCTTTAATCTTCAACTGGTGATATCCTGATCGTAGATCAATTTTTGAGAACACCGATGCACCCTTGAGCTGATCAAACAAATCATCAATTCGAGGCAACGGATACTTGTTCTTGATCGTCGCCTTGTTTAGTTCTCTGTAGTTGATGCAGAGTCTCATAGTGCCATCCTTCTTTTTAACAAATAAGACTGGTGCACCCCACAGTGAGTGACTTGGCCTGATAAATCCTTTGTCAAGCAACTCCTTTAATTGCGTGTGAAGCTCCTTTAATTCTGCCGGGGCCATTCTGTAAGGAGCTTTTGAGATTGGTTCGGTGCCTGGAGCGAGCTCAATCTCAAATTCAACTTCTCTTTCTGGCGGTAGACTCGTCAGATCATCAGGAAACACATCTTCATATTTATGAACAACATGTACATCTTTAATTCTTGTCTTTCCTTCTTGGCTTTTGTCTACAACATTTTCCAGATAGCCCATACAGCCACTTGCTAACAGCTTCCTTGCTTTCATTGCCGATAACAACATGTGGGGTTTCTTCCTGGTCTCGCCAACATAAACAAATTTCTGATCACCTTCAAGATGGAAGATCACCTTTCGTTTCCGGCATTCGATCACGGCATTATACTTGCTTAGGAAATCCATCCCAAGAATCATGTCATAGTCATGCATGTCGATCACAATGAGGTCGATGAAAAGTTCCCTATCAGAAATCCATAGGGGTACTACACGCAAACAATGCGTGGATAATATCACTTCCCCGGAGGGTAGTGTCGTAGTGAATCCCTGTCTCATTGGCTCTAAACGAACCCCTAACTTCCTAGCATGCGACATAGACACAAAAGAATGCATGGCACCCGTATCAAAAAGAACATAAACATCATTACATAAGCTTGTTATCTGACCTGTGACCACATTGGAGGCTTCTGCAGCCACTTGTTCCTTTGTCATGGTATAGATTCGGGCATTCGTTGGTGGGGCTTCAAGTCTCCCTTGACTAATTAGTGGCCCTTCAAGGGAGGCTTGCATCTGATGCAGCTGGGCCTGAGGAGTAGGTCCCTGTGGGGCATTGGCATTTATCAATTTGGGGCAATTCTTTACGAAATGATCTTCACGCCCACATATGAAACACTGATTCGTTCCCAGTCGACATTCCCCCGGATGCTTCTTTCCACATTTGGCACATGGTTGGAATCGCCTGTCATTGTTGTTGCGCTGACCATCATTGTGCCTTTTGTTGTCTTGGCCCTGCTGTTGTTGAGGATTGCCCTTCCTCTTATTGTTTCTCCAGTTTTGACTGTTGTTGTTGCTGTTGTTGTTGTTCCTGTGGGAAGGACGGTTCTGGCTATTAGCATTGTTGGCTTGCTGGTTGGGCTGAGGCTGATTCCTTCTTAACTTTGACAAATGGAACTCAGCACGTTGGGCCCTCATAACAACCTGCTCTTGGGTCCTTAGCGGACTTGCCCCATCAACAATTGCAGCAATGTCTGGTCTAAGGGCTCTTATCAACCTTCTGACCCTTTCATCTTCATTCATAACCATCCCTGGACACAGACGAGCAAGTTGATCAAACTTTGTCACCACATCAGTGACTGTCATATCCCCCTGATGTAAGCTTTCGAACTCCTCATAATGTTTCCTCGTAACATTCATGTGGAAGAACTTCGTGTTGAACTCGTGAACAAAGTCAGCCCATGACATTTCCTCAACACTTCTGCTCTGTTCGATGCCATCCCACCATATCCTGGCCTCCATAGTAAGGCAGTACGAGGCTCAGAGGACCTTTTCATTATCCGTGAAATCCATGAGTCGTAAGGTAGCCTCAATTGTCTTTAACCATCCTTGAGCGACTAACGGGTCCTTAGAACCCTCAAAGTCAGCTGGCTTGACTCTCTTCCATCTAACCAAAAGAGGTTCCTGATAGGCCGCTCTTGGTTCAGCAGCAGGAACTGGGACTTCATTTACTTGTACTGGTGGCTGCGGAGGAGGAGGAGGCACATCATTGCCTGGTTGTTCACCATTCTGGCTGTTGGCCCTTAATGCAGCTATTTCCCGTCGTTGATCCTCCAACTGCCTTTGTAGTTCAGCGATCATCGTCATAAGTCTCTCGTTAGACTGGGTGCGGGTCTGCATTCTTCTATAGCCGTCCATCGTAAATTTCCTAAAATAATAAGGACTTAAAATTCATCTTCTATTTATGAGACAGGTTTTCATTACTATGTCATTAATCATTAAACATTCAAACCTTAATCTTATTATCATACTTGCATCAGTACATCTAACAAACTTACTTGGAGGACTTGGATTGACGTGTGGCGATATGAATTGTAATCGAAAGATTCGCTCTGATACCAAAGCCTGTAACGCCCCTTAATTCGGACGTCACAGATATCGTTACATACTTACATTCATACATGCTTAAATAATTAAACTCATAGATAATATCAACTCAATCGTACTATAGATTTTAAAAGTACTTAAACTTACATTACCAGGATCCATTCATACAATTTTTTTTTTTAAAACTTACGTTGTTTCGAAGAACATAGTTTAATTTTATTCCATAACATAATTTATTCGTTTATACTTAAATTATTCATGAACTTATTTAATAATAATTGATAATCCAATAGTAAAATCAAGACTTATTAAAATCTCACATTAAATCACTTTGATCATCACATCTTTGAAATCCACTTATTCCCACGGTTCGGCAGGCCGAACTTGGGACTTCGGCAAGCCGAACAACATCGGCAAGCCGGAGCGTCTTCCACCGGCAGGCCGGCAGAAGCTTTGTAATTCGGACCAAAAATTCATCCAGGTTCGGCAGGCCGAAAAATAGATCGGTCGGCCGATCTTCTGGTCTTCGGCAGGCTGGACACGGAGTTCGGCAGGCCGTCCGAGACCAAATCTACTTTGGAAGAAAAATTTAAAACGTTCTAACTTTACGTAAAATATAGCGGAAGTTCATATTTCATAAAAAATGATAAAATAACTTATAAAACCATAATATAAGTATTCTTAAAAAAACTCAACATATAATATGTTCAAAATATATAATTTTATTAAATCATAAATTCATTTCTTCTTGGCGTGCTTCCGGTTACAATTCATCGTTCATGTTGCTCACACGCCGTTCCATGTCCTCCACCTATTCCATGACTCTCTTACCCTTATCTGCAACATGACATATAAAACATGAATAAGCTAATGCTTAGTAAGTACATAAAATTCTCACAATTTAAAACATTTCATAAACATCATCATCATCATCATCATCATCGTATCATAAAAGTGCCTTAAGCACAATTTCATAGAAACATATCTTTCATAATATTGACCATTTTAAAATTTATTCCATATATATATTTTTTTATTCTTAAGGGCCCAAGTGTTGCACCATAAACATCATCATTGGCGCACCGTCATGAGAGGAGAAGGGTAGCTAATCCCAAACCAACATGACATCATAACATATCATTTTATAACATTGGGTGTGCAACACTTATTAGGTGATACATATATACATAATTTTCATACATTGAAACATACCATAATCATCATACATGCATAACTTTAAATCATGAAAAACTTTTCATAAGAAATCCTTTAAGAAAAAATCATCATAAAATCATCAGGAAAATCCTTGTAAACATATCATTAAACCTTGAAAAAGTGTCATGTTGCAGGTGAGAATGTACTTACTTTATCGATAGCTTACTTAACCTTAATATTGCACTTGGTGACGACACCGCGGTCTCGTTGTGCTCGCTTCCTTAAGTGTCCATGCCATATATCCATTTTAAGATGCAATAAAAAATCAATACTTATCATAAAATATCCATACACTCATCTCATATTTTAAATATTATTCAAAACCCTACATCTAAACATAATTATCTTTTAAATAAAACAAAACATTTCATAATCATAAAATACATCCATCTTACATACTCATACATAAGCATAATTAACAACTTTTCACGAAAACATCATTCTTTACCTATAGAATAATCATTACATTTTTCATACCTTCAAAATTAAACAGTAACATTTTACTGTGAGGGGTAGAAGACAGAATATTCATTTTTCATAAAACGTTAAAATGACATAAAACGTGAAGAAACATCACACATAATACTCATGAGCATCATAATAAAAACACAAAACAAAACACAATACCTAGAGAGGATATTGTAGGCGAAGTTTGAAGAGGAGAACATCTTTTTACATTTACCAAAAAAAAAAACTGAATTCATACCTTGAAGTTTCTTCTCGAAATTCTTGAATTCACCAACGAAACAAAACTTTTTCTTTCAATATACTCAAAAATTTTCACGGGAGAGAGAAATTTCGTGAAGAAGAAAAGAAGAGGAAGATTAGAAAGTCAGAAAAAATGTCTCAGACTTTTGAGAGAGAGAAAAAAAAATTAATAAAAAGAAGAAACGTTAATTAATTTTCTTTTAACGTAATAAACATAATGAGCATTCATGGCCTTCATTAAGTCAGAAAAATCTGACTGATAAGAGAGTGATTGGCGTGGGAAAGGAGGAAAAAGAAAAGGAAGGTCAAACATTATCAATCTTACCTTAAATTTACCTTCTAAAAATAGGAAACCTCTTAATATAATACAAATCTATTCCTTTAATTTCCTTAATTGATAAAAACATTCCATTATTATGCCAATTAATCACATTAATTCACCCAATTAACGTAATTAACTCAGTCATAACTCTGGAGAGATTTCTGCTGACTGTTTGTCAGCTTTGTTCGGCCTGCCGATTTTCCCTCTTCGGCCTGCCGATCTGTCAATAAATGCCATAACATAAAACATTCACACATCATTGCATCATAAATAATCATATATTTATAATTTCACATGAACACTAGAGCACAACGATTCCATGCGGTCGTCACCTATCACAAATCTTGACATAAAAAAAAATTAGTAACATGCACATCACATATCATATCATATAACGTTATTTATTAATAACATTCCTTAATAGCGTTACTAACTTAACGTGGTCCGTTATATAAAAATAGGCGGGTGTTACATATTCCATGTCTTGAAAGATTGAAAGTCAAATCCACAAAATTAAGCTTATTGTAACTAGTTTTGGTTTTTTCTCTCTTATCACCACTCAAACCTTGACCAAGAACCTTTACCAAGACACTTGGAGATGGGCTTATCTTCTTGAAACCTTGCTAAAAATGGAATCCTAGCTGAAAATGGAGTTTTTCTTTAGATAATGGTCGAATTTGAGAGAAAAGGGCTGAATTGAGCTCACTTGCTCATTTGCTTTTAAAGTACTGCACACACACCTCACTTTACTTAACTCTTAAGTACTCTCTTATTTGCTTGATTAGTGTCCCTCTTTTGTAGCTTACACATCAGCCATTTTGTGTATAAAACACTCACACATAATCCTAAATAAAAGCAAAGTCATAGCCACCCATTTGACTTACTAACTTAGGTATACTCGCTCATACCGAAATTTCGATACACCGAAAATACTAGTTTCTAAACTTTGATATTTTTTTCCACCAAAACTAAAACAAAATTTCTAAATCTCTTTCAAATACACTCATACATTGGATAACATGATTCTTTACTTAGTTCCCAACTTGTTGAAACCCTAATTGAGTTTGTAAACTTGAATACTGAAAATGTCACTTATTTAGGGTTTCAATGTAAACTTATCGCTAAAATACATATCATCCTCTTTCTATCATTCTTAATAACATTCTATGAGATTTCTTACTTGTCATAAAGTCTCCTTTAACCATTATTCCAAACACATACATAACATCACTTCACATAAAATGACATTTTCAGCATAAATAGTCTTAAAACCATCATTGAACTCCTAATTTCAACTCATCTATTATAATTGTATATCAAACATAGTTAGAATTCACTTCTTAGTTTTTTTCCTAAACTTGATCTGTCTTTAGAAAGTCCCAAGTCATTTAGCTATGCATTCAAATGAAATTCTATGAAACATACTTTTAAAAATAATATACACTATTAATATAATCAAACGCATCTCAAATGATTATGAAACATTATATAATGCAATTAATGTCATGAAATCATGCAATGCATTGGCCAACAAGTATGTGAGAATACCGGGCATTATAACTCTCCCCTTCTTATGAAAATTTGTCCTCGAAATTTACTTACCAAACAAGTGTGGATATTTTGATCTCATGTCATCCTCTAGTTCCCATGTTGCTTCTTCAACCAAATGGCTCTTCCATAATACTTTAACTAATGAATCTCTTTGTTTCTGAGTACTTTCTTTGTCTTATCCAAAATTTTCATCGGTTGTTCTTCATAAGTCAAATCTTCTTCTAGCTCAACATCTTCTTTTTTTTTTTCCAGCACATGTGAAGGATTGGAAACATACTTTCTTGGCATTGATACATGAAAAAATATTATGTACTTCTGCTAATGATGGTGGCAAAGCTAATCGATAAGCCACTTTTCCAACTTTCTCCATAATGTCATAAGGACCAATGTATCTTGGACTCCATTTTCCCTTTTTATGAGGTATCTCATCACTCCTTTTATCGTCACAATTTTTACAAAAACTTTATCTCCTACTTCAAACTCAATATTCCTTCTTTTAGAATCTATATAACTCTTTTGTTTGCTTTGAGCTGTTAACATTCTCTTGCGGATCTTTTGAATTGCCTCTTCATTTTTCAATAAAATATTAGGTCCAAGATATTTTCTTTCTCCCATTTCATCCTAATGCATAGGAGATTTGCATTTACGACCATACAAGGCTTTGTATGGTGCCATACCAATGGTTGCTTGATAATTATTGTTATAACAAAACTCTACCAATGGTAGGTATTCCTTCCAAGATTTTTGGAAGTCAAGAACACATGCTCTTAACATATCCATTAATACTTGGATAGTTCTTTTAGACTAACCATCTATCTATGGATGAAATGCTGTACTGAAAGTCAATTTAGTCCCCATAGCCTTATGAACACTCTTCCAGAATATGGAAGTAAATTGAGGACCTCTATCAGATACGATACTCACAGGTACTCTATGTAACCTCACAATTTCCTTCACATACAACTGTGCATATTTAGCTATATAGTAAGTTGTACGGACTGAAAGAAAATGAGTTGTTTTTGTCAATCTATCAATAATCACCCAAATTGAGTCATATCCTTTCTTTGTCCTTGGCAACCCAGTTACAAAATCCATTGCAATATCTTCCTATTTCCATTGCTAAATCTCCGATGGCTATAAAGTGCCAACTAGTTTTAGATGTCCAGCCTTCACTTGCTGACAAGTGAGGCACTCTTTTACAAATTCTACAATATCTTTCTTCATTCCCGGCCACCAGTAATGAGCTTTTAGATCCATATACATCTTACTTGTACTAGGATACACTGAATAGGGAGTATTATGGGCCTCATTCATTATCTCCTTTAAAAGATCTTCAGTCCTTGGAACACAAAGTCTAGCCCCACACCTAATTATTCAATCATTTGAAATCTAAAAATCTTGTCCCCTTCTAGACTCAATTGCATTTCTCAAATAATGAAAATAAGGGTTTGAACTTTGATTTCATTTAATCTTTTCCAATAACATAGGTTGCAATGTTATTGCAGACAATCTTTCAATCAATCCATACGGTACTATCTCTATCTCCAGTCTTTGAATATCATCTGCAATTGATCTTTGAATCACAGTCATAGCTAAAACACTTTCTAAAGATTTTCTGCTTAAAGCATCTGCTACTACATTAGCCTTTCTAGGATGGTAATTAATGATACAATCATAGTCCTTAATCAGCTCCAACCATCTTCTTTGTCTCATATTCAGCTCTTTTTGTGTAAAAAGGTATTTGAGGCTCTTATGATCGGTATAAATCTCACATCTTTCACCGTACAAATAATGCCTCCATATCTTCAATGCAAACACTATAGCTACTAACTCCAAATCATGAGTGGGATAATTCTTTTCGTAATCTTTTAGTTGATGAGAAGCATAAGCTATAACTTTTCCATCTTGTATTAAAACACATCCTAACCCACTTCTAGAAGCATCACTGTATACTACAAATTTTTTATCATTTGAAGGAATGGTAAGAACTGGAGCTGTTACCAATCCTACTTCAACTCTTGAAAACTTCTTTCACAAGCATCCGACCATAAATACTGCACATTCTTCCTTGTCAATTGTGTAAGTGGAGTAGCGATCTTTGAAAATCCTTCAACAAATCTCTAATAATAACCTGCCAAGCCAAGAAAACTATGAATCTCTAAAGCATTGCTCGGTCTCGACCAATTAGTCACTGCTTCAATCTTGCTGGGATCTATGAAAATTTCATCTTTTGACACTACATGCCCCAAAAATGCCACTTTCTCAAGCCAAAACTCACACTTTTTGAACTTGGCATATAGTTGTTTTTCCTTTAAAATATTCATAATTATTCTTAAGTGCTTAGCATGTTCCTCCATCAAGCGAGAGTAGATAAGGATATCATCAATAAAAACAATAACAAAACTGTCTAAGTAATCCTTAAAAACTCTATTCATCAAGTCCATAAAGATGGCTGGAGCATTTGTTAACCCAAATGGCATGACCAAAAATTCATAGTGCCCATATCTAGTTCTAAAAGTAGTCTTTGGTACATCTTCTTCCTTGATTCTCAATTGATGGTACCCCGATCGAAGATCAATCTTAGAAAACACTATTGCACCTTGTAACTGCTCAAACAGATCATCTATCCTTGGCAAAGGATACTTATTCTTCATAGTAACCTTATTCAGCTCATAATAATCAATACATAATCTCATTGATCCATCCTTTTTCTTTACAAACAACACTGGTGCACCCCATGAGAAAAAATTGGACGAATAAATCCCTTGTCCAGCAACTCTTGTAATTGCACTTTTAACTCTTTCAATTCAACAGATGCCTTCCTATAAGGTGCCTTTGAAAAAGTAGTTGTACCAGGCATCAATTCAATCTCAAACTTAAAATCTCTTCTTATTGGCAATCCAGTAAATCATTAGGAAAAAACTTATAAGAATTCACTCATCACTGGAACATCTTCAACTCTTAGCTTTTGTTCTACTTAAGTATCAATCACATTAGCTAAGTATCTAGTAAATCCAATATTTAACAATCTCTAAGCCTTCAAAGCCGATATAATAGGAGTCGTCAACCTACTAGTCTTACCCATAAAAGAAAATTCTCTCTTCTCTGGAGGTCTAAATGTCACCACTATCTTCCCCCAGTCAATAAATGCATTGTACTTTTTCAACCAATTCATACCAAGAATAACTTCGTAATCTAACATATTCAATACCACAAAGTCAACAAACAATTCTCTTCCATCAATTATCATTGGGCATGCACGCAACATCTCATTTGACTGTAAAATATCTCTAGATGGCAAGATTACACAATATGGAATTCCAAGTTGGTCCACTGGTTTACCCAGTTTTCTCACATACCCCATAGAAACAAATGAGTAAGTGGCTCTTGAATCTATCAATACACGTGCAATAATTCCATTAATAAGTATCTCACCTGTAACAACTATTGGGCGAGCAGCTGCTTTAGCCTGTATCAACGCAAAAACCTTAGCAGGAATTTTCTTTTGTTGATCACCTATAGGCATAAGACAATGTCTAGCAAAATGTCCTTGTTTACCACATGCAAAACATGTTGGAAAAATAGTACGCAGCGAAATTTAAAATTTTTTTACATCAGAGTATTTTCTAAAACACAAGTTTGACATACTATATGCATAAATTAACTAGATCTTACTAACCTTTGAATGTCGAAGAACTCCCGCAATCTATGAAGAGAAGTAACGTTCCAAAAGAGCTTTAACCAATTGGTATTCTTTACTATTCTCTATCCATGATCAGAGTGATGTGGGCTCACGTCATTCAGCTTTTCCTCCAGGTGACTCTGCTTCCAACCAATTGAGAGAACCCAAAGCTATAGTTTGTGATTTATGAACAATAGCTCTCAAGGAGTTTCTAGAGTCTCACTCTTAATCTCTTAACTGATCTTAGTAATAAAGAGACTCACTCTCCTTTTATAAAGGTTGGGCCCAGGAGTCAATACTTATCAGATAAGACCTTAAAAATTCGAATAAGAATCAAATAAGGATCAATATCTAATAAAATCCATGTGAAAACATGTAATCTTTTAATTGCACGGTCGGTAGGCCAAATTGGCAGATCGGCCTGCCGAACCTCCTCAATCGGCAGGTCGAACTTAAAGATCGGCCTGCCAAACATCCGATAAAAATCCCTGCGAATCTTTATTTCTCACCTGAGATTCTTGGAATAAAGCCTCAGTTTTAATTCAAATAACCCAATAGAAAAATTATCTAATTAAAACAGTCATATCTAGATAATCTCTAGGAAAATAAATATTCCTAATAATTCAACAAGTTTATGTTGAATTAATTCAAAAATAATCCAACCGATAAACAAACATGAATTGTCTTATCCCGATAATTCAAGTTTATCTTGAATTAATTTTATCACAAAATTAATTCAACCGATAAATAAACATGAATTATCTGATTTTACCAATTTGTTTGTACTGGCAGATTTCATGTTGTGATATGTGTGACTTGTTTTAATTGCCTAATGGAAATTTATGGATAATAAAAAATTAGGGTAGTATGTTTACGTGTTAACTTGGTCTATGCAAAGTTTCATGCCATTATTGTATGTAATTTTGTGTTATTGAATTTTGTATACTTAAGGGTCATGCAGATTCTTAGTATTACCGATTTTATATGAATGTTGGTATGGTGATAGAATGTAATTATGTTTTTATATTTCATAAAATGATAGTATGAGTGATGTCATGTGGTATTGAATGATTTATTGAAAATGAAAGTTAATTTATTATTTGTATATTAATGTATGACATGAACACACTAAGAAGTGAGCACATTGAGACCATGACGACATCATCTAAGTCAGGTTTAGTAAGTGAGTCAAGTAAGTATATTCTTACTTGTAACATAAAAAGGTTTATGAAAAGTTTGAAGTTTTGTTCATCATGATTTCTATGATAATTTCTATGATGGTTTTATTAAATATTTTATTATTATAGTTTTGATGTACAAGAAAGCTTTATGCAGGCTTTGATGATGGGTTATTTCAAATTTAAAAGTGTAAATATGTATATATGTATCATCTAAATAAGTGTTGCACACCCTATGTTATGTTTATGAAGTCCCGCAAGGTTTGGACTTGTCATGTTTGGTTTGAGATTAACTATCCTTCTCCTTTTATGACGGCATGCCTACAATGATGATAATAGTGCAACACTTGGGCCCTCAAAGATAAAATGAATAAAGTTTTTAATATGGATAATGTTAATGAAAGATATGTTCTATATGAAACTTTGCCAAGGGCACTAATATGTTAATGATGATTATGTATATGTTGTTGCATAAAGATGTTCATAAAATGTTTTATGTTGTAAGATAGGAAAGTGTACTTACTAAGTTTTTGCTTACATAGTTTGTAATCATGTTGTAGATAGAGGTAAGAGGATTATGGAATAAGTGGAGGACAAGAATAGGCGTGTGAGCTTGAAAAGATAGATTGAAAATGGAAGAATGCCAAGAAAGAACTTTAAAATTTCTAAACTATGCTTTTATTTCTTTATTTGTTGTTTTTCCGCATTGTGATGTAAAAGGACTTGTTTTTTAATTATCTTGACTTTTGTATTATTGATCGGTCTATCAATGTTGGTATTGGCTTGCCGATTATCCTATATCAGCCTACCAATCTTAGAAATTTTAAAACCCATTTTTGCAGAGCCTCGGACGGCTTGTTGGTGGTTGAAGTTTGGACTGCCGATCAAGTTCAGCCTACCGGCATCTGAAGTTTGGCATGCCGAACTATGAACATAATTAATTGATGATTTTAAATTTTATTTGCATTATGGCTTCATTAACTTAGTATTGATAAACCGTTTAAATAAATATAAAAGGTTTTGAAATATTGATATTTAGTAAAAAAACAAAATGTATGTATAGATCCTGAGATATGTTTGCAAACTATGTTTTAAATCAAAATAGTTTATCTAAAATAATAGTAACACGGATGAATGTAACGACATCTGTGACGTCCGTAAGGGGGCGTTACATAAACTAGGACCATCATTAGGAGCCTTTGCTTCGAAATGTTAATGACAAAGACCCATTAGCTATGGAAAAAAGCTTAAGATCCCAAGTAAGTTAAGATTAAGATGACAAGAAGAGAGTGAAAACAAGTATATGGTGCCTCATTGAACAAGTTCGCAGCTCTTATTGTAATGTCTGAAAAATTTCTAAATATAATTTATTGTCACAAAGTACATAAATAAATATATATTTTTTTATAATCATGAGCTCACTATTATGGTTATTATTGTTACTATCATAATGACTATTATTACGATTGATATCGACTAATAAATTCTATAAGTGTTTTTATTGCAACGTAAGGGTTCGAGCCTCTCGATCAAGAGCATGGTGTATGTATATGTGCTAGTTAATATATATGGTTATTGGTAATATGATGACATGTGATAGATGACACATATTTAAAAGATTTTTTTTAGTACGTTACTATCTCCTGGTGTGTGATGTGTATGCAAGCATACTGCTTGTCATTTTCTTTTTGTTTTTGTTGTTTTTGTCGAATACCCCTATACATTAGAATATATGTGTGTGCTTTTTTTTAGTGGTAGAATTATATAAGCTTATGTGCCCTATATATATATATATATATATATATATATATATATTAGATAAGTGGAGTCCAACTCCTCCTCAATAAAACTTCGTCATTTCCTCGTATTGCTACCGCCACATTTCTCTTCTTCTCTTTGACTACATTGTCTTTTATGTATATGCTACATGCTAGCCCATATGCATTTGTCTTAAAGCGTTGCAACCATAAGCCCCTTATAACAGGATATCATTTCATCTCCACTCACAATTTTTTTTTTTTAAAACCACATGGAAGGCCATACTTCTTTTCTATAAACACCTTGTCACGATAACTAAATCATTTCTCTGGTTCATCTCTCCACATGCTCGTCTTATACGTCCCGAAATACATTAATTTCAACTAACTCTTTAACCTCTAAAGCTTCATTGTCCACACCCACAAGACTCTTTATTAGCCTCTCAAGTTACTCCAAACATTCTCAAAAAAAAAAAAAAGGGTCCAAACCGCGGATATCCAGACGAGTTGCAGCACAATCATTGATATTGTTATCGGATTCGAAACGGAGCTTCTATATTGTTGTTAGGTCGGTTTTCTTTTCTTTTGATTCTCTTTCTATCTATATTCGTACAAAATTTTTCATTAAAGCAGGATGAGTGTTAATTGATGTTGTTGAATGTTCCCTATTAGTGCATAAATGTAAAAGTCTAATTTTCAGAATTCTCGGATCCATTTGTGCTTAGGATTATCAATATCACTAGTCGGCCAATAGTTTTGTTTTTGAAAAGGAAGTAAAAGTTGTGCAATATATGATAGAGGCTACAAACTATATTATTAAAAACTAAAAGGCTGCATGGATCTAGTTAGAGGAAAGAATATATGATTTTTTTTTTAGACTTCTAGAAGTTGTATGCTCCATATTTGAGTAACCTCATATTCATATTGCTTTAGCAGGACAAATGACATAGTGGGCTTATTTGTTAATAGGCTGCCAACGTGATGCCTCTGCTTTACTTGCTTTCTACTGGATTTGTGACAAAAGCGGTAGCCCGTGATTGGTTTGCTGTTGTTGTCGCCAATATATAAAACCAATTAGAATGTTTTTCTTTATCAATTATGCATTACGGCTGTCATTGAGCTATACTAATCAGGGTGT
This sequence comes from Artocarpus heterophyllus, assembly GCA_025403435.1. Taxonomy (NCBI): domain Eukaryota; kingdom Viridiplantae; phylum Streptophyta; class Magnoliopsida; order Rosales; family Moraceae; genus Artocarpus; species Artocarpus heterophyllus. The sequence goes on from JAJQZP010000450.1 coordinate 79,625, forward strand.
TTTTCACTGTTTAAAAATATATAAACCTGCATCTTAAAAATAGAAGTTAAGCCATTAGGGACTTTATCATCTCCATTCTTTACTTTTACTTAGTTCTCTTTGTAGTAGGCAGTTAGTTTTGCTTATCTGTTCCCGTTATTTTCCTTTTCTTTCTTTATAAACGTTTCATGTTGGATATATTATGCTTCATACTGACAATCAACTTAAGAGTAAAATCCCTAATACATATAGGAAAGCTTTTGTATATTCACTAAGCCCCGTGTAAAATGTTGTTCTTTTACGAGATGGACTAATGTTAACCTAATTGTATTATAGTATACTTGTTACTTTTTGTCTCTCTTCTAATCTTTTCTACCAAAGTGATTTCCAAATTTATTTTTTATTATAAGCTACTATAGCTACACGTATGGGTCAAAGTCCAGAAGTGCATATGACAGTATATGTTTTAATTCTGGTTGTGAAATAAAAACCGTACGATTTTGTAAGGTTACCTATAGCATATTTTTAGTACTGGTGTAGTGATTTTGTGATATGATTGTAAAAACTTAAATTTAAGATGTGATTAAATTATGGTAATGATGACTTATGAGACTGTTAAATTATTAATATTAGGAATTATAGCACACCATCGTTTCATGAAGAGGCCGACCTTTCTATGCTCGCTATTATTTGGGATAATTGTAAGTAAAGTGTTTACCTATAACATTTAACGGTATTGTATATGTTTTCAATATTTTGGATATTTGAAGCATGATTTATCCTCTGCATATTTCTAATAATTTAGGATATTTGAGAAATGATATGTTTATGTCATTATCTTGAAAATGCATGATATTATTATTGTGGAAGTTATATTTTAATACATGACGTTTTCACATGGCTTAGTGTTGTGGTTTATAAGGCGCTAGGCACAGGGTGATTAGTACCCCTTATGTTCTTAATTGGGAGATTAGTTTTCACAGGGTGATTAGTGATCTTATTTATTTGGGAGATTAGTTCTCGCAGGGTGATTAGTACCCTTTAGTAATTGTGCCCACAAAAAAAAAAAAAAGATGATAATAAAGCCCGCACCAAAGCCCAGCCCTAAATAAATATTGTATTACTAAAAATACTTTCATGCATCCATAAAACTTTAATTAATAATTTTATGAGCTAAAAGCTTTACTTATTGAGTTTATCACTCATATTATCAAGTTATGTGTTACAGAAACTTTAAATGGGGTCTTTAGCTCATACACTAAGTGAAGAGTAATTGTGGCTGCTTCGGGTCCGTGTGTACTTATGGCTTGACCTGTGTATTTAATTATTTTAAGTTATTATCGTGTGTTTGCAAATTAAATAATTTCCAAACTTGAGATTTGGAAAAAAAAATATCTTATTTGGATTATTGTCGAAACAAAGGAATTGTTGTGCATTTCAATATTCCAAAAATAATTTCTGCATAATTGATAATGTTGAATTATTTTCCTTTGAAGAATTCAAATTATTTTTACTTTATAGTTTTAAATTTTTTTCAAAAGAAAAATTTCCACAAATTTCATTAATTAAATTTCTGTATTTTAATATATTTAGCAGTCACGATTGTGGTTGTGACACTTAGTTTGGCTCAGACTTGACAATGAGATAGAATAGGTGTAGAAGACCATCTAAGAAGGCTCTTGAAGCCTGAGAAGCGACCCTTCCTAAAGGTAGTAAGGAAGCCTTAGAACGATATAGGACACTAAAGTAGCCTAGAAAGAAGGAATATGTAGCCAGCTATAGACATGAAATTCACATGTAGAGAAAGTTAAGACATATCATGAACGTTTTCATAGTGGAGATAAGATTGATTAGAACCTTGAATAAGAGATAAGCTTTACGAACTATAAAATACCATGAAACGGCCTACATAGGATTATGCCATTGAACAAGTTGAGACAGTTAAGGCTAGAATGACACCTATTTTCTATAAAAAAAAGGGTGCTCAAAAGACTATAATTACAATCTCAAGGTAGGTAGAATGTAGGCAAAACTCTAATTAACTGCTTTAGGTTAAAGGAGACAATACAATTTTGCTGTTTTAGAAGAATATACTCCACTTAGTAGTATGAGATTTACATCTAGAATGATTTTCTACCCATAGAAAGGTTATTAGAAGTGGTGATATCACCCAACCACTTACAATATGCTACAATTGTGTGCTTTAGATTCTAGAATATGTGCAAGTAAAGAGAATTGGTAACATGATCCTCATACTTTAAGAGACCCTATCTGAACCATAACTTCACATCGCAGAGGAACTATCTGTTAGAAGACAGATAAACCTCCAATTTTCCTTTAAGAAACTAGAAGAAATTACTATAAGACACATTAGTTTTGATTAGAAATTGTCCAAATTATTTAGATGATCAAGTAGAAAGTAGATAATTCCTCATGACCAACAGAGAGGTCACATGAGCAAAACTATAAGAAACCCTACAAATATGAAAAATGGGAACGAACTCCCTCTTACTCATACACCTAAGGGGGAGCAAGACATGTACAAGAGAGATATGAGAAGGTAAATTCATGAGTTATAAACCCTTGGAAATTTTTTTAAGAAGATGAACTTTCAGGCTAGTTAGATGCAGATACACAAACTAGGATATGAAAGTTTTGGAACAAAAGAAAGAGGGCCTTAGGAAAATGAGGCCATATTTCTATATCAAGATACTTGGGGTAGAATTGCTAAAAGAAAGAAAACCCTAGAGGATTAAGTTACAAATTCATAGGATACCCCTAGTTTATTCCAATTTTTGAGGATGAAAATTTTGTAAGGTGGGTAAATTGTAAAGACCAGAAAAATCCAAAAATTAATAAGTATGATTAATTAAGGATTTTTTTCATTATCTATGTCGTTGATTTTAAAAAATTATAAGTCTAGAGTTTATAAGTTAAATTTTTTGTTAGAACTACAAGAAAATTTTAAGAATGTAGTTTGAAGCTAGAAATTTTTTACAATGTCAAGAAAATTCCTAAGTTTTAAATCGCGACTTAATTGTGACTTAATCACGATTTATGATTACAAATCTTCTCAATTAACACACAATTTAAAAGTCTTAGTAGTAGTCAGACTTCGGAAATAAATAATAATATAAATGCATAATTCTACGTACTTTATGTATGAAACATATAGCAAATGTGATGTTATGATAGTACACTTAAATAATTAAAAATAATTATTTAATATGCTAAAACTAAACGTTTATGATTCAATAATTTCATGTATGTGCCAAAGTAGTGACATTCATAATTAAGAAGTTTAATGAAAAATGTTAATGCAAAATAATATGCATTTTCACAATCTCATGAATTTACCAAACGTTACTTTTGTCCTGATGACTCGCATTCAAAACTATTACAGGAAATGCACATCGAAATGTGAGTTTGAACCAATGTCATAGCTTCAAATCTATGTGAATTCATGTAACAAATGCTACCTTCGTCTCGATAACTCGCATAAGCGTCCAAACAAATCAAATCAGAATCATAATGAGGGTAAACCGTAATTATCTCGTCATAAATTATTATTTGTTGAACAGTATGTTGGACTTTAATATGGATCATTAATTAGTTCTTGTTTCGAGAGTTGACTAGCTATAAAAGTCCCCCAGTAAGCAACATTTGATATGGCATAAGCTGCGAGTGACCCAAAGGGCTGATGTCCGCTTTTAACAATTCCATCGCAATAATAACATGACAAGAAAAATATGATTGTGTGACAAACATAATTCTCTTGAGACGAAGAGGGCCAAAAAGTGGTGAGTTATGCAGCTTGTGCATGCTTAGGCCAAATGCGGACAATATCATACCAAGTAAAGGTGCGGGTCCTTAAAGATTGAGAGCTCATATATCAGCTAACATGAAAAACATGGTAGTCCCTGTTTTAGCCTATAAACATTAAAAGCATGGTTGTCCCGGTTAAATATATTATGCAGCATGTCATATTAAAGTATTAATAGGAAAGAAAGCAGGAGAAAACAATAGCCTGCATCTTCTTATTTCCCTTCAGCTAATCCCCATTTCCACAACAGAATGCAACTTTCATGATATCTACGTATGAAGAGACAGATAAGATCAAGAGTCACTATCAAGAAATCAGGCCGAACTAATCACAAATTTGACACGCTAAATGAGATCACTAAATATCAACAGAAATTCCGAGTCGAAATGAAGTTAATATACCAAAGCAGGGAAATAATGTTTAGCTATTCTTGTTATTTTGTTGAACCAAAGTAATAAAAAATCCAAGTATTAGAAATAAATACACAATATTGCTTGCACTATATAATGATGATTGGGATCGCTAACATGCATCATTATTCCAGTTGACTCAGACGAGAAAAATAAGAAACAATATCCATTTTGTAACTTTTCTGCAGAACCCAGAAACGAAAAGTCAACCATAAATTTTACAAGAGTTGATACTACATTTTCTACATGTCTAAATTTTTTGGAATTCTCCTTGAGCGAAAGAAGGTACACTTTTTTCTTTTTCAACAATAGGAGAAATCAATAAAACAATAAAAGAGGAAATTATAATAAACTCAAAGACATAAAACATGCACAACTTAACTAGTTTATATAAGCTATAAAAAAAATCCAAGTACCTAATAGTATAAATAAATTTGACTAACATGCATCATTTTTCCAATGGAGTCAAAAAAAAAAAAAAAAAAAAAAAAGAACCAATTAATTTTTTAACTTTTTAGCAAAACCCTGACAAAAAAAAAAAAAAAAAATCAACCGTAAATTTTATAGGACTTGAGACTATATATTCGCTACGTATCTAAATTTTTGGGAATTCTTGAAGACATAAAAAACAACTTGACTGTTTATAGGTTTCTACTTCTTTCTATTACCTTGTTGTTGCTAGCGAAAACATTATCAAAGGTAACTAAGCATAGACCCAAAAATTGGAAATACAGTGCCAATGCATACATACATACATACATACATACATATATATATATGAATATAACACAGAAAAAGAAACCAACTTCGTGTAAAAACCATTTATTTCTTTACTGTATATTACAATTTCCAAGTGAAGAAGAGCAAAATGTAGTAAAATAACTTGAATGCTCGAAACATTACGAACAAAATCTAAAGCAATGTCCTTGTGAGTCATCCAAAAGCAATTACGACACATGATAAATATAATTCTAAACCTACTTGATGAAGGTCAGTACGTAATCCTTCGTTAAGTTATGTAAATAAATTTTAATTAAGCTGACAAACAAAGCCGATGAAAACTGGGTTGTACATTCATTTGCAACATCTTAGAAAACAAAATTAGCAAATAAAATGAATCTAACAGAGAAATATGAGATTATTCCCATGTTGTGCTATCTGCTAATTCAGCAAAAACACCACTCCCAATGCAAATATTGAATGCCAAACGATCATTGTTTTTCCTTTTTTTTCAAGAAAAAAATACGACATGCGGCCCACAGAAATATGCCAGCAGTACAGAACTCGCAGCAGAAAAATTAGTTATATCACGCTCTCCTGATTTTTTCCTCCCGAAGCTAAGATTTCCTCTTGTTTGCTTTTGCTTGGTGTATCTCTACAACACTAGCAAAACGGCTGTCTTCTTAAAAAATTATTCCAGATCAAAAGTAGGAAATTCATGCTCAATATGAAACTAGATAATGAGGAATTTATATAGAGAGCACAAAGAGATAGATTTGGTAACATTTAAAATTGCCTTTGAATGAAACCCATGAAAACTCTCTGAATTTAGAAACTAATTTGCCATCTTCAGTTTTAGGGCATGTCCATCAAAAGGAAAAAATAAGGAGTGATTCCCTTTCTGTTTACTTATAAAATCAGTAATAAGAGTTTTAAATGCCCAGCATAATAAAGAGAATAACGAAAGAGAATGTTAATCCTCACATTCTCTTTGTTATTGATTTCCTATAAAAAAGAATAAATAACAAATTTATTTAGATGTTTAAATTAAGTGTTATAGTTTAATGGTTGTTTACCTATATAAAAGATATTTTAGTAACTATATAAATAACATTACTATTTCTAAGTTAGTAAACACTATAAAGGAAATGATCAAAATATTACTCTTTATACTATCAAGTAGACAAGTAAAGACGCAAAGGTGAATAAATGATAATCTTTTCTATTGTCTTGCTTTTCTTTTTAATTCTTATTTGCTTTCTTATTACATTCTTTTATGATTTGCTAAACATGCGCTAAATTCTATAAAACACGAAAGGTAGAATAAAGTATTAGATAGATAATAGCAGAGGGAATTGGAGCTACTGAAGAGTCGTGAATCCTTCTTTCCCATATATAAAACCAACTCTCATCTTTTTCACATTCCAATTTGAACTCGGCTCAATTTCATAATCCGTTCGTCCTATTTCCTTTTTCATAGCTTCATATCTTAAATAGAATGTTGCCTCTAATGCATCACCATATTCACGAGGGACTTCGTCTCTACTGCACCTGATGAAGACGTGGTCCAAGCCAATACCACTACTTGTGATTTGAGCTTCTTCTTCTTCCTTGTTAGTAACAAAAGCCTCAGGGTAGAAATCCAAGCTATTTTTATACCTACATAAAGAAAGTTTGCGGATTTGACCAGACTTGGTTTTAAGATGTAACTCCAAGCTGACCTGTACATGATGGTATTTGAAAGAACGGAAAAGGCCTGCCGGGATCAATGGACAAACAAGGCACACGGCAAAACCTAAGAAATTTAAATTAAGCCAATTTTCAGGAAGCTGCATACTTATTGACTCCCCCTCGGATTGATGGCTTAACCATTTTGGAATTTCATCTCCAGGATAAAAAACTCTATTACAGTAGTATGATCCTTGCTGCACCAACAATGAATATTGTACTGTCAATTATTTCTATATTAAAAAATTACTTAAAAGCCATTTTGATAAAAGAAAAATAATAAAAAAACAATGGAGGCGATTATAAATGTGGACATACCATTGGTTCTTCAACTCTGTGCAAGAAATCAGTTAACTCACTGCGTGTATTCTGTTTTAATTTCCAGCACTTCGAAAAACTAAACTCTTTCGTATAAAAACTGTGTGTTTTGATAATTAGGTGTCTAAATGTGAATCCAGAGCCAGAACTTGATAGTGCCTCTAGTGAAGTACATCCATCTGCATTAAGATGTCTAAGAGATAATGGAAGTTGTGGTAAAGTCCGAAGCTTCTTGCAATTATTAATGACGAGTGATTCCAACTGATGAAGTTGTATAATGCTTGAAGGTATTTTCTCAAAATGGTTTCCCCCTAAATCTAACGTTCTTAACGAGAATAAGAGACCCAGCCACTCGGGAATTTCAACAATATTGCAGCCATATAGATATAGCCATGTTGGAGAGAACAAAGAGAATAGCCTGATTTGGAGGTGTTCAAGTTTCAAATAGCAGTTGTGGTAGGAGAAAAACCTAAGACAGCTTAAATTATAAACCCAATTTGGAATAAACTCAATTTTTTTGTGCCATCTCATATCTTCACCATGAAGCCCAAAAAACTGCTCAATTATAAAAGAGTTGGGAGACTCTTGCCGGATCTTTATTCCCTTTAAACTGTGAGAAGTCCCTGTCAACTTTTTCAATCTTGAGGAACCCTGTAGATTGAGGCTTTCAAGAGACTTCAACTTAAAAATGTTGGTTGGGAGGCTCTCAAGCTTTTTGCATTCTTCAAGATAAAACCACTCGAGACGATGAAGACCCTCAATTGATGATGAAGACACTTGTTTTAATGATGTGCCACTCACATCTATCATTTCTATATTTCTTGGAAGCACCGGAAGTGTCTTAATATGTTGACAGCCTTTGAGCCTCAATTCCACAAGGTTTTGAAAAGATCCAATTGTTGAGGTCAATTCTTTTACAGTAGCCTCGGCCAAGTCTAAGCATGTTATATTCCCAGATATCTTTGGAAGACATTTAATCTTGGAGCAGCCACGAAGTTTAAGAGATCCAAAACGTCCTTGGAAATTAAGCGGAGGAATTTCAACTAAACTTGTGCAGGCCTCAAGATTAATAATTTCTAGTTTTGGAGCCCGAGATAGATTTGGAAGTCTGATCAATTGCTTTGAATAACCAAGATTAATACGCTTCAAATTTGCAAGATTCTACAAAGAAAAATGAAGTAATTTAGTAAGATTTTTTTTTAAAACACATATATAACTAAATGGTTAATCATAAATATTCTACAAATGATATTCAATCCATTAATTACTATAACAACATACCTGTACACCACTCCAAAGTTGCTTAAGCTCGCTACAGGGCATGTCAAGTTCAACAAGATTTTGACCCTTGTAATCTCTTGGCAAAGATTTTGATGGGTAGTTATACCAACAAAGATATCTTAGGGAATTAGGAAGAAACTGCAGCCCTTGAGTAAGGTATAGTTTGAATGTATTGTTATTGGAAAATTTTGAGTGATAAATCTTGAGCAATCTCATATTATCCATCTCGTTGAAGACTGAAGGTTTCAGTTGTAGATCATCATTCATCTTAGATATGTCAAAGTATATTCCTTCGACTTGTCTAGTTCCCTAGAAAATTTAAACAAGTAATGAGAATATGAAATACAAAAAAAGTTGCTAAAAACAATTATATATATAAAGATATATATATATATATATGTATATATATATATATGGTTTTAGCTACTTATTATTGGATGCTTACTTTGTTGTTATCTAAGACATCATAGACATCTTGAGAAATCCATAACCGACTTCGCTTTCCAAGATCTTTTATAGATTGTTCACGAACTATTTCCCAACCCATCTCTTGTATCAAATCATGCATCCAAACTTTGTCATCATATATGGTCACAAGAGACTTATTTATAAGATCTTCAATTCCTGACCTTGCAAGGTAACCATCTAGGATGCTCTCTATAAAATCTCTTCTCTCTCCTTTAAGAAAACATGCGATGTCAAGGAATAAATCCTTCTGGTCATCTTCTAGCCCATCATAACTTATTTTTAACACCTTTTGAATTGTTCCATTGGGAATTATTTTCAGTCTACTCCATGCACTTTCCCAATATTGTATAGTATGGGAATGAAGGGAGGAACCTAGGACTTTAAGAGCTAGCGGATTGCCTCCTGTAAAATCTACTATCTCCTTTGACAACTTAACATAATCTAGTGTGGAAGGCTCTTCTTCAAATGCATTCAAATAAAAGAGTTGAAGTGCTTCCTTGGAATCTAATGCTTTAACATTGTATATCTTGTTGGTGTATTTCCTAAGAACTTGTTTATCTCTTGTTGTTATGATGATTTTACTTCTTGAGCCAAACCAACTGCCATTTCCAAACAAACACTCCAGCTGCATCATATCGTCAATATCATCAAAAACAATGAGCACCATTTTATTATGGAGCCTATTTTTCACAAAGATGTTGGCTGTTTGTAGATTTCTCTCCTCTAATAGCATCGAAAAGAGTTCCTTTTCTAAATGAGGCAGTCCAAATTCCTGTGAATTTTCCCTAACATTTTCAAGAAAGCAACAACTTTCAAAATGATATGAGAACCGGTGAAAAATGGCGCGAGCAAGAGTAGTCTTTCCGATGCCGCCAACCCCCCAGAGGCCTATGACACGAGGATTTGGTGATCCAAAGCATAACAATGATTCAATTTCCTGAAGCCGTTCATTTATTCCAACAAAACCCTTGGCGTCCAGAACCATTTGTGGCAATCGATATAATTTACTCAGTACATGCTCCACAATCTTCTTAATTAACTTATCCTCATAGCTAGCATAAATAGAGAAAAAAATATAAATTAATATCAAAGAACGAAGATGAAATAAAGACAAAGCAAAAATTTAGACAAGAAAAAAATAAAATGAATCTTTTTTTTTCTTTTTGAGAAAAGTCAAGTATATCCTTCATTTTGGAGGATTGTAATCTCTTATTTGAGACTGAATTGCACTATTTTTTAGTCTAAGTAATGCGCAAGCTAAATCAAAGTTGTTGTTGTTGTTTTTTTTTTTTTTAATTGCACCCCCTAAACTCATCATACATTTGCAATTTGCCCTTTGAACTTTTAATTTTTACATGTTGAACCTTGAACTTATAAATTTGTAGCAAATCACTCAAATTGATAGAAATGTTGGTTTTGCAATTGAAATTAACATTTAAGTTGCACATGAATGGTTAATTCATATCTTTCATTTTTTTTTATCAAAATTAAAAATTTTGCCTTAAATTTGTTTTAAAATTAAATTTGGTCTTACATTCTAAAAAAACCTTTCCTGCTCTTAATTAATCCATATAAAAATGAAATGTAACTTTTAGTAAAAACTAACATCATTAATTTGCAATAGATTTATAAGTTCAGGATGTTACTTGCTAAATTTAAAAGTTCAATAAGTAAATAGCAAATTTGCTATAAGTTTAAGGGGCGGTAGTAAAAAAAAAACCCTAAATTAGAATATGTCACTTCAAGATTACAGCCTAGTGCTACTTTTGTTTTGAAAAATAAAAAGCTCCAATTCAAATTAATTATATTATTGTTATTACTACTTTATGGCTGCACTATTTAATCCGGTACCGGTTTGAAAACAACACTTAACTAGACTTGTTTTTGCATAAAGCCATGAAACGCAGCACATAAAGAGAGGTTGGTTACTGAACATTGTAGGTGGACAAGGCAATAGGTTTGTGCCCGAAAATAATGTTTAATTGTACGTCAAGGAATAACAGTAACTGTTGACGTTGGAAATTAGTCAACAATAAATCTAACGATAATCCTTATAGTCACTCACATTAGATGCTATAGATTTGAGCAATAAAAAGATTGGCACACGAGATTTATAATGGTTCACTCAAAATAAGCTATGCTCATGGTAGTGTTTCTCACTTCTCTAGTGTTTGAAGGTTACATGCACAATGAATTAAAAGAAAAATATACAATAGAATTTCTAGGATCAAGATCCTTCTTTCGCAGCTCCTTATCCTCCTTTTTATAGCTCGAAGACATTATGGAGGGGCTACCTAAATAAGAATAATGGAGACAAAAATCCTTGTGCTTTGTGTCAGTCCATCATACTTGCGTATGGTGTCCTTGCCTGACTAAAAAGTGTCTTGGGGCTTATGCGAGTGGCTTCATTTGCAGGCAAATTATCTCGATTGTCGACCCTACCTTCATTTTGTCAGTCTTGGAATGAGTGCGCACTAAAGGTCAATAACCACGAGGCTTTTTTAACATCGACCTCTAGTATGGATAAGCTTTGAGAGTTATCTTGAATGTGATACCACTTGGGCCTTGTTGGGTCTTCATTGCCATGTGGGCTTAGGTCTTTGAGATAAACCACAACAATTGCCCCTAAGCATGGAGTGACGACAAGTTGCTCTGTGCTTTGACGGTCAAGGTTACCGCGTGGCTTACATGCCTAGGGCTGAGGACGGGTCCTCTAAGATGGCTTCCTCAAGAAGCCTTTGACCAGGGTCATAATTGCTTTTGCTTGCTCTGAGTTCTCAAGAAGCCCAACAGTTTCGTCAATCATGACACCTGTCTCATCTTTGCAGGGGGCGTCGTGTCCTTTTGAGGGACTTTTGATCTGAACCATCAAATTGTCGAGTGGTTTTCCCGCCCAAGGCCTGAGTTGTTGGATCTCAACCTTTGGCTGTCCTTGCCTTAGGTCGTTAGATCAAAGGTTTTGAGTTTTGACAATCAAGATCTCATCTCTTTGAGAATATTTGAGGTTTCGAATCCTATTTTGCCTCATTTCATTGATCTCCTAAGGAGAGCAGTTTTCTCTTTCTCCAAAACCCTCAAAGTTTAAAAATTCTCTAAAGTTTATTTTCTTTTTCTTTAGTTCTTTCTATGATTATGAATCTCTTCAAGCTTTATGAGGATCTTTTGTGGGTTCAAAGACTTCGAAGGTTTCAAGGATCTTTCTCCAGTTCCATCAAACTAGTAAGCTTCAATTCTCATTTCTATTTTTTTTCCTGTAAGTTTTGAGAACTTTGCATAGTGCGTTTTGGTGCCTGTTGAATAATGCTCTAGACTCTTATCATGCCATGAGTTTCTTGTTTTTTCAACTTTATAGGCCTTGATTCTGTAAAGTATTGGTTAGTTCTAAGGCAAGATTTTGGAAAATAAACTTAACCTTTTGTTACTTTGATGTCTGGTTAGCTTCACAGTGACCTGATTCCCGAGGACGACCTTATCTTTCAGGAGATTGATGAGATTGGTGCCATCCCCTCGATAGATAGCGTCGACAATATGGTTGATGATAGTTTTCCTATTCTCGAATCTTTAACAGCACTAGATCCCAATACCCCCGTCCTATGTCAACAGGGATGGTGGACATGAGCTTAGCTTCTTTTGGGTCTGCAACAGCATGAGAGCCCTTAGTTGTATGTATGGGCAAGGTTATTTCCCCAAAGGCTAGGGAGACTAAGTCACATTGTCAAAACTTTGACGTGCACAAGTTCTTTATGGAGGGCAAGAACGATAGTCGGTATTACAAGTTTGTGATACCAAACGACTTCCAACATGCTAACGTCGTGTCGTGATAATTTGTTGTCTATATCCAATGCATCACTATGGGCGAGACTTTCCCTCTACATCCTTTCATGAAGAGGTTATTCTGTGAGTTCCGGATCTCACCGTCTTAACTGTTTCCTAACTTTTGGTACATATTCTTGTTGATGTGGATACTATGGTTTCTTCATCACAACTCTCCCCTGTGGCTAGATGAGTTTTTGTGCTGCTAAAACATTTTTTAGTCACCATTGAAAGGGTATTTCTACGGCAGCGCATATAGTAGGGCAAAAGATAAGGTCCTTCCCATCATCCTAAACTTTCCTACTTTCAACCATAACTGGAAGAAAATGTCCTTCATGTTAAAGAAGGACTTCAACATGCACCCCTTCAATGGGCAACTGGGTATAGATCGAGGAGATATAAAGTAGACACCACCTGGAGGATAGTAAGTAAGTATGGGGTTGTCCTTGACGTTGAGATTAAATCTTTTAGGGTGCTTAGTTTGTTTCCTTCATCCTTAATTTTTTACCCTTTCCTATAGAGTCTGTCGATCATCCTATCCTCAGGTGTCAGAGGCGAGATAAAATAATATGAATCCCAGCTCTCATGGAAGTGGAGAAACAAACAATAAACCTACTCATTGAGGATAATAAGAGAAGGTCAAGTATAATTTTATCTCATCCTGACCCTCTTGCCAATATTCCCACTCAACCTCCTAAGGGGACCATTGAGGGGTAAGTTTCAATTTTGCTCTTTATATGTTGTGCACAGCTTGCATTCTAACCTACTTTTTTTTCCTTTTGCAGACATGTTTCTAAATATTAGGCCTCCTACTGAAGGCTCCTCGACCCCAGAAGGAGGTTCTTCATGCACCATCCCTCCCTCGCAAACAAGTGGCTCCCATGACACAGGTCGTCGTTCAAATGCCAGTCAGTGTAAAAGGGCACGGGTCGACAACAATACATCATCGCCCTCTCATAGAAGGGAGAAGGTTGTGGTCAATGTGCCTAACCTTGCCTCCCTGCCATCTGAAAAAGAAGTCCCTATCCTCCCAGACAACCAGGTTGAGGATAGGAACTTTATCGTGGGTGACCTATTCGATGCCTAGGTGGAGAGCATGCTTAATCTCCCACCCAGATTTAGCATGGCATTTCAAGCGATCTATGAGTTCTTTTTTGATAAGGACTGAGTGGTGGTAGAGAAGAAAGGATAAGGACTGAGTGGTGGCAGAAGAGTCTCCTCTTCTGAAGCAATAGAGATATCACATTAGCAACTTAGTACATGTAAGTGTTCTTCCTCTAGACGTTTGCTAACTTTTAATTCCTTTGACTTCTTATAACCTTGTCGTCTACACACAGGCACTGATGATGGCCATGATTTCCTATGGAGAGATTGTAAATCTCTCCAATGAGTTGGCCGCCCCTCGGAAAGAGGTAGAACAACTAAAGGCTATGCTCGTCAAGGAAAGACAGGCAGTTGAAGCAATGAAAGACAAGGAGACAAAGGCCCAAAAACTCTTCTAGAAAGAAAAAGAGATCTTGACCCAACTCAACGCGACAATAATAGATTTCTCCGCTCAAATCAAAAGCTTGATGAAGGAGAAAGCTAAGGTGAAGGAGAGATTCAAGAAGCTTGAGGAGTTGTTGCTGGACAAGAAGAAGAAGGTAGTCGAGGAATTCAGAGCCTTAGAAGAATATTAGACGCGTATGAATGAGATTTGCCAGTCGGTGGCCATGCAGGTCATCGGCTTGATCAGTGCAGCCTATCCCGACAGGGATTTGTCTTTCTTGTTTGTTCCTAATGCATCACCCTCTAAAGGTGCCTTGACTACCACTATTGATGCTTACGAGCGAGTGGCAACGAATTAACACCATATGTGGCTGCGCATGGTGGCGGACGGCTCTTCCCTACTCGTCTCGACCTACTTAGATGTACCTACGACAAGAGAAGGGACACTTCAGAGGTAAAGGGCGGCACCAATAAGGTACCAGACAAGGGCTCTTTGACGCTTAAGGAGACGCTGCTCGGTAGAGAATGAGAGCTGGTTGTGTTTATACTTTGAAATAACGAATAGCTAACTCCTGTTTATAGCCATGACTTAGGCGCGAAACTCGAGCATGGGAAACGAAGAGGCACAATGATTATGCCTATCAGGGAGATATCTAATCATGTGTTGACACGTGTCCCTCCGAGCTTTATCGTGTGACCTCTCATCTTCCATCACCCTGGGACGCTGCCTGAGGGCCAACCTAAAGCCGACCTCACCCGCTCAGCGTAGTCCACTCAGTCGAGCACCGACCAGGTGCACTGGGGGGCTACTATTGGGGGTGAGCTCGGTGCCATCCGCTGGTGGACTGATTCCCAGTGGTCGACAGATGTGCTTGGCATCATTCATTGGGAGCGCAATCTTGAACCCCTATAAGCTTGGCTTGTTATTTGAGGTGCTCCTCAGGGTCCTCCGGGTTGCAATGCGAATGATCGTCTCCTTGGGTTAGACACATGCTCAGGTCAGATTGTTAGAGCTTGCAAACAGGCAACCACTCACCACAAGAAGCCAATAGATGGCCATAGTCTCACCGTCGGATGGAAGCTAATTCACTAACAGAGACCATGACACATGTCACCTTCCTTCTGACAAGCCTTGATGTGACACACAATTTAGGGGCAAAACCCACCTAACACCCGGTTCAAGTGACAACCTATAAATAGAGCGCATTTACTGTAGTTCAAGACAAGCGTTTCCCTTCGCAACTAACTAGCTCCTGTACTTTGCCGAGCAGCGCCTACCTTGAGCGTTAGAGAGCCCTTGTTTGGTACCTTATTGGAGCCCCCCTTTACCTCCAAAGCCTCCCTCCTCTTGTCGTAGGTATGCCAAAGTAGGCCATGACAAGCAGGGAATAGTCGTTCGACCGTCGTGCGCAGCCGCACGTAGTGTTGATCTGCCGCCACTCGCTGGTAAGCATCAATATTTTGGCGCTAGAAGGAGAGCGCCTATGCCTTCACTTAAGATTATCAGCCACAACTCAGCTCGTGACCTAAGCATGGTAACACGAGGGAATACCCAGGATAAGGGTGCCCGATAGGAGGGTTCGGGCGAGGCCCAAAACTAAAACCAAAACCCCAACAGAACTCGAGGTAATCCCGAGCTGCAAGGTCTCGGTCCAGGGGTAAGGTAGCATAGCCAAGGCCAAACAAGTTGAGGACCTGGTTGCCCAAGATCCAATCCAAGAACTTACAAATGCCGTAAGAATACTAAGACAACAACTCGCTCAATAGCAAGCACAGTGTCAACAGGCACCTATCCTCTCTCCCCTAGCCCAAGAGGACCAGGCCAGGCGTCGAGTAGGGCAGGGGGCTAAAGAACGAGATGATGTTGACTCCAAACATTCCTGGCAAACAACACATGGGGTTTCCGCTAATAACCGACTTGTCTAAGAATGCTGACTTAGCCCTTAAGGTAGCCAAAGGCAGTCACCATAGGGCTCTCGAGCATCCGTGTTTGACCAGCTTGAGTGCGAAGGAGAAGCCAACCAAGATGATAGCCTGAAGCAGGCTACAGGGCTAAGGGCAGAGCACTGTATATGGTGAAACTACCCAAAGACACCAACAGCCACCAATTCTAAGAACTCTAGTGGCAAATTGATTAGATATGGAACAACAGGTTCAGATTGGACGATGGTGGCATGCCAGACCCATCATTCATCAATGCCATTATGTAGGCTCCTATGCCCTGAAGGTTTAAGGTCTCGCAAATCAAGGCTCATGATGAGACGACTGACGCCGACGAGCATGTGGAGCTCTACTAAGATCATATGCTTCTTCAAAATGCTAGTGATGTAGCCATGTGTAAAGCCTTTTTGCTTAATTAACCGGCCCTACTCTACAATGGTTTAGGCATATCAAGCCAGACATTATCACCTTTTTCCACCAGCTATCTGATGCCTTCTCCTCCATATTTTTCACAAAAAAGACAAGAAGGAAGGAAATAATCCACCTCTATGCTATCAAGCAAGGGGATAGGAATGTAAAGGATTACATAAACGAATTCACTCAAGCTGCATTAGAGGTCAGGCATGTCGAAGACGAGACCCTGAAGCATACCTTCATAGAGGGTCTCTAAGACAAGAACTTAACTTGGTCGCTCACTTTGGAGTAGTCGAGCACTTTTTCTCAAATGCTCGGCTATGCTAAAAGGTATGCTGACTCAGTCAAATACATGAAGACTCATCGAAAAGGTAAAGGAAGCAGCAACAACAATAAGAAGGGGAAGAAACAAAAGTCCCTACTAGAATAGCCTAGTCTCGAATAGAGTAAAAAGCAAAAGAGGGACAAGCAAAAGACCAAGAAGACCAAGGTGCCGACCAGGAAGTTCTAAAGCTACACTCCCCTAGTTGCTAGCATCGATGAGGTGCTAACCCAAGTGAGTGGTAAGAACTTCTTGGATGATCCACCTAAACTAAGGGGAAGCAAGGCAAAGAGAGATTAGAACAAGTATTGCAACTTCCACAAAGACATAGGACACCACACGTGCGACTGTGTTCAGCTCAAGGACCAGATTGAAAGGTTGGTCTGAGATGAATGTTTACGGGAATTCATCGAGTGAGTCTTAACTCCTAGCTTCACGGCTAGGAGAAATGACTAGCCAACCCAGGACACTCAGAGCCGACCACATACCAAAGTTGGGAACACCTCAAAACCCCTAAACATCATTCATATGATTTTTAAAGGGTCTGTTACCGGGGACACTTTAGGTGGATGATGAGCTTAGGCCTGAGAGGCACAGTTGGTTGAGAGAGGCGACCTCGTAAACATGTCTAACCACATTAATAAGATCTGCCACCAATAAGATGTCCTCATTAGATTCATCAAAGAGGAAGTGGATAAATTTATTCATCTGTATAACGATGCCCTTGTGTGTGAGCTTCAGATCACAAACAACGTAGTCCGGCGAGTATTGATCGATAATGGTAGCCCAACCAATAACCTTTTTAAGTAGGCCTATGATAAATTGAAGATTAGTAATGCCACCTTTATCCTAGTCCAGACTCTGTTGTATGACTTCACCAAAGAGTGCATCTAAGCAGTAGGAAAGGTCAGCCTCCCGGTTACCTTTAAAGAGGGGCTACTCGAGTAACACGCATTGTCGACTTCCTCGTCATCGATAAAGCCTCTCAGTGCAACATAATCCTTATACGACCAATGTTGAACGCTTTGAAGGGCATAGTTTCTACCTACCACTTGACAATGAAATTCCTGATGGAGAACGGGGTCAGCGTAATCAGGTCACAGCAGAAGGATTCTCATGACTGCTATGTAGATGTCATCAAGGAGGCCTCAGCGTAGCACTTGAGCATCATGGCTATCTATAAGGTCGATGAGATATCGCTCCCTACCAACTCGAAGCCAAAGATGTTGTCCAACTTGGATCCTCGGCTTCCCGAAAAAGAGGTAAAGGCCACGCCAGTGGAGGATTTGGTATCGTAAAATTTGGACCCTGAACATCTCGACCGAATGGACCAACTTGGCTTTTAGCTGAAACCTGAGATCTAGGCCAACCTAGAGAAATTCCTCATGGAATAGTAGGACATGTTTGCATGGTCTCATGAAGACATGTCCGGCATCAATCCTAGTGTAATTTGCCATCACCTTAATGTATGGCTTAAGCACAAGCCGGTCATCCAAAAACGAAGAGCCTTTAACCCAAAGAGGTACGCCGCCATCAATGAGGAAGTGCAAAAGCTTTTGAAAGTTAGATTCATCCGAGAAGTAACCTATCCAGAATGGCTGGTGAATATAGTCCTCATCAAGAAGGTAAATGGGAAATGACAGGCTTGTATTGACTACACCAACCTGAATAAAACCTACCCCAAGGATTGCTTCCTACTTCCACGGATAGACCAGCTCGTTGACGCGACGGTCAGACACAAGCCATTGAGCTTTATGGATGCCTATTCCAACTATAATCAGATTAGGATGGCTGAGGAAGATCAAATCAAGATCGCCTTCACCACGGACCAGGGGCTATTCTATTATGTGGTTATGCCCTTTGGATTAAAGAATGCCGGAGCAACCTACCAATGCCTGGTGAACAAGATGTTTGCTTGGCTTATCAGCAAGACCATGGAGTTATACATGGACGACATGCTCGTCAAATCTATCCAAGTAGTGGATTACATCGTCGACCTCCAAGCAAGCTTTGACATTCTTTGGAAATACAGGATGAAACTCAACCCGATCAAGTATGCTTTTGAGGTCGGCTCAGGCAAGTTTCTCAGATTCATGGTGAACCTGAGAGGAATCGAGGTTAACTTGGCTAAGGCTTAAGCTGTAATCAACATGCATTCACCCCGCACGGTCAAGGAGGTGTAGAAGCTGACCGCCATGGTGGCAGCCATTCTAGGTTTGTTTCCCGGTCTACTGACAAGTGCCACCCATTTTTTCAAGCACTCAAGGCAAGATTTGAGTGGAGTAGGGAGTGTGAAGAAGCTTTCCAAAACCTCAAAAGGTACCTGGACACACCCCTACTCCTGTCCAAACCTTTACCGGGAGAAATATTATATGCCTACCTAGCTGTGTCAGAAAAATCCACGATCTTGGTCCTCGTTTGAGAAGAAAATGGCATTCAAAAACCCATCTACTACACCAACCATACATTCCAGGGCGCCAAGGAGAGGTATCCTCCCCTCGAAAAACTCACCTTTGCTCTCGTTACCTCTGCTTGGAAGCTCCAGCCATATTTTCAAGGCCATATAGTCAGGGTCCCGACTAAGTACCACTTGTGACAGGTTATTTAAAGTCTAAAGATATCTAGATGGATAGCCAAGTGGTCGGTCGAGCTCAAGCAATATGATATTCATTTTGTTTTGAGGACAGTGACTAAGGCTCAAGCCCTGGCAGATTTTATTGTAGAATTTACTAATTTTGAGCAAAGCACTATGTCCATCGAAAAGGCCCCCATCGAGGATTAAGACTTTCCTAGTAGCAGCAGGAGTGGTGGCATTCCCGATCCGGGGCCCAAATGGAAAATCTTTATGGATAGATCATCCTGTTCCAACAAGTCAGGCTTTAGACTAGTCCTTACGAGCCCAGATGGTTACAAAGCAATATACGCCTTTCGCTTCAATTTCAAGGGATCCAATAATGAAGCCAGGTACGAAACGCTCTTGGTTAGACTCAGGATTGTATGAGACCTCAGGGTGGATCACATATGTATTCATAGCGACTCCATGCTTGTCGTCCAGCAAGTTACTGGGGGATTTCAAGCCCGAACAGAGTCCGTGACTGCCTATTTAAGAGAGGTCAAGGCACTATTGGGGCAGTTCAAGGCATATTCTTTTATTCAAATCTCCAGGTTTGAGAACTCTAAAGCTGACGCCCTTACTCGGCTCACTTTAGGTCTGGGCGACAGTGAACTGACATTGGTCCCCATCGAGAGGTTGGCCAAGCCTAACATTGCCAGAGAAGTGGCTAGTGTGGCAAAAGAGTAGGGAGCCACTTGGATGGACCCGATCATCTGATACCTGGCCATAGCTGAGTTGCCCGACGACCGAGAATAGGCCCACTGAATCCACAATAGCTCAGCCTAATATTCAATAATTAGGGGAAAACTTTACCGACGTAGCTACACTATCTCGTGCCTAAGATGCATGGAGCCCAAAAAAGCTTAATATTTGATGAAAGAAAACCATGAAGGGCTATGTGGAAACCATGTAGGGGAATGTTCCATGGCCCAGAAATGCCTTCGTCAAGGGTAATATTGGCAGACCATGGAGCAAGATTGCAAGGAATTAACATAAAAATGCCTTAAATGTCAACAATTTGCCCAGGCAATCGAAAGTCATGTCGAGCCGCTTAACTTGGTGATGTTTACCTAGCCATTTGCCAAATGGAACATTGACCTAATCAAACCACTCCCCCAAGCCTAGTCACAGCTCAAATATTGCATCGTGGCTATTGACAACCTCACCAAGTAGGTAGAGGTTGAGCCATGCACTAGCATGACCGAGATAAAGTGCGCCATCTTCATCTAGAAAAACATCATATATCGGTTTGGAATCCCACATACCGTTGTGACCGACAACGCCAAACAATTCAAATCGTCAAGTCTCCCCATCTGTGTGAGCAACTTGGCATCAAAAAGGTTTTTTCCTTGCACGGTTATCCTCAAAGCAACGGGTAGGTTGAAGGAGTAAACAAAAGAACCAAGGACAACTTAAAGAAAAAACTAGAAGACCTTAAAGGCGCGTGGATCGATAAGCTCCTAAAGGTGCACTGCGCATATTGGACTACAGCCTAGATCGCCACTAGGGAGACTCCATTCTCCCTCGTCTATAGGGCTGAGATGATTATCTTGGCTGAGGTTGGCCTATCGAGCTTTAGGATCAAGCAGTGTGATGAGCTTCAAAATGCTGAAATCATGATGTTTGACTTGATCTACTTAAGGAGAAAAGGAATCGGGCGATTATCCACACTACGGCTTGGAACTAGGTGATTGCTCGGTACTATAACAAGCGGGTTCAACTGAGGAGCTTTAAAGTTGGTGACTTAGTATTCAAAAAAGTTGTAGTGCTACAACCTAGGCTCAGCTCATTCGGATCCAAGTGGGACAGCCCGTTCAAGGTCATAAAAATAGTATGGCCAGGCACATGTAGACTCTCCGACATGGAAGGGAACGTGCTTGACCATCTTTGGAACATTGAGCACTTAAAAAGATTCTTTTGCTAACAAGGGCCAGAACTATTTTTTTGACCTCTAGCTACATTCTTTTATAACGAGGCCTGCTAAGAAGAACCAAGATGTAAAGAAAATATTGCTAACGATACCCATTTTAAAGAACTCCTCTGAGCAATTCTAATAAAAAGGCCATAATCCTTGAAGAGGGGAGGCCACCTTAACTCCCACCTAGGGGACTTGACTACAACTCCTGAAGAGGGGGAGTCATCCCAAAAATGGAACTGGCAAGCTGATTAGCATGATACCGACCATGAGTGGGCTTGAAGCACTAGTCCACTAGTCTGCCACCATATGGACGACCTGGCCAAGAGTTACCCTCACACGACAGCGATTTCGGGAACATAACTCCCGACCATAATAGACTTATAAAAGTTCAACTAAACTTAAACAAGTCTAATGGGGGCTATGGGGTACTATAGTACTACCCAACATTTTAGCTGACCTCACCCTTGGAGCTTTCAACTTGGAGAAAATGAAATTGACATTTCATTCCTGAGAAGCTTTTAACTTGAGAAATTCTTTCCCAAGAAGCTTTTAACTTGGAAAAAATGAAATCAAAATGTCATTTCTAGGTCGTTGTAGTCAACTTCATCCAAGAAGCTTTTAACTCAAAGAAAATAAAATTGACATTTCATTCTTGAGAAGCTTTTAACTCGAGAAATTCATTCTTGAGAAGCTTTTAACTTGGGAAAAATAGGATTAGCTTTTCATTTCTAAGAAAGTTTATCCCCGAGGAACATTCAACTTGGAAAAATGAAATTGGCATGTTGTCTTCAAAAAATGGAATTAACATTTCATGTCCGAGGAATAATAAACTTGGAAAATGAAAATAAAATTTCATTAGGAAATAAATTGTTAAATAGTCCAGGAGATACAAGTAACCAGACACCTCTTTAGCCTAGACAGAGAGTAATTACAAAAAAATCTTAATCGTAGGCCCTACCCTTGGTGTCCTCGTTCTCACCGTCTCCATCCTCGACTTCCAAATCTACCACTGCCTCACAATTTTCCAGCTTTGCCTCCTCGTCTACCTCCAGCTTGACTATAATTGTCTCCGTTCTCTATGGACACTTTGAACTCCTCAACTGCTTGGGTTAGGTAGCCGGGTAGCTCCTCCCTTAAGAAGCAGATCGTGCTCCTCTCGGGCGGCCTATAGGTCAGCCTCGGCCTTGGCCTTGTTCACCTCTTCTTGGGCAACCCTCGCATCCTCCTCAACTCGAGTGATGGCAGACTTCGCCTGGTCAAGCTCGGTGACTTTCAACTCCATTGTTTTCTCAGCCTTGTCTCTCAACAAGTTGGCCTTCTTGGCCTTCTTCCTTTCGAAGTGGACCTCACATGTCCCAATGATATTTGCCATCTTTAGGAGGGAGTAGGCCTAAAAAAGAAAGTTGGTTAGGATGGAGAGGAAAAAAGGCAAAGTGACAAAGAGCTCAAGGTTGGGATCAACTAACCCTGACCGAAGTATGGAACGCTACTCTGAAGTAGTCCAAGAAGTTTTCCTTTTTCATCTTTTCAAAGAACTCCTCCTCGGGGACCTCATGATGAATGTTCTCAACCATCAGTCATTGGGTGGTGGGACGTCTCCTAAAGGGATTTGTCGGTTGTGGCGGCACAATGGGGACTACCATGGGTGGACGGTCCCAGCTTAATAATCTGCCAGACCTGCTCGACTGTGGTTAAGTTGGGGCTGCTAGGGGCGAGAGGTTGCTCAGCCTTTAGGGTCCTTTTTCTTTTGGAGCCGGCCATGCCTTTCCCTTTCGAATGACGGAGATTCTCCATCATCCTTTGCCGTTCTTCTCTAGATACCTACCCGAAAAAAATATCTACAACAAGAAACCACCAAGTCAAGATGAGCTCGGTAGAAATTAAAAAAAAATCTTGGTATTTACTGCCAATCTGGAGCTAGTACGATAGATAGAGGTGTCGAATCACATCTTCGAGGTCCTCGTCTACCATAGGTGGCCCTAGAGCGAAGGAACCATTCGATGAGTTCTCAAAACTGGACGATGATGGCTCCATCATTGGCCAGTTGGATCAGCTAGTGCTCGGCCCTAGGATGTCAATGGCCTTAGGCCTTGCTATTGTAACCTACCAGGCCGACCAGACAGGAGGAACATTTTGGCAGGAATTTATTGAGCTAGACTCCCCAAACCAATCGTAATGGGAGGGGTTGGTCTTTCAGAGGAAGAAGGACTGCTGTCGAGTAGACTTAGACTTGCTGTATAAATCCTCCATTGCCTTAATGACCTTGCTCGAAGCCCATGGTTTCTTCGACTAGACATGGCCTTGCTCGAACCTGGTTAGGACTTCTTGCTCCTCAGGAACTACTTCATCAGCTTGGGTTAAGTAATTCCCCCTGACTTTAAACCACTTGAACTTCAATAGCTTGTAGAAGTCAGGGTTTCCCAAGATGAAGTCCATCTTAAAGCTAGTGAAGTAATACCACCCGGACTACTGGGGAAGCTTTTGCATCTTATCTACTTATTTGAAGGCCTCCTATGGCATCTCGATTGCCCAGTAGTACCTCCAAAGTATGTACATCTCGATTATAAAATGGTAACAGTTCAGGTTGAGCTGGGCAGGGCCCACGTTCAAATCGTTTAGTGCTCGGCAAAAAAGGGAATGAAAAGGTAAATGGAGCTTGGTCCTGAAGAACTTGGCATACAAGGTAATGTGGCCTACGGGCGGGTTCAATGATGAGTCTCTATGCCCAGGCAAAACAAGCTCGACGTCATCTAAAATGCTGCATTCCTAACACAGTGTATCATGCCAAAACTACATTAGCACACTTGCCACTAAGGTCTGGCTGGGCCAAGAACTCCTATATGCGATGACACCCCAGACCCTGGTGGCAATGAGCCTCTCCTCAACATCCTCTTCTTCGACAGTGGCTTCCTCGGGTTCCTTGTCCTCGGTTGGTCGATCCCTGACAGAGGCATCCACGGTTGCCTAGCCCACGACTAGGGCAGAAGCACCGGTGCCATGACTCGAGGTACTCGACACGTCGGAGGCCGCCACCAAGCTGGCTCACTCTCGGGCTGTAACTTGGGATGTGCCAGTGGCTGCCACCCCAATGTACAAGTCTTCACCCCTGCACAGCCTAACCGGGTGCCTCTTGTCGATCATATCCAAGAATTCCTACTTAGGTGCCATCTTGGCACTGAGCCTTAAGATCACAGCCTACCAGGCTACCTCGTCATCTTTCGAAGATACTTCCTTAATGTCTACTTCAACCATCATTGGCTGGTCGTTATCAGTGCTACTGTCTGACCATGACATGTTTACATGCTAGGAGTCACTAAGATCGTTCATTTTTAAGTATACTTCTTGGGAAAATTACCTGCTAGGGTTTGTAAAAGCTTGTGAAAAGTCTAAAGTGCTCAGGTTATGAACTATAGCTCGACAACAAAAACTCGAAAGTCACGAAGTCTGGCTATGTTTATGCATTGAAATAATAGAAAACTAACTCCTATTTATAGCCGCGGCTCAAGCATGAAACTCAGGCACGGTAAATGAAGAGGTGTGATGATTACACCCGTCAAGGAGATTTCCAATCACATGTTGACGACGTGTGTCCTTTCGAGCTTTATCGCGTAAGCTCTCATCTTCCATCACCCCGAGATGCCGCATGAGGGCCAACCTAAAGCCGACCTCACCCACTCAGTGTAGTCCAGCCAATGGAGCACCGACCAGGTGCACTAGGGGGCTACTATTAGGAGTGAGCTCGGCACTATCTGTCGGTGAATCGATTCCTAGTGGTCAGCATATGTGCTTGGCAACATTCACTAGGAGCGCAATCTTGAAGCCTCATAAGCTCAGCTCATCTATCCAAGGTGCTCGGGTTAGATTGTTAGAGCCTACAAACAGGCAGCCATTCTCCACGAGAAGCCAACATATGACCATAGTCTCATCATCACATGGAAGCTAATCCACCGACGGAGACCATGCCATATGTCATCTGCCTTCTGACAAGCCTTGATGTGACACACGGGTCGTGCCCACCTAACACCTGGTTTAAGTGGCAACTTATAAATATAGCGCATTTACTGTAGCTCGAGACAAGCGTGCTCCTTCACAACTAACTAGCTCCCGTTCTCTACTTAGTAGTGCCTGCCTTGAGCGTCAAAGAGCCCTTGTCTGGTACCTTATTGGTACCCCCTTTACCTCCTACGCATCTCTCCTCTTATCGCAGGTACATCCAAGCAGGCTAAGATGAGCAGGGAAGAGCCGTCCGACCACCGTGTACAACTGCACATGGTGTTGATCCACTACCACTCACTGGTAAGCATCAACAACCGCCAATGGGACACAAGCTACAGACGAGGAAGCCCTACCTATTGAAGGAGTCTAAGGACCAACTGGATTTTTTTTGAATCCCTTGTACTGGACTTCCTTTATGAAATACAAGATGCTTTTGGTCTAATTGTCCTTTGATATTTTAATCAAGTCGATTTAGGAAGCTGACCTTTGTTGTGATAATGCAAAAATTTTCTAAGTGTTTGCCTGAGGGAATTTCCTTGTATATACCTTTCCATGGAGAGTCAACTTGGCTACCAATGTTTGGTAATAGCCTTAGCTTTAAACAAGGGCATTGTTTGCTCATAAAAATCCAACCTTCAAATAAAGATCCAACCTACAACTAGAAATCCATCCTGCAAAATAGAATAAAATGCACTATGGCTCCATCTGGGGGCAAACCTTTAAGGCTTGGCCTCTTTTTCAAATAAAATCCAAATGCTCAGCGGTTCGACCTAGGGGTAAACTTTCAAATCTTTCACTTTTTTTTATTCTCTGAATACCCAATGGTTCCACCCGAGGGCAAACCTTTAAGAGTTTTGCTTATTTTGCCCTTTGGGCTAGCTTGACGGATCTTATAGGGTGTAGAGCTTTTGGCTCATTTTGCCGATCCCTCTTCGATAGAGCTTAAACTTAGGCCTCTTTTTCCCAAGTGCACTCTTTTAGTGCAGAGATAAGGCTTTGCCTTTTTCTCTTTGGCAGGCTTTTAAGTGGGTAAAGGTTTAGGAGTAGGGCTTTTATGGGCCATCCTTATTTTTACTCGCGTAGAGTTTTAAGTCTTTACCTCATGAAGCTCTTGGAATTTTTTTGGGGGTATGAGGATTTCAGGCCTTTTTTTTCCTATGAGATCGTAGGGGCGAGCTTTTTGGACTTCTATTTTTCATCGACCTTTTTGGGCATAGAGTCCAAGGCTTTGCCTTGTGAAACTCTTTTGGATGCCATCTTAGGTGAGGATGAAGTCTTCTTGGCTTCCCTACCTCCATGTCAAATAAAGTGTAGCTATTGTTTGCATTCGAATGTAGCAAGTATTTCACAAAAGAGCTCTTATGGAGTCCTATTTTATTAACAAAATTTTGCAGTACTGATAGTAGGGCTATAAATGCTTGGCCTTTTATGGATGTTCGACTTATCGGCCTTTCATTGATTCTAATATGTAGGTACGTGGCCTTGTTATGTTTCAAACCTTTTAAGGACCCTCCCAATTGGGGCCCAAGTTTTCAACATTTCCAGGCTTTATGTTGGAGGTTACCCTTCTCAGTACCAGATCCCCAGTGTGAGTACCATCTTTCCTTGACTCTCATGTTCTAATAACTTGTCGCCCTTTGTTGGTATACGGTGAGGCATGTTTGATAGTCGATCCTTTGCTTCTCCAATAGGTTAAGCTTGGCATCCAAGAGTTGAGGATTTTCTACATCGTTGTACCCGATTACTCGATTGGTCGGGGCCATTATCTCTATGGGTAGGATTGCCTCGACGCCATAGGTGAGGGAAAAGGGGGTTTCTCTTGTAGTTGTTCTACTCGTGGTTTTGTAAGCCCATAACACTTTGGGTAGCTCTTTAGCCCAACACCCTTTGAGATCATCCAACCATTTTTTTAGCGTGTGCTTGATGATCTTGTTAACAACTTTACCTGTCCATTCGTTTAAGGGTAGACGACCATCAAGAAATTTTTGTGGATGCTAAGGTCTTCGTAAAGCTTTCGTGTTTTGGCATTGTTAAACTACATGCCATCTTTTGAGATGATTGACTAGGGTATGCCAAAGCAGCAGATGATATGAGCAAATGAAGCTTGTACAATTCATCTCTTAAATTGTGGCAAATGCCTTAGCCTCTACCCATTTCCTATAATAATTAACAATGATTATGGCAAACTTAAGGCTTTTGGGGCCATGACAAAGGGTTCAATTATGTCAATCCCCCATTTTGCAAATGGCCAAGGGCTTAAGATCGATGTTAGGTTTTCCGGATGAGACCTCGATACATGGGCATAACGCTGGCACTTATCACACTTGTGATCGTAGTCGTAGGCATCCCTTTGTAAGGTCGGCCAATAGTATCCCTGCCTTAGTGTTTTATGAGCCAATGATTACCCCCAGTATGGTTTCCATATAAGCCTTTGTGTACTTCTGCCAGCACCTACAATCCTTCTTCCTTATTAAGGCACCGAAGGAGAAGAGTAGCATTGCCTCAATGGTAAAGAATATTGTCATGTAGCAAATAGTGTGATGACTTGTAGCAAGTTCTTTTAGCTTCCAAGGGATCAAATGGTGCACTTTGCTTGAGAGATACGTGGCTATAAGGTCATCAAACTGTCTCTTGTGTCCACCATCCATCTGGAAGCTCTACGGTCACCCTTAGTCTCGTTGGTTTCCTTGTCGGCCGCCATCTCGGCCACCAACTGGCCACCTCAGGTCTTTCGAGTCGTCATCTGAGGGTTTACTAGTGTCTCTTTCCAGATGGTTGGGACTTCTAGGATTTCAATAGGAATGACCCTCAGCAACTTGGAGTCCTTTGACGTTACCAGGCGAGCTAAAGCATTTACACTACTATTTTTAGTGCATTGTATTTGCTTGATTTCCTAAGAATGTAATTTGGATAACTCATGCCTAACCTTCTACAAGCACTGAAGCATCCTTTCATCCTTTGCCTTATACTCATCCGTGATTTGATTCACAACGAGTTGTAAGTCACTATATATCTTCAAAAGGTCGGCTCCCAAGTGGTGGACAAGCTTTAGCCCTGCAAGCAGATCCTCAAACTCGGCTTCATTATTGGAGGCTTTAAACTTAAATCTTACTACCGTTGTGAATTTGTGATTTTTGGGGCTTTTTCCTTCGCAACTAACTAGCTCCTGTACTTTGCCGAGCAGCGCCTACCTTGAGCGTTAGAGAGCCCTTGTTTGGTACCTTATTGGAGCCCCCCTTTACCTCCAAAGCCTCCCTCCTCTTGTCATAGGTATGTCCAAGTAGGTCGAGACGACCAAAGAAGAGCCATTCGACCACCGTACGTAGCCGCATGTGGTGTTGATCTGTTGCCACTCGCTGGTAAGCATCAACATTTTGGTGCTAGAAGGAGGGCGTCTACCCCTTCACTTAAGATTATCAGCTATAACTCAGCTCGTGACCTAAGCATGATAACAAGAGGGAATACCCAGGATAAGGGTGCTTGACAGTAGGGGTCGAGCGAGGCCCAAAACTGAAACCAAAACCCCAACAGACCTCAAGGTAATCCTCAGGCTGTAAGGCCTCGGTCCAGGGGCAGGGTAGCACGGCCAGGGCCAAACAAGTTAAGGACCTGGTTGCCCAAGATCCAATCCGAGAACTTACAAATGCCGTAAGAATACTAAGACAACAACTCGCTCAATAGCAAGCATAGTGTCAACAGGCACCTATCCTTTCTCCCCTAGCCCAAGAGGACAAGGCCAAGCGCCGAGTATGGCAAGGGGCTAAAGAACGAGATGATGTTGACTCCAAACATTCCTAGCAAACAACACATGGGGTTTCGGCTAATAACTGACTTGTCTAAGAATGCCGACTTAGCCCTTAAGGTAGCCAAAGGCAGTCACCATAGGGCTTTTGAGCATTCGTGTTTGACCGGCTTGAGTGCCAAGGAGAAGTCGACCAAGACGACAGCCTGAACCAGGCGACAGGGCTAAGGGCAGAGCACTGTATAGGGTGAAACTACCCGAAGACACCAACAGCCACCAATTCTAAGAACTCTAGTGGCAAATTGATTAGATATGGAACAACAGGTTCAGATTGGACGATGGTGGCATACCAGACCCATCATTCATCAATGCCATTATGTAGGCTCCTATGCCCTGAAGGTTTAAGGTCTCGCAAATCAAGGCTCATGATGAGACGACTGAGGCCGACGAGCATGTGGAGCTCTACTGAGATCATATGCTTCTTCAAAATGCTAGTGATGTAGCCATGTGTAAAGCCTTTTTGCTTAATTAACCGGCCCTACTCTACAATGGTTTAGGCATATCAAGCCGGACATTATCACCTTTTTCCACCAGCTATCTGATGCCTTCTCCTCCATATTTTTCACAAAAAAGACAAGAAGGAAGGAAATAATCCACCTCTATGCTATCAAGCAAGGGGATAGGAATGTAAAGGATTACATAAACGAATTCACTCAAGCTGCATTAGAGGTCAGGCATGTCAAAGACGAGACCCTGAAGCATACCTTCATAGAGGGTCTCTGAGACAAGAACTTAACTTGGTCGCTCACTTTGGAGTAGTCGAGCACTTTTTCTCAAATGCTCGGCTATGCTAAAAGGTATGCTGACTCAGTCAAATACATGAAGACTCATCGAAAAGGTAAAGGAAGCAGCAACAACAATAAGAAGGGGAAGAAACAAAAGTCCCTACTAGAATAGCCTAGTCTCGAATAGAGTAAAAAGCAGAAGAGGGACAAGCAAAAGACCAAGAAGACCAAGGTGCTGACCAAGAAGTTCCAAAGCTACACTCCCCTGGTCACCAGCACCGATGAGGTGCTAACCCAGGTGAGTGGTCAGAACTTATTGGATGATCCACCTAAACTAAGGGGAAGCAAGGCAAAGATAGACTAGAATAAGTATTGTAACTTTCACAAGGACGTAGGACACCACACGTGCGACTATATTCAGCACAAGGACTAGATCAAAAGGTTGGTTCGAGACGAACGTTTACGGGAATTTGTCAAGCAAGTCTTAACTCCTAGCTCCATGGCCAAGAGAAAGGACTAGCCAACCCAGGACACTCATAGCCGACCACATAATGAAGTTGGGAATACCTTGAAACCCCTAAACATTGTTCATATGATTTTTGGAGGGCCTGTTACTAGGGACACTACAGGTGGACGGCGAGCTTAGGCCCGAGAGGCTCAGCTGGTCGAGAGAGGCAACCTTATAAACATGTCTAAGCACATTAACAAGATCTACCACCAAGAAGATGTCCTTATTAGATTCACCAAAGAGGAAGTGGATAAATTTATTCATCTGTATAACGATGCCCTTGTGTGTGAGCTTCAGATCACAAACAACGTAGTCCGGCGAGTATTGATCGATAATGGTAGCCCAACCAATAACCTTTTTAAGTAGGCCTATGATAAATTGAAGATTAGTAATGCCACCTTTATCCTAGTCCAGACTCTGTTGTATGACTTCACCAAAGAGTGCATCTAAGCAGTAGGAAAGGTCAGCCTCCCGGTTACCTTTAAAGAGGGGCTACTCGAGTAACACGCATTGTCGACTTCCTCGTCATCGATAAAGCCTCTCAGTGCAACATAATCCTTATACGACCAATGTTGAACGCTTTGAAGGGCATAGTTTCTACCTACCACTTGACAATGAAATTCCTGATGGAGAACGGGGTCAGCGTAATCAGGTCACAGCAGAAGGATTCTCATGACTGCTATGTAGATGTCATCAAGGAGGCCTCAGCGTAGCACTTGAGCATCATGGCTATCTATAAGGTCGATGAGATATCGCTCCCTACCAACTCGAAGCCAAAGATGTTGTCCAACTTGGATCCTCGGCTTCCCGAAAAAGAGGTAAGGGCCACGCCAGTGGAGGATTTGGTATCGTACAATTTGGACCCCGAACATCTCAACTGAATGGTCCAACTTGGTTCTTTGCTGAAACCTGAGATCTGGGCCGACCTAGAGAAATTCCTCATGGAATAGTAGGACATGTTTGCATGGTCTCATGAAGACATGTCCGGCATCAATCCTAGTGTAATTTGCCATCACCTTAATGTATGGCTTAAGCACAAGCCGGTCATCCAAAAACGAAGAGCCTTTAACCCAAAGAGGTACGCCGCCATCAATGAGGAAGTGCAAAAGCTTTTGAAAGTTAGATTCATCCGAGAAGTAACCTATCCAGAATGGCTGGTGAATATAGTCCTCATCAAGAAGGTAAATGGGAAATGACAGGCTTGTATTGACTACACCAACCTGAATAAAACCTACCCCAAGGATTGCTTCCTACTTCCACGGATAGACCAGCTCGTTGACGCGACGGTCAGACACAAGCCATTGAGCTTTATGGATGCCTATTCCAACTATAATCAGATTAGGATGGCTGAGGAAGATCAAATCAAGATCACCTTCACCACAGACCAAGGGTTGTTTTGTTATGTGGTTATGCCCTTCGAATTAAAGAATGCTAGAGCAACCTACCAATGCCTGGTGAACAAGATGTTTGCTTGGCTTATCAGCAAGACCATGGAGTTATACATGGACGACATGCTCGTCAAATCTATCCAAGTAGTGGATTACATCGTCGACCTCCAAGCAAGCTTTGACATTCTTTGGAAATACAGGATGAAACTCAACCTGGC
This sequence comes from Artocarpus heterophyllus, assembly GCA_025403435.1. Taxonomy (NCBI): domain Eukaryota; kingdom Viridiplantae; phylum Streptophyta; class Magnoliopsida; order Rosales; family Moraceae; genus Artocarpus; species Artocarpus heterophyllus. Next base: position 111,499 of record JAJQZP010000450.1, read on the forward strand.
CAAGTGCGCTTTTGAGGTCGGCTCGAACAAGTTTCTCGGATTCATGGTGAACCTGAGAGGAATCGGGGTTAACTTGGCTAAGGCTTAAGCTATAATCAACATGCATTCACCCCGCATGGTCAAGGATGTCTAGAAGCTGACCGACATGGTGGCAGCCCTTCTAGGTTTATTTCCTGGTCTACTGACAAGTGCCACCTGTTTTTTCAAGCACTCAAGGCAAGGTTTGAGTGGAGTAGGGAGTATGAAGAAGCTTTCCAATACCTCAAAACGTACCTGGCCACACCCCCACTCCTATCCAAACCTTTACTAGGAGAAATATTATATGCCTACCTAGCCGTGTCAGAAAAAGCCATGATCTTGGTCCTCGTCTAAAACGAAAATGGCATTTAGAAACCCATCTACTACACCAACCACGCATTCTAGGGCGCCAAGGAGAGGTATCCTCCCCTCAAAAAACTCACCTTTGCTCTTGTCACCTCTGCTTTGAAGCTCCAACCATATTTTCAAGGCCATATAGTTAGGGTCCCGACTAAGTACCACTTGTGACAGGTTCTTTAAAGTCTAAAGATATCTGGATGGATAGCCAAGTGGTCGGTCGAGCTCAAACAATATGATATTCATTTTGTTCTGAGGACAGTGACTAAGGCTCAAGCCCTGGTATATTTTATTGTAGAATTTACTAATTCTGAGCAGAGCACTCTGTCCATCAAAAAGGCCCCCATCAAGGATCAAGACTTTCCTAGTAGCAGCAGGAGTTGTGGCATTCCTGATCCGGGGCCCGAATGGAAACTCTTTATGGATAGATCATCTTGTTCCAACAGGTCAGGCGTTAGACTGGTCCTTACCAACCCGGATGGTTACAAAGAAATATATGCCTTTTGCTTCGATTTCAAGGCATCCAATAATGAAGCCGAGTATGAAGCGCTCCTGGCCAGACTCAGGATTGTATGAGACCTTAGGGTGGATCGCATATGTGTTCATATTGACTCCATGCTTGTCGTCCAGCAAGTTACTGGGGAATTTCAAGCCCGAATAGAGTCCGTGACTGCCTATTTAAGAGAGGTCAAGGCACTATTGGGGCAGTTCAAGGCATATTCTTTTATTCAAATCTCCAGGTTTGAGAACTCTAAAGCTGACGCCCTTACTCGGCTCACTTTAGGTCTGGGCGACAGTGAACTGACATCGGTCCCCATCGAGAGGTTGGCCAAGCCTAACATCGCAAGAAAAGTGGCTAGTGTGGCAAAAGAGTAGGGAGCCACTTGGATGGACCTGATCATCTGATACCTGGCCACAGTTGAGTTGTCCAACGACCAAGGACAGGACCATTGAATCCATAATAGCTCGGCCCGATATTCAATAATTAGGGGAAAACTTTACCAATGTAGCTACACTACCCTGTGCCTGAGATGCATGGAGCCTGAAAAAGCTTAATATTTGGTGAAAGAAAACCATGAAGGGCTATGCAGCAACCATGTAGGGGAATGTTCCATGGCCTAGAAACGCCTACGTCAAGGGCACTATTGGCAGACCATGGAGCAAGATTGTAAGGAATTTACACGAAAATGGCTTAAATGTCAACAATTTGCGCAGGTAACTAGAAGTCATGTCGAGCCGCTTAACTCGGTGATGTCTGCCTGGCTGTTTCCAAATGGAATATTGACCTAATCAAACCACTCCCCCAAGCCCAGTCATAGCTCAAATATTGCATCATGGCTATTGACTATCTCACCAAGTAGGTGGAGGTTGAGCCATGCACTAGAATGATCGAGACAAAGTGCACCATCTTCATCTAGAGAAACATCATATATCGGTTTGGAATCCCACATACCGTTGTGACCGACAACGCCAAACAATTCAAATCGTCAAGTCTCCCCATCTGTGTGAGCAACTTGGCATCAAAAAGGTTTTTTCCTTGCACGGTTATCCTCAAAGCAACGGGTAGGTTGAAGGAGTAAACAAAAGAACCAAGGACAACTTGAAGAAAAAACTAGAGGACCTTAATGGTGCGTGGATCGATAAGCTCGCGAAGGTGCTCTGGGCATATTGGACTACAGCCCAGACTGCCACTAGGGAGACTCCATTCTCCCTCGTCTATGGGGCCGAGGCAATTATCCCGGCTGAGGTTGGCCTATCGAGCTTTAGGATCAAGCAGTGTGATGAGCTTCAAAATGCTGAAATCATGATGTTTGACTTGATCTACTTAAGGAGAAAAGGAATCGGGCGATTATCCACACTACGACTTGGAACTAGGTGGTTGCTTGGTACTATAACAAGCGGGTTCAACTGAGGAGCTTTAAAGTTGGTGACTTAGTATTCAAAAAAGTCATAGTGCAACAACCTAGGCTCAGCTTATTTGGATCCAAGTAGGACGGCCCGTTCAAGGTCATAAAAATAATACGGCCAGGCACATGTAGACTCTCCGACATGAAAGGGAACGTGCTTGACCATCCTTGGAACATCGAGCACTTGAAAAGATTCTTTTGCTAACAAGGGCCAGAACTCCTTTTTGACCTCTAGCTACATTCTTTTGTGACGAGGCCTGCTAAGAAGAACCAAGATGTAAAAAGAAATATTAATGAAGATACCCATTTTAAAGATCTCCTCTGAGCAATTCTAATAAAAAGGTCATAATCCCCAAAGAGGGGAGGCCACCTTAACTCCCACCCACAGGACTTGACTATAATTCCTGAAGAGGGGGAGTCATCCCGAAAACCAAACTGGGGAGCTGATTAGCATGATACCGACCACGAGTGGGCTTGAAGCACTAGTCCATTAGTCCACCACCATATGGACGACCCGGCCAAGAGTTACCCTCACATGGGAGCGATTTTGGGAACATAACTCCCGACCATAATTAGACTTGTAAAAGTTCAACTAAACTTAAACAAGTCTAATGGGGGCTATGGGGTACTATAGTACTACCCGACATTTTAGCTGACCTCACCCTCGGAGCTTTCAACTTGGAGAAAATGAAATTGACATTTCATTCCTAAGAAGCTTTTAACTTGAGAAATTCATTCCCAAGAAGCTTTTAACTTGGAAAAAATGAAATCAAAATGTCATTTCTAGGTCGTTGTAGTCAACTTCATCCAAGAAGCTTTTAACTCAAAGAAAATAAAATTGACATTTCATTCTTGAGAAGCTTTTAACTCGAGAAATTCATTCTTGAGAAGCTTTTAACTTGGGAAAAATAGGATTAGCTTTTCATTTCTAAGAAAGTTTATCCCCGAGGAACATTCAACTTGGAAAAATGAAATTGGCATGTTGTCTTCAAAAAATGGAATTAACATTTCATGTCCGAGGAATAATAAACTTGGAAAATGAAAATAAAATTTCATTAGGAAATAAAATGTTAAATTGTCCAGGAGATACAAGTAACCGAACACCTCTGTAGCCTAGATAGAGAATAATTACAAAAAAATCTTAATCTTGGGCCCCACCCTTGGCGTCTTCGTTCTCGCTGTCTCCATCCTTGGCTTCTAGATCTACCACTGCCTCACGATTTTCCAGCTTTGCCTCCTCGTCTACCTCCAGCTTGACTATAATTGTCTCCGTCCTTTGTGGACACTTTGAACTCCTCGATTGCTTGGGTTAGGCAGCCGGGTAGCTCCTCCCTTAAGAAGCGATCGTGCTCCTCTCGGGAGGCCTACAGGTCAGCCTCGGCCCTGGCCTTGTTCACCTTTTCCTGGGTAGCCCTCGCATCCTCCTCAGCTCAGGTGACGACAAACTTTGCCTGGTCAAGCTTGGCGACTTTCAACTTCAATGTTTTCTTAGCCTTGTCTCTCAGTAAGTCGGCCTTCTTGGCCTTCTTCCTTTTGAAGCCAACCTCATGCGTCCTAATGATATTCGCCATCTTTAGGAGGGAGCTGGCCTAAAAATGAAAGTTGGTTAGGATGGAGAGGAAAAAAGGCAAAGTGACAAAGAGCTCAAGGTTGGGATCAACTAACCCTGACCGAAGTATGGAACGCTACTCTGAAGTAGTCCAAGAAGTTTTCCTTTTTCATCTTTTCAAAGAACTCCTCCTCGGGGACCTCATGATGAATGTTCTCAACCATCAGTCATTGGGTGGTGGGACGTCTCCTAAAGGGATTTGTCGGTTGTGGCGGCACAATGGGGACTACCATGGGTGGATAGCCCTAGCTTAACGATCTACTAGACCTATTCGACTGTGGTTAAGTTGGGGCTGCTAGGGGCGAGAGGTTGCTCAGCCTTTAGGGTCCTTTTTCTTTTGGAGCCGGCCATGCCTTTCCCTTTCGAATGACGGAGATTCTCCATCATCCTTTGCCGTTCTTCTCTAGATACCTACCCGAAAAAAATATCTACAACAAGAAACCACCAAGTCAAGATGAGCTCGGTAGAAATTCAAAAAAAATCTTGGTATTTACCGCCAATCTGGAGCTAGTACGACGGATAGAGGTGTCGAATCACATCTTTGAGGTCCTCGTCTACCATGGGTGGCCCTAAAGTGAAGGAACCATTCTACGAGTTCTCAAAACTAGACGATGATGGCTCTCTCATTGGCCACCTGGATCAGCTGGTCCTTGGCCCTGGGATGTCAATGACCTTAGGCCTTGCTATTGTAACCTACCAGGCCGACCGGGCAGGAGGAACATTTTGGCAGGAATTTATTGAGCTAGACTCCCCAAACCAGCCGTAACGGGAGGGGTTGGTCTTTCAAAGGAAGAAGAATTGCTGTCGAACAGACTTAGACTTGCTGTACAAATCGTCCATTGCCTCGATGACCTTGCTCGAAGCCCATGGTTTCTTTGACTAGACATGGCCTTGCTTAAACCTGGTTGGGACTTCTTGCTCCTCAGGAACTACTTCATCAACTTGGGCTATGTAATTCCCCTCAACGTTGAACCACTTGAACTTCAATAGCTTGTAGAAGTTAGGGTTTCCCAAGATGAAGTCCTTCTTAAAGCCAATGAAGTAATACCACCCGGACTGCTGGGGAAGCTTTTGCATCTTATCTACTTATTTGAAGGCCTCCTATGGCATCTCGATTGCCCAGTAGTACCTCCAAAGTATGTACATCTCGATTATAAAATGGTAACAGTTCAGGTTGAGCTGGGCAGGGCCCACGTTCAAATCGTTTAGTGCTCGGCAAAAAAGGGAATGAAAAGGTAAATGGAGCTTGGTCCTGAAGAACTTGGCATACAGGTAATGTGGCCTACGGGCGGGTTCAATGATGAGTCTCTATGCCTAGGTAGAACAAGCTCGACGTCGTCCAGAATGCTATATTCCTGACAGAGTGTATCATGACAAAACTACGTTAGCATGCTTGCTGCCAAGGTCTGGCTAGGCTGAGAACTTTTATATGCGATGACACCCTAGACCCTGGTGGCCATGAGCCTCTCCTCAACATCCTCTTCTTCAACAGTGGCTTCCTCGGATTCCTTGTCCTCGGTTGGTCGATCCCTGACAGAGGCATCCACGGTTGCCTAGCCCACGACTAGGGCAGAAGCACCGGTGCCATGACTCGAGGTACTTGACACATCAGAGGCTGCCACTAAGCTGGCTCGCGCCTAGGCTGTAACTCGGGACGTGCCAGTGGCTGCCACCCCAATGTACAAGTCTTCACCCCTGCACAGCCTAACCGGGTGCCTCTTGTCGATCATATCCAAGAATTCCTACTTAGGTGCCATCTTGGCACTGAGCCTTAAGATCACAGCCTACCAGGCTACCTCGTCATCTTTCGAAGATACTTCCTTAATGTCAACTTCAACCATCATTGATTGGTCATTATCAGTGCTATTATCCAACCATGAGATGTTTACATTCTAAGAGTCACTAAGATCATTCATTTTTAAGTATACTTCTCAGGAAAATTACCTGCTAGGCTTTGTAAAAGCTTGTGAAAAGTCTAAAGTCCTTAGGTTACGAACTATAGCTTGACAACTAAAACTTGGAAGTCACAAAGTTTGGCTATGTTTACGCATTGAAATAATAGAGAACTAACTCCTATTGATAGTCGCGGCTCAAGCATGAAACTCAGGCATGGTAAACGAAGAGGTGTGATGATTACACCCGTCAGGGAGATATCCAATCACATGTTGACATGTGTCCTTTCAAGCTTTATCGTGTGACCTCTCATCTTCCATCACCCCGAGATGCCGTATGAGGGCCAACCTAAAGCTGACCTCACCCACTCAGCGTAGTCCACACAATGGAGCACCAACCAGGTGCACTAGAGGGCTACTGTTGGTGGTGAGCTCGGCACTATCTGTCGGTGAATCGATTCCTAGTGGTCAGCATATGTGCTTGGCAACATTCACTAGGAGCGCAATCTTGAAGCCTCATAAGCTCAGCTCATCTATCCAAGGTGCTCGGGTTAGATTGTTAGAGCCTACAAACAGGCAGCCATTCACCACGAGAAGCCAACATATGGCCATAGTCTCATCATCACATGGAAGCTAATCCACCGACGGAGACCATGCCATATGTCATCTGCCTTCTGACAAGCCTTGATGTGACACACGGGTCGTGCCCACCTAACACCTGGTTTAAGTGGCAACTTATAAATATAGCGCATTTACTGTAGCTCGAGACAAGCGTGCTCCTTCACAACTAACTAGCTCCCGTTCTCTACTTAGTAGTGCCTGCCTTGAGCGTCAAAGAGCCCTTGTCTGGTACCTTATTGGTACCCCCTTTACCTCCTACGCATCTCTCCTCTTGTCGCAGGTACATCCAAGCAGGCTAAGATGAGCAGGGAAGAGCCGTCCGACCACCGTGCACAACCGCACGTGGTGTTGATCCACTACCACTCACTGGTAAGCATCAACAACCGCCAATGGGACACAAGCTACAGACGAGGAAGCCCTACCTATTGAAGGAGTCTAAGGACCAACTGGATTTTTTTTGAATCCCTTGTACTGGACTTCCTTTATGAAATACAAGATGCTTTTGGTCTAATTGTCCTTTGATATTTTAATCAAGTCGATTTAGGAAGCTGACCTTTGTTGTGATAATGCAAAAATTTTCTAAGTGTTTGCCTGAGGGAATTTCCTTGTATATACCTTTCCATGGAGAGTCAACTTGGCTACCAATCTTTGGTAATAGCCTTAGCTTTAAACAAGGGCATTGTTTGCTCATAAAAATCCAACCTTCAAATAAAGATCCAACCTACAACTAGAAATCCATCCTGCAAAATAGAATAAAATGCACTATGGCTCCATCTGGGGGCAAACCTTTAAGGCTTGGCCTCTTTTTCAAATAAAATCCAAATGCTCAGCGGTTCTACCTAGGGGTAAACTTTCAAATCTTTCACTTTTTTTATTCTCTAAATACCCAATGGTTCCACCCGAGGGCAAACCTTTAAGAGTTTTGCTTATTTTGCCCTTTGGGCTAGCTTGACGGATCTTATAGGGTGTAGAGCTTTTGGCTCATTTTGCCGATCCCTCTTCGATAGAGCTTAAACTTAGGCCTCTTTTTCCCAAGTGCACTCTTTTAGTGCAGAGATAAGGCTTTGCCTTTTTCTCTTTGGCAGGCTTTTAAGTGGGTAAAGGTTTGGGAGTAGGGCTTTTATGGGCCATTCTTATTTTTACTCGCGTAGAGTTTTAAGTCTTTACCTCATGAAGCTCTTGGAATTTTTTTGGGGGTATGAGGATTTCAGGCCTTTTTTTTCCTATGAGATCGTAGGGGCGAGCTTTTTGGACTTCTATTTTTCATCGACCTTTTTGGGCATAGAGTCCAAGGCTTTGCCTTGTGAAACTCTTTTGGAGGCCATCTTAGGTGAGGATGAAGTCTTCTTGGCTTCCCTACCTCCATGTCAAATAAAGTGTAGCTATTGTTTGCATTCGAATGTAGCAAGTATTTCACAAAAGAGCTCTTATGGAGTCCTATTTTATTAACAAAATTTTGCAGTACTGATAGTAGGGCTATAAATGCTTGGCCTTTTATGGATGTTCGACTTATCGGCCTTTCATTGATTCTAATATGTAGGTACGTGGCCTTGTTATGTTTCAAACCTTTTAAGGACCCTCCCAATTGGGGCCCAAGTTTTCAACATTTCCAGGCTTTATGTTGGAGGTTACCCTTCTCAGTACCAGATCCCCAGTGTGAGTACCATCTTTCCTTGACTCTCATGTTCTAATATCTTGTCGCCCTTTGTTGGTATACGGTGAGGCATGTTTGATAGTCGATCCTTTGCTTCTCCAATAGGTTAAGCTTGGCATCCAAGAGTTGAGGATTTTCTACATCATTGTACCCGATTACTCGATTGGTCGGGGCCATTATCTCTATGGGTAGGATTGCCTCGACGCCATAGGTGAGGGAAAAGGGGGTTTCTCTTGTAGTTGTTCTACTCGTGGTTTTGTAAGCCCATAACACTTTGGGTAGCTCTTTAGCCCAACACCCTTTGAGATCATCCAACCATTTTTTTAGCGTGTGCTTGATGATCTTGTTAACAACTTTACCTGTCCATTCGTTTAAGGGTAGACGACCATCAAGAAATTTTTGTGGATGCTAAGGTCTTCGTAAAGCTTTCGTGTTTTGGCATTGTTAAACTACATGCCATCTTTTGAGATGATTGACTAGGGTATGCCAAAGCAGCAGATGATATGAGCAAATGAAGCTTGTACAATTCATCTCTTAAATTGTGGCAAATGCCTTAGCCTCTACCCATTTCCTATAATAATTAACAATGATTATGGCAAACTTAAGGCTTTTGGGGCCATGACAAAGGGTTCAATTATGTCAATCCCCCATTTTGCAAATGGCCAAGGGCTTAAGATCGATGTTAGGTTTTCCGGATGAGACCTCGATACATGGGCATAACGCTGGCACTTATCACACTTGTGATCGTAGTCGTAGGCATCCCTTTGTAAGGTCGGCCAATAGTATCCCTGCCTTAGTGTTTTATGAGCCAATGATTACCCCCAGTATGGTTTCCATATAAGCCTTTGTGTACTTCTGCCAGCACCTACAATCCTTCTTCCTTATTAAGGCACCGAAGGAGAAGAGTAGCATTGCCTCAATGGTAAAGAATATTGTCATGTAGCAAATAGTGTGCTGACTTGTAGCAAGTTCTTTTAGCTTCCAAGGGATCAAATGGTGCACTTTGCTTGAGAGATACGTGGCTATAAGGTCATCAAACTGTCTCTTGTGTCCACCATCCATCTGGAAGCTCTACGGTCACCCTTAGTCTCGTTGGTTTCCTTGTCGGCCGCCATCTCGGCCACCAACTGGCCACCTCAGGTCTTTCGAGTCGTCATCTGAGGGTTTACTAGTGTCTCTTTCCAGATGGTTGGGACTTCTAGGATTTCAATAGGAATGACCCTCAGCAACTTGGAGTCCTTTGACGTTACCAGGCGAGCTAAAGCATTTACACTACTATTTTTAGTGCATTGTATTTGCTTGATTTCCTAAGAATGTAATTTGGATAACTCATGCCTAACCTTCTACAAGCACTGAAGCATCCTTTCATCCTTTGCCTTATACTCATCCGTGATTTGATTCACAACGAGTTGTAAGTCACTATATATCTTCAAAAGGTCGGCTCCCAAGTGGTGGACAAGCTTTAGCCCTGCAAGCAGATCCTCAAACTCGGCTTCATTATTGGAGGCTTTAAACTTAAATCTTACTACCGTTGTGAATTTGTGATTTTTGGGGCTTACCAGCATTACCCCTACACATACCCCATGCTCGTTTAAGAAGCCATTGACATATTACTCCTACCCCCTTTAGGTTGTTTCTTGTTCAAGTTCACTTGGTCGTGCAATGAATTCTACCATGAAGTCAGCTAGACTTGCCCTTTGATCAATGTTCTTGGCTTATACTCTATGTTGTATTAGCTTAACTTGACCGACTATTTTAGTAGTCTCCTAGAGGTTTTTGGCTTTTGTAGGGCTTGCCTTAAGGGGTAGTTGGTCAACACCACCACCTTATGCTTGAAGAAATACCTTTTTAATTTACTTATTGACATGATCAAAGCTAGGGTGAGCTTTTCCATGTTAGGGTTTCTTGACTCTGTATCGAGCAATCGTTTGCTGGCATAATAGACTGGAAATTAGGTTTTGCCTTCTTGCCTGATCAGCATGGAGCTAATAGCATGAGGCGATATAGCCAGGTAAATTTGTATGGTCTCCCAAGCAGAGCTTTAGACAGTAGTAGTGGTTTCCCAAGGTAACTCTTCAAACTTTTGAAGGCATCATCATACTTGGCCATCCATTCAAAGGGTTTTCTTGCTTTTCAGATGTCGAAGAATGGAATGCACTTGTCCATCACCCTAGAGACACAGCAGCTCATCGCTATCGCACATCTTGTAAGCCTCTACACCTCTTTAGGCTTTCGAGGGGCTTCCATATCTAGCAAGGCCCGGATCTTTTCAGGGTTGCCTCAATCCCTCGGCTACTTACCATAAATCCTAGGAATTTCCCTGATGCGACACCAAAGGCACATTTTAGAGGGTTAAGTTTCATTCTATACTTCCTTAAGATTTTGAACGTCTCGTCTGGATAAGCAATATGGCAGCTTGCCTTCATGAACTTCACCTTCACCAGCATATCATCCACATACACATCTATAGTTTTCCCTACCTGCTTGGCAAATTATTCACAATCGCTGATATGTCACCCCTGCATTCTATAGTTTGAATAGCATGATGAGGTAGCAACATAGCCCTCTATCAATAATGAAAGAGGTATGCTCTTGATCTCGTGGGTGCATAGGGATTTCATGATAACCTAAATAGGCATTCATGAAGCTTAACAGTTCATGGCCCACGATAACATTGACTAGGTGGTTTATACAGGGTAGAGGAAAACTATCCTTTGGGCATGCCTTGTTCAAGTCACTGAAGTTGATGCACATCCTCTACTTTCCATTGGGCTTCTTGACAAGGACAGGATTCCAGATCCAATCTGGGTACCTCGATTCTCTTATAAACCTGTTCTTTTCTAGCTTGTCTACCTTCTCCTTGAGGGCTTCATATCTTTCTTAATTTAAGGGTTGCTTTTGCCTCTTCGAGGGATAGCCAGGGTTAATATTAAGGCGGTGGCAGGTAACTTCTAGGTCAATTCCTTTCATGTCCTTGTGTGTTCATGCAAACACGTTAAAGTTTCACCTGAGAGAACCTTTAAATTCTTGTACCTCCTATCCTTCAATCCTAACCCAATTGTAAGGGCCTTTGTGGGGTCATCCTTATCTACGTTTATCTCCACCTGATCCTTCGCAGGCTCTATACTAGTTACTTCTTCTCCTAGCCTTGGGTCTAAGTCTTCTACATGCTTCTCACCATCCTTATCTCCATCCTCTTAGGGTTGGCATAGGCGTGGATGGTGTGGGAATAAGTTTGCCTAGACTTATATTGATTCCTTCTTATCTCGCCTAGGGAACTTAACTTTTTGGTGATAAATAAAGGTCATAGCCTTTAAGGCTCTCAATGTGGGCCTTTCTATAACTGCATTGTATTGGTCTCTGCCCTTTATGATAAGGAAACTAGACATGATCGTTATTGCCTTTGGCTTTTCTCCTATTGTGATGGAGAGTGTGATTGTTCCTTCAAGTATTATGCTATCTCCGATGAACCCATATAGCAGACGAGAGTTTGATTTGTCTAGTCTAATGAGATTCCCATTTTGCACAAACAATCTGAGTAAATGATATCTACTGAACTGTCATTGTCTACCAAAATTCAAAAAATAGTATAATTGCCAATCATCGCCTTGACCACCAGGGCATCGTTGTGTGGGAAATGAACTCTATGTGCATCTGCCTCTAAGAAGGTGATCTCTGTCCCCTTGTAGTTTGGCATCTTGGTGGGTTTGCTTGTTGAGACATTCTAATATTTATCCTAAAGCTCTCCTTTGCCTCTCAGGTATAATTCTTTTGGGACCTCGAAGAGTTGCCATCAGGGTAGGGTCCCCTGTAGATCGTACAAATCATGCCTATAGGCACATTTTTATCATTGGGTTGATGGCCTACTTCATACCATGGTTCCTCATTCCTCCTATTTCTTGGTTGACTGTTTCCCCTTTCATGGCTTCTATTACTGTCTGCCTTGTATTCCTGCAATTGACATTCCCCAATGAGCCTCTTGATTTGGTCTTTTAGGCTTGCACATTCACTGGTGTAGTGTCCCACATCTCCATGGAACCTATAATACTTCGACTGGTTGCACTTATCTGTTCTTGATCTCATTGGTGAAGGACACTAAAGATTGGGTTTATCCTTGAGCTAATCATAAATGTCATAGATGGACATGGTAAGAGCATGGTCAGTGTCGTACCTTTGTTGGGTCGTCCCTTTCCACCTTCTTGCCTCTGTCGTTTAGCATTATCTATGATGACCACTCGTCTTGTATAACTCGTCGAGGGGTCATAAATGGGTAGCCTTGGGCCTTCCCTTATAGATTTGTCTTCCTTTTGCCTCCATCCCTGTGCTGTGCACTACTATTGCTACTTTTCATTGACTTCATAAAGGCTAAACCCTTGACCTCCTCCTGGTTGATGTAACCTCCAGGCCTTTCCAAGAATTCTTGGTATCTTTTTGGACCTTTATGGTCAAGATCATCCCCAAAAGGAATGTCCATTTGCATGCTGCTCAGCACCCCATAAGGGCAACATCTTCTGAGACTTTGCCCATAGCGGCTACCTCTCTAGTAAACCTTACAAGCCAATCCTTGAGGGACTTGCTTGGCCCTTAAGTGAGGAAGCTCAACTTTTCCTTCGTAGGTGGTAGAGATCTCACACCTATAAATTGGTTAAGGAAGGCCACCTTTAAATCTTGAAAGCAAGTTATACTTCTTGCCCGGAGAGTTCTGAACCATCTTCTTGCTGATCCCAAGGAAGTCTAGCTAAAAGCCTTGCACATAATTTCTTACGGTACTCCGTAGAGCTCTATGTATGACTCGTAGATGTGAATGTGATTGTCTGGATCCGTGAGTCCTTCATATGGCATCATTTGCGGGGGCCTAAACCTCTCCGAAAGAGGTATCCCCATGACGAAAGGCATGAATATGATTGTATAGGTTATCTCTTCACCATGTTGTATGTCGATCTTTTCCTTTGGGTTTCCAATACAGTTGGCCAATCTTTTTACCTCTTCCATGGGGATGTGTAACGCGGTATGAATTTGTTGGTTCACCTGTTGAACTATGACACTAGGGTCGACTAGTTGACTATTTGTTGGTTGGTCCCCAGCTGGCTAGTCAGCTACGTTAGGATCATTGCAGCTCTTTTTCCTCACAAGTGGTCCCTAAGATCCTTCTCTCTAAGGCAATCCCTTAGGTCTCCTACAATGCTAGTCATGGATACTTCTGGTTTGACACCATGTCTGGGTGGGAGAAGAGGTAGACCTACTTCTTGCCTGGGTGGATTAGAAGGACTGGCTCCTTGAAGCCAAGCCTGCTTACTTTTTCTCCTTCATTCTCAGCTACCTCTTGATTTGGCTTTCTCTTGCTAGCCACCCTTGGTCTCTCCAGTTCCCTCAAGGTTACCCTAGCTACCTCCTTGGCTACTAGGTGGTTCCCTTAGGTCTTTCAAGTCTTCACTTGAAGGGTTACCATCTTGAAGACTACCCAGGGCCGTTGAGATCTGCTTGAGCAATCTGCTTATCCTGTCTACCTTATACTCCAACAATGCAATACTCGAAGGCTGGCTCCCCTTCTTTGCTTCACTGCCTCCAACTAATCTAGCTTCTCCTTGCATGACAAAGATGGTGTTGGTTCCAATGCGATTAGTGCGAGTTATTACCATGATGACTGCCTAATTATTCGGTGATGTTAAGGTTTGCTCATTTGAAATGAAGGCCCTCCTTCTAGCGCCAATTGTTCATGTTGGAAATTAGTCAACATTAAATCTAATGATAATCCTCATAGTCACTCATGGTAGATGCAATAGATTTGAGTAATAAAAAGATTGACACACAAGATTTATAGTGGTTCACTCCAAATGAGCTGTGTCCATTGTAGTGTGTCTTACTTCTTTGGTGTTTCAAGGTTACATGCACAATGAATTAAAGAAAAAATATGCGATAGAATTTTTAGGATCAGGATCCTTCTCATGCACCTCCCTATCCTACTTTTTTATAGCTCAAAGACATTATTCAGGGGTGACCAAAATAACGATAATGGAGACAGGAATCCTCATGTTTTATGTCAGCCTATAATATGTGCGTATGATGTCCCTGCATGCCTAAACAGTGTCTTGGGGCTTGTGCGAGTGGCCTCGTTTGTAGACGCATTGGCTCGACTATCGACCTTACTCATATTTTGTCGATCTTGGAATGAGCACGCACTAAAGGTCGATAACCATGAAGCCTTTTTAATCTCGACCTTTACTATGGACAAGCTCTGAGAGTTATCTTGACTTCGATCCCACTTGGGTCGTATTAGGCCTTCTTTGCCGCATGGTCCTAGGCCGTCGAGATATCCCACAACAATAACTTTCACTTATTTAAATAATAAAACAAGTAATTAAAATATCACGTGAATTTGTCTGAAAACGACAAGGTAACTAATGCAGATAAAAAAGTGAAATGCAAGCACTCCTCACTATTAGAAACTATGGATTCCATGATAGTTAAAAAGAATCGTAGAAAGTTAGCACCAAGGTAAGATATTAGTTATAGAATCCCCCATCATGAGGCGGGATTTCACTGCGGTTTATAAACCATTGTGGAAACTAAGGTTTCCATCACACTTTTTAACCATTGTGAAAACATTAAATTTTCATGGGTTTTTGTGGCCCCGCGAATCTTCCATAAGCATAAAAAATGCAACGTAACCATAATAAATGGATATCTTCTTCATATTTCGAGTTTGAGAACATATAAACTTGTTATGACCTAGTGAGTTGCAGTAGATGCAATACTGGATACCAAGGTACATGATACATCAAAGATGATGAAAAATGAACTAAAAAAAGAAAGAAGAAATTTGAGTTACGAATAGTTGCAATATAAGATATCAATGTATAACAAAAGCGTAACATGCAAGAAAATATAATATAACTATTAAATACACATAGTATAACATCAGATTGTAAAATGTTACAAGTTTTGCTGATATTGAATCACTTTGTTGTTTTGTCACTATATTGAATGAATAAATACTAATAACACTATCAATTGGTCTTTGTAGGGATAAATACTTTCGGGAATGTCCAATAATTGAATTACTTTGTCACCCCACAGTCCAAAAAGTATCAGCAGCGTTCTCGATTTGAAAATCGCTTAGTGGGGGCAGCAAATGTAATAATGACACGAATACTAATGTATGGGATAAAATTTTTCATTAGTCAAAAGAGAATTATATTTTTTTTTGGCTCCTTTTTTATGGGGAAAATTCAAGGAAGTATTATATTTTTGGAGGAGCAAGTCAAGTTATGTGAGATGGTAGGATACAATATTCAATTCAATGGTCAAAGGTTTGTTTCTCCTATTAGGTAAACCCACGACTAAAAAAAAAAAGGAAAAGAAAAATCCATCTCGACTGGATCATACAAGTTAGAAAAAATGGTTTATTCAAACAATCATGTCATGAATATATAATAAAACCCATTAACTGTGTTGAATGGGTCATACGACGATCCCTATTAAGTGTGTTGACTATTTTATTGAATAGTCCGATATTATTACTTTCAAAAAATTTGTAACGGCGAATTTGAGACTGACCTTGATTTTATAATAGTAAAAGTTGTGGGAATTAATAATTTCTCACTAGTATAGTCTTTTATTTTTTTAAATACAATTTTTTAGAGAACTTATGCATTGATAACGTATACAAATATCATGCACACGGTTGCATAAGAAATCGTTACCTATTTTAGTGATATTCAAACAGATCAAGATAAAAGAAATTATAGCAAAAAGCAATCCAGCCGCGTCTAAATCTCAATCTAGTTACATAGAGCTCTACCAGTTAGAATAAATTATTATTTTATATATATATATATATATAGAGGGAGTTAGATACGAGTTTCAAACCTTTTTCTTCTAATATTATATATAAAATTTTGTAAAATTTATATTTTATTTTTCTTAAAATTATATTTCATATCTTTTAAAATTATGTTCCGCTTTTTAAAGTTCTATATCTCATTCATTTAATTTTTTTTAGCAAAATTAATATACGCTTCGCATATGATCAATTTTTTTAGCTCTGCACCTATATATATATATATACACTTATTATCTAGATGCTTCCTTTTAATACGGAGCTTATTGATAAGGCATAATCAAATATTATAGTCATTTTCAATAGGAAAAAAAAGAAAAAAAAATGGTAGGCTATCACTCACTCATCTTGTAAATGGAAGCCAGATAGATCAGCTGCTGCAATAAGAGCATCTCTCCACTCCTTCACTTTGTTCATATCATGCTCAAAACGTTTTTCATGTGTAGCAAAAGCATCACCATAACTCCCCTTTTGTCTTCTAACATCCGACGGATCGACGCCATAAAAGATTGGTAAAACAATCTGCCCTCTTTCTTTCTTGCATCTGAGTATGTGCACTAGCTCATCCAAGCACCATCTCGAAGAAGCATACTCTTTCGAGAAGACGACTATTGAAATCATCGACTCCTCAATTGCTCTTGAAAGCGCAGGTGAAATTTCATCTCCCCTCTTGACATTCTCATCATCTCTGTAGGTTTGAATTTGTTTCCGGTATAGAGCAGCATAAAGATGACTAGTAAAGTTTTTACGAGTGTCTCCTCTAAAACTGACGAAAACTTCATTCTTGATCACAAAAGAAGAAGAAGAAGAAACAAGAACAGCCATATTTTTGGGGGAAAAAAGAATGAGAAAAGGGCTTTCTTAGTTCTGTGTAAGAGAAAGATGATAAGTGTATACAAGTAAAACTGCAGGGCCAAGTGGTTTAGCAATTTGCCTTCGAGGCTGGTAGAAAAGAGAAGAGGACCAATAAGGCGAAGACGTGATCTGTATATCAATGACTAACGGTACAGGAATTCCACTGGCCCGTCTCGTGCAGTCAAGAAATTAATCCTTCATTTATTTCTTGAAAACAGCCTTGAAAGGACAGATTGACTATTTTTATTTTCATTTTTAAATTTATCTCACCTCTATCTTGTTTAATTTTCCACACGGAGAAGGAATTCTTGAATTATTTCAATTTCCCACGTCCCTCGGCCAACTCTTTGCACCCTTTACCCTGAAACAAAGCAAAGTGCCTAGTACTTCTAATAACTTCGCTGCACTATACAAAACGAACCAGCTAGAATTTACCAAAACGTAAAAAACAGATATTATTCACCATATATTAGGAAACGTATAATTGATACAAATATGGTGTTTGCAAGAGCGGTTAGAATTAAAAATGTTGATTTAGAAAATGTAGTATATGAGAACTTTACACTATAACAAATTTTTTGCTTTTTATTGTAGCTACTGAGAACTTTACACTGTTCGTCGATTGAAACCAATTTCAACCGAGATGCAAAAGAAAGGCAAAAAAAAGGTAAAGTCTTTGCAACTTTGGAACTAGATGACATCTATTCAAGGATTGATTCTTGGGGTATGAAAAGTCACGATGTTAGTGTTGTTGACTATATAACCTCGCATGAAGATGCGACTAGTCATGCATTCAACCTTTTGGAATACACCCGAAGGGGAAAGGCGTTAAGAAGGGGAAAGAAAAGGAATAGGAGAGTGTGGTTCAAATTAGTTGTTCACTTTTGGTGCCTAAAATAGTGTAACTAATCATGTCACATATAATGCCACGTCAAAATATTTAAATCTCTTTTAATTGACATTTCATGTGCAATTACTAGATAATTTGTCAGAATGTAATTGGTTGGATATCATTTAGAATACTGAAAGTAGACATTGATTGATTTATGTTAATTTACTTAAAATATGAAATACAATCCCGTCTCATATCACTTCTTTAACATCACTAATGTTTTGTACCACTTTTTTTAAAAAATATTTGATTCATACAATTTTTGAGATACAATATGCCTAAATTACTCCTACAAAAACTCATCACCATGCTCTCCCTCTCTTTCTTCCCTTACCCTATTTTCACGCTCTTTCCTCTTTCTCCCTGTGCCTCTTGGGAACAAGAATTGGGGGAGGAGAAGAAATCCTTGAGGACCGCCAGGGACAGAACGAATGAATAACGAGTATGAGACCCGATTGTGCTGGTTCCCGCCAGGTAGGCCCCATGATGGGTTAAGGCGTTACACTTCTCTCTCTCTATCTATTTCCTAAAACTTGTACCACAACAGTGGTATTTATCAAATTGAACCCCCTCCCCCCTTATGGTGTTTTCTAACTTTTGGAACACGAATTCAAAAAATAATATCCTTCGAGATACTATTATCAATTATAGTTTAGGGCTAATTACACTTTACTTCTGATGTATAGGTCTGTCAAAAAAAAAAATGCCCCTGGAATTTATTTTTGAATATTCCCCTTAAACTTCAAAATTCTTGCAAATTTTCCCTTTTGTTAAATTGTTGACGCAAAACATTGCACGAATTGCAAAAATTCCCTCTTGATTATTGGTGTAGTACAATATGTCTCTTGAACTTCAAAACTCTTGTAAATTTTATCTTCTTGACCAAAAATGGGTAGTTAGATCTTTGTTTTTAGAATAAGTTTGAGTGCCCATTTTGTCCTCCAATTGTTTTATTTTTTAAAGAAAACTCTTAAGGGTCTCATCCCTCTCACCGAAAGAAAAAAAAAAAATCCTTTCCGCTACACTGATCCCATATGACAAATTTGCCATGGGTGAAAGATCTTAATGCAAAGAGTTTTTCACAGAAATAACAGATGTCACACAAATAATGAGTGTCCTTGAACAATTTCCTTCTCGTACAGCAAAGTGAAATTACGAAGTAGAAGTTGTCTTCTTTTTTTTTTGTCCATAACTCTCAATTTTCTCCTTGCTTTGCCTTAGGAACGTTGATAGTTCATCAATGGCGGCCGCTAATGGTAGTAGAAGTAGGAAGTTTTCTAGTTACAGTACAAAATTTTGGAAGTTTCCAATGTCTAAGAGGAAATTATTGAAAATAAGACCCAAAGATTACAATTAAATAAATAAAAGATGGTGCTAAAGATCCTTCGCCGCATGCCAAAATTTCTTCCTTACACTGTAGTAGTCATAGGCAGAGTGAATTCCTTTATTTTTTTTCTTCCAATAAGAGGAATGTAACCCTCGATTTAGATTTTTTGCTTTAAAAATAAAAGAATTAGATAGTAAAATGGATACTCAAAGTACAAAAAAGTTCTAAGTACCTCATTTTCCATCAACAACTGAAAATTTATTAGAGTTTTGCAAGCATAGGGGCACATTGTCATATGGCCTATAATCAAAGAAGAATTTTTGTTATTCATGTATCGTGTTATGTCAACAATTTAATTGTAAGATTTGCAAGAGTTTTGAAGTTTAGAGGAAATTATTCAATAGCAATTGGACATATGTTAACGATCTTAGTCCATCTACACCCTTTTAAGAATTCGATCACTTTTTAAATAATAAAAAAGAATCAAGACCAAATCATCATCTTTTAAATTGTTGGGGGACTATTATAATTTATCCTGAAAAAATAAATAGGGATCCACTGATTGCGCTGCCTCTATGCTTGATCATTAAGTCGTTAACTTGGAGATCATTAAGTCATTTTATTATTGGTCCTCTTTTTTCTCTCTATCTGCCGGGACATTTCCTTCACTTTTACAAAGGAAATTGCTTAAACACTTGGCCTTGCACTTCTACTTCTAAACATTTATTATCTTTATTTTGCAACAAAACTAAGAAAGCCTTTTTCTGATTCTTTTGTCCCCAAAGATATGGCTATATCTTCTTCTTCTTCTGTAACCAAGAATGAAGTCTTCATTAGTTCTAGAGGGGACACTCGTAAAAACTTTACGAGTCATCTCTATCCTGCCTTACACCAAAAACAAATTCAAACTTACAGATGATGAGAATCTCGAGAGAGGAGATGAAATTTCACCTGCCTTTCGAGAGCGATTGACGAGTCCATAATTTCAATAGTCGTCTTCTCAAAAGAGTACGCTTCTTCGAGATGGTGCTTGGATGAGTTAGTATACATACTCAAATGCAAGAAAGAAAAGGGGCAGATTGTTTTGCCAATCTTTTATGCCGTCGATCCGTCGGATATTAGGAAACAAAAGGGGAGCTATGGTGACGCCTTTGTTGCATATGAAGAACGTTTTGAGCACAAACAAGAACAAAGTGAAAGAGTGGAGGGATGCTCTAACTGTTGGAATTAAAATATGACACGTAGCGGAAGGAACGGATCGTTGACAAACAAAAATTTTCTGAAAACTTTGTTCATCGGGAATAGATATATAATTTTAATTATAAAAAGCTTTAGGAATTTTTACTAACTTTTTGAAGACTATTAGGGTATCCTAGCATTCCTCTTTGACACTACGATCTTCCAAACTAGGCCTCCACACCAATGGAAAGGCGAGTGAGCGTCAAACTGCAAGAATGAATTTTCCTCACACTTTTCTGAATCTGCTATGTACTCAACACATGAGATAGCAGACCTTTTTCTTTAGAGAAGAACTCTCAGTTTTTTTCTCTAAAAATTACGTGAATAATCATCATGAGATAACTGTTATCTCTCCTTTTTATATCTGAGCCATTAGTAATTTTACTTTCCCTTTCCTTTTTTTTCTTTTTTTTTTTATTTGATTTGACCGAATCACAATGTGATTCGGTATATATATATATATAAAGGAAACAAAAGGTAAAAGGTGAAACGTAAGTTACGTTTCTTCCTTTTCTTTTTTTTTTATAATATTATATATATATATATATATATTAATATATTATAAAATCTTATAAAAAGATTTGGTTCAAAACTATATATATCTAAATTCAAAAATAAATCACATTATTTAAGAATAGATTTAAAAAAAACAATTAATTAATTAACTAATGCTCAGTTAAATGTGATAACATTTATTACATTACATTATGTGTCACAGAGAACATTTTTCTGTGTCACGTTAATAATTCAAGTGTGAAAAAAATTAATTCAGAATTCAATAATTCTAAATTAAATATGTATAATTCATTCTATGCAAAAATCCAATATAGTGTTATAGAGGTGGTATTGGGGACCTATGTGTTAGACATGTATGCTCTAAGGAGTAAAAATGTAATACGTTTTTGGAGACATTTTTATCAATAAAGAATTTATTCGTTTATATATACCAAATATTGTCCTCTTTACGTTCATATTTGTTGAATGTATGATAAGCAAACAGTAGTCTGAGACTGTCAGTCTAAACCTTAAGAGTTGGGCATATGATGGGATGATTATGCGGTAGACACGACTCTTAAGGTGATGGTCTAAAATATATGATCCGCAATCGAGGGAATAAAGTTGGGCGCTTTATTCATGTAAAGATTGTTATGTTGTCTATATCCCTTTTGGGAGATGGTTTGTCTTGGCCATCGGAGTTGGACTCCGTGAATAGAAACATTGGCGCGTTGTCATAGGTGACGATGTGTTGGATCGGGACATAAAGTGAATTGATTTGGATTAATAATTCTGTCTTGGCAAATCGATTCACTTTAGACAATCATTTGTATTGTATCTTAATCCTGAGATGAATAATGGGCCCGTTGTCTCGACTTGTGTCTTTTGATGTACCAATGGGTGACTCCCACATCTCTATAGTGGCATGCATGCCGGTACGTTGGAGGCATGACTCTTGGTAGCGTAGACTTGTTATTCATAGATATGGAATCCATAGCTCCTCTTTAGGAGTAATGATATCCTCTTATATGCGTTGTCCTGTAATTGGAAAACTGGAGCGCTCAACCATTTGGATACATAGGTGTAACCGAATGGTATACTATCTTTGGATGGTAAGTTTTCTAATGGTGAGACAATGGAATGTAAGATAAAAATAATTGGGAAGGTAAGACAGAACTTGTCCTTAAGCCGATTATGGATGATCATATGGGGATGCGATACACTATGATATGTCATGGAGACTTAGCTACACGAGCTTCGTAATTCTATAAAGTTCGAGAGTGCAGCTCCAAGCTTTTAGTGGAGTAGCGTTGGAGTTGATAATTGTGAAATGTATATCTGGGATATTGGGTTTCATAATTATCATGAGCTTGAACTTTATAGGTCCATTTTGGTCCCCTTTGCTAGCTCACAAAATCCTGTAACGACACGGCGTGCTTTTCCAATAATTGGTGACTTATGTCGGATTTATCAGATTGGTTTAAAATTTATAAGAATCAAATAATTCATATCTGTTTATCGGTTGAATTAATTATGTAAGAAATTAGTTCAAGATGAACTTGTTGAATTATGGCGTTCGGATAATTCTTGTCTGTTTATCGGTTGTTTTAATTTTGGACAATTAGAACAAGATAAACTTGTAGAATTATTGTGAATTGATTTATTTTCTTAGAGATTATCTTGATAAAGTTTGTTTTGATCAGATATCTTTTCTATTGGGCTATTTGAATCAAAACTGAGACTTTATCCTTTAGAATCTCGGGTGGAAAATAAAAGATTCGCGGAGATTTTTTTCTCGGCAGTTCGGCCTGTCGAACTGGCCAGTTCGGCCTGCCTATCACACAGTTCGGCATGCCGACCGCGACAGTTAAGATTACGCGTTTTTCACGCGTATCTTATCAGATATTGATCCGAACTTGATTCTGTTTCGATTTTTGAGACCTAATCTGATATGGACTGACCCCAAGGACCAATAGGTATAAAAAGGGAGTGAGTCTAATGATTTACTCAGATCAATTTGAGAGATTAAGAGTGATACTCTTCTAGTGAGCATCTAAAAACTCCCTGAGAGCTTTTGTTCACAAATCACGAACACTAGCTTTGGGTTCTCTCTATTGGTTGGAAGGAGAGTCACCGGTGGAAGAGCTGTACGTGTGAGCCCACACTCACTCCGGTTGTGGATAGAGAATAGCAAAGAAGACCAGTTGGTTGAGGCTCTTCTGGAACGTTACTTCTCTACACAGGTCGCGGAGGTTCTTCGGCACACTGAGGTTAGTAAGATCTGTTTAATTTATACATATAACATGTCAAACTTGTGTTTTGGAAAATACTCTGATGAAAAAATTTTTAAAATTCCGCTGCGCACTTTGTTTCCAACACTATGGACCTATAACCCAAGCTCCAATAAAGTTGACATTTAATCAAACTCTTTAATTAATGTGCCAAATTTATTAGTTTTAGTGTTACTCCACTAAAAACCTGAAACTGAACTCTTGAGATTATAGTGAAATTACTCAAAGAAAATTAGCGAGTAGTCCATTGATATAATCATTACATATAAGTCAGTCCTCCATAAATAGTTCATAATAAGAGCTAGGTTCAATTTTCGTTCATCTCTCTTATTATATCTTTATCCTTGAGTTCCAATAATTATCTAATGAATAATTAATTGATAATCTTATTATGAACGAGCGCTCTACTGTTCAAACCTTGAATTATCACTCAAGAGAACTATTTTTCTAACTTTCATAGGGAAAGAATGGATTCCATATCTGTATAATATTATTCTCAGCCATTTATTACTTTATGTTTCTAAGATGCTAAGTTATAATCTGTGCTTAGACAAATCTTACCATGCAAGTCAAAAAACATAATGTCATAAATAGGAGTCTAATAAATACTCAGGATTAAGACTGTCAAATATATGATCATCATAGTGATAAATTTGAATACTCTATTTGTAACGGATGATTATTAGAGATTCATAATTTATCTGGTCTAGTCCTATATAATCTCATTATATAAAGTACCTCCAATCCAATGTCTCTACATTAATAGTCCGGATAATGACTATTTCATTTTAGATGAGATTGGACCGTACTTGTAATTTTTAATTAAAGATCCCAAACTTTAATTAATTATTACGGACAAATTTGATTATTATCTATAAATTTTATCCCTAAGCAAATAACACTTATATGCTAAATTTATAGTCACATAAATAATCATGAAATTTTCTTGATGTTTATAAATGTATTCATAATACATATAATCAACCAAAATAATAATAAATGTCATTTTATTTATTTATTAACAATATATACAATGTCGTAGCTTATAAGGCACCAACTCTAATAATCTCCCACTTGCCCTAAAGCAGGTGAGACATGTTTCTAAGACCTACGCCTTCCAAATGTCCCTCGAAGCAATTTGCTGGTAACGTCTTAATGAAAGGGTCGGCAAGGTATTTTCTAACGCTATCTTCACAACTTCTATATCGCTTCGATGTACTATCTCTCTGATTAAATGATTTTTTCTTTCTATATGCTTTCCTCTTTTGTGGCTTCTAGGTTCCCTTGAATTTGCCACTGCACCACTATTGTTACAATACAGTGTGAGTGGTTTATCCATGCCTGGAACTACTTCTAAATCATTTAAGAACTTACGGAGCCAAACAGCTTCTTTAGCTGCTTCACAAGCAGCCACATATTCTGCTTCCATAGTTGAATCAACAATACAAGATGGTTTGATGCTTCCCCAAACTATGGCTCGACCACCAAAAGTAAATACTAATCCAGACTTAGATTTACGTGTGTCTTTGTCTAATTGAAAATCAGAATCAGTGTATCCAATGGGAATCAAATTCTCACCAGAATAAACTAGCATATAGTTTCTCGTTCTTCTAAGACACTTGAGAATATGTTTAACCGCTACCCAATGATCTAATCCTGGGTTGGATTGATACCGACTGACTATAACCACCGCATAGCAAATGTCAGGTCTTGTACACAACATGGCATACATTAGACTTCCTACTGCAGATGCATAGGGTACCTGTCTCATATTTTCTTCCTCTTGAGGTGTCTTAGGACACTGCTCTTTTGAAATATAAACTCCATGACGTGTAGGCAAATTACCTTTCTTGGAATTTTGCATCGAAAATCTGATAAGCGCCTTATCGATATATGATGCCTGAGACAACGCCAACAGTTTGTTCTTGCGATCTCTTATGAGTTGGATTCTAAGAACTTGCTTCTCCTAAATATTTCTTTTGGAAATTATTGGCGAGCCATTTCTTTACATCAGATAATACGCCTACATCATTCCCAATGAGTAGGATATCATCTACATTAAGAACTAAGAAGACCACCTTCTTATCTTGATGTACTTGTAAACACAAGGTTCATCAATATTTTGATCGAAACCATAAGATTTGATCACTTCATCAAATCTTAAGTTCCAAGATCTTGAAGCTTGCTTGAGTCCATAGATGGACCTCTGCAACTTGCAAACTTTTTGCTCTTGACCTTTAACTACAAACCCTTCTGGTTGCACCATATAGATGCTTTCCTCAAGATAGCCATTCAAAAAGGCAGTCTTGACATCCATTTGCCATATCTCATAATCAAGACAAGCAGCAATGGATAAAAGAATCCGAATGGATTTAAGCATAGCTACAGGTGAGAAAGTTTCTTCATAGTCAACTCCCTCCTTTTGGGTATAACCCTTTGCCACAAGCCTAGCTTTGAAAGTCTCAACTTTTCCATCCACTCCTCTTTTCTTCTTGTTAATCCATTTGCACCCTATGGGTTTTATCCCTTCAGGTAGGTTTACAAGATCCCAGACTGAATTGGAGTACACGGACTCCATTTCAAGGTTCATAGCCTCTAGTCATTTTTCCTTCTCAGAAACTTCCATTGCATCATATCAGTTATGCTGATTCAGGTAATATTTTTGCTGCTCTCACTATTCTTTTATACATTTAGGATAATATACATTCTAGGTTGGGGGGAGAGGGTTGTGCTTAAAAATTGTGCTTCAATGTTATGCTGTGCCAAAATTTTTTTGATTTTGTTCAAATTTTTTATTTTGCTCCAGATTCTTGTACATTTTTCATTTTTGTGTGTTAATTTTTTTTGGTCATAAAATTAAAAGAAAATTTTTAAAAAATGTTTTGTAATATTAGTTTCTTAGTAATTAATGTCTTATTATTTTTTTTGATTTCTGAATTTCATATTAATGTAATATTATTTTCTATTCTTTGGATTATCTAATTTTATGCACTCTCAAAACTTTAGTTTTATTTAACATTTTTATGTGTCTATTTTTCAGTGTGTTTATAAGCCATTCTTTTCACACACGCACTGTAATGTTTAATTGTGGTGGTAAGTCAAAGCTATGAATATTTGAGTTTTGTTATTTTGTGAAGATGAACAAATAAAGGCAGCAATATTTTCAAAATTAATAAACTAGTTAAAATAAAAAGAAGAATAAAAAGAAAAAATAAATAAATTGTAAATAAATAAAGTGTGAAATAATTAAGTTGGATAAGTTTGGTTTTGTAGCCTCTTTAACTCGAGTAAGTAAGTTCTAAGGGGTGTTTTAACACCTAGTATCTTACACCAACCGGTCTGGGAGTTACTAACCCAAAGCTCCTTAAATGGGTTATGGAGAAAGCATAAGGGAGCCAAACATTGCACTATTCATAGATGTAAAGTTTGTAAATATTTATATTTTTATGTTTCTACTCTTTAATTATTCCAAATCAATAATTTGAAGTGTTGCTGCCTGTAGGAGTGATTTGAAGCAAAATATCATAACAATAATATTCATAGTTTTGGATGAAGCTTTATAATTATTCATTATCTCCCTTTTTCTGCACTAAGTCTGGCTTATATATATTTTGTTAAATAGCATATAAATTGTTCAAATAAAATTTTAGTTTTGTTAGTTTATCTAGTTAGACAAGTCAAATTATAGTTAAATGAATTTCATTGTATGAATATTTAGTAAATCATTTCAAAATTCTATCACTTTAATTGCTAGGGACTAGCAATAAGCTAGTTGGGGGGTGTGATGAGACTGTAAAAGTGTACATTTTACAAGGCTTGAATTAATTATTTATGCTTTTATTTCTCATTAAATCCTCTAATTAATAGCAATTTTGTATTAAATAATGTTTTTGTGTCTTAGTGTGTAAATATGTTTAAAAATGTATTTTTAGTTTTTTTTTTATGTTTAATAATATTTTTAGTAATTTTTAGAGTTATTTTGGTGTGTTAAATGTGTGTTTAGTTTGTAAATAGTTAAAACCGTAAAAGTAATATGGTTATTTTATTTTGAGTTTTAATGTATTTGATAATGTGTTTTAAGTTCGTAAATATGTCCTACTATATTTTTAGTAATTTCTAAAAATATTTCTAAGTCATAAAAATTATATCTGTGCTAAACTGCAACGGACTAGAAATTTTAGGAGTTTTTATTTATTTTTGTGTGTTTTAATATAAAATAAATATTTTTAATATTTTTGTAAATATTATTTTTGTAAAATAATTAATATTAGTGTGTTTGTGATTTTTAGATTTGAAATCTGGAGGAAAAACGGAGCAAAACGACACCAAAACGGATAAAATCGAACATCAAATGCATCAAAAACAATAAAAAAATCGAATTCAGCTAATGGGGACACGTGGCGAGTTTCTAACCGTCGGATCCACTGCCAAATCAATCTCAGTCGTCCGCATGTATTGCGTCATCAGCTGCGTCAGCATGCGTCATCAGTGCGGTCCACGTGGCTAACTGCAATTGGAGCGTGCATAACACGCGCCGACAAGTCTCACGCACGTCAGAGGGAATCTCAGACAGTTTTGAATTTTGTGCGGTCGTCTCCACGTGCAGCCGTTCTTCCAGCTGTTGATCGAATGACGCTGATCAATCTAACGGTCTCTGTTTGTGAGCCTTGCGGTCCCACTTGGGCCCAATTCAAAGCTTGTCTGCTGACCGTTGGATCGCAAAAAGAACACGTTAGATCATCCTGTTTTAGTGCCTATCATCGCCGTGCAACAGCAGATTTCAAACTCAAATTCACATCTCCAAGGGCGAATATCAGCGTGGAAAAAGGGAGGAAACAGATCAACATGATCCAATTATTGAACAATAAAATATAATAAAAATAATAATAAAAAAAAAGTAAAAACAGTAATTTTCAAGGCTATAAATAGCCTTGCATTCTCCCATCTTTGAAGCATCCCTCTGGGCCTTTGGCCCTCTTTCTTCCTCTTTTCCTTTCTGCTGAGTTAGACTCAGCAGTATCTTCTTAGGTAAAAAAATAATAATAAAATAATGCTTAAATTAGTGTAGAGAGCTGGTGAGGCAGAGAGATGATCTTGTATGCATAGTACTTTGGTATGGATTTTAACTCTATATATGTTTTGTAATGCTTATATTTTGTGGAATAAATTATATCTTTATGTTTTTAATAATTATTGTTATTGTTGTTATGCTGCCAATTTTTACATAAATTCAGTCATGCTTTCTTTATGTAATTTAATTGTGTTGCATAATTAATATTAATAATACTAAAGTCATGCTTGTTTCTGTTGCATTATAGACGTAAACTGGCACAGTAAATGCTTGGTTATTCTTGATTTATTGTAGACAGAGGATGGCATAGTGTATTCTTAAACCAATTAATAAGTCGAGGTGCTATCGAAATTAACGCAATAATTTATTCTATAAAAATATATTAATTTTGATTTGTTATTTTCTTTTCTATTTTAAAATTATGTTAATTTTAATTGAGTGACAGTGGTTATAATTTTCATAATTAGTGCACTAAATCATTAGTGAGAGATGATTATTTTGCTAGTTTTTATAGGAAAACCCTTACTGCATTATGGCTTGCTATATTGTTGCTCTCGGTTGACCTATATAATTAGTAAAAAGTGCTTGCAATTAATGAGAAAAGATATAATAAATCAAATGCTTTAGATAATTATTAATTAGAGTTAAAATTTCATATCAGTTGCAAAACATACAAGAGATTCTCAAAGCTTCACCACTTTAATTTATGTTTTAAATTTTGAATAAAAAAATCACAAAAATATTTCTTTTACTTTTAAACTTTGCCCTGAAAAACAGCTTGCCTTTTTGAATGTTTATTTTTAACAATCTCTTGAGTTACAAATTTTCACCTCCCTGTGGATATGACAACTTTGCTATACTACAAACATCCGCCGTTTAAAGAAAAACATTTTGGGGCGTTCGTTATTACCAGTCGTCTATCAGCTCCATGAATAACCTCCGACGTCTCAGCTTAACTTCAATACTAAAAGGAGGACACTCTTGCCAACAAATTAAGGTGATATTTAATTAGCTTACACACTAGCCAGTTCACAACCTGGTAGACATGAAGAGGTTGTATTAAGTCAGCCTCAAAAAGGTTCCGCCTCATGAAAGAGGTCATGGCCCAAAGAGGCCTCGCTTTGTAAAGAGATCTTGTTTCTCAAAGATATTACACTCAAGTCGGCAGAGATCTTGCCTCAAATAGGTCTCCCCTTCAATAGGTCACAGCTCAAAGAGTTCACATCTCAAAAAGATCTCACCTCAAAAAAGTGGTGCCTCAAAGAGGTCTTACATCAAAAGAGGTCTCGCTCGAAGAGTTCTTACATTAAAAAGGTCGTGCCTCAAAGAGGTTGTACCTCAATTAGGTCTCATCTCACAAAACTCTCGTCCCAAAAGAGGTCTCGCCCTCAACGAGGTCCTGGCTTAAAGGCGTATCCCACCCCAACAAAGTCTCACCTTAAAGAGGTATCATCTCATAGTAGTCTTGCCCTAGAAAGGTCATGTCTCAAAGAAGTATTGCTTAAGTTAGCCATCCTGAAATGTCCAAACCTTTCAAAGCAACCGTTATTCTAGACATCAAGAAGAAGAAGAAGGAAGTTATCCTCTTGAAAAGGTTGAAGGCAGGAACAATTATAACCACATGGAGAAAAAGGTTATACTCTCGAAGAAGGTTGAAAGCGGGGACAGTTATTTCCACGTGGAAGATGGAGGTCACTGTTGAAGGGTTAAACGATGTGACTCAACTCAGGGAAGAAGGATGTGAGATGAACAGAGAACGGTTACACTCTAAAACACAGTTACACATACAAGAGCTCTATAAATAGGAGGAGGTGAGGTTGAAGGAAGGGTCCGAAAATTAGATTCTGAGTGGTCACTCTGTCAAAATTGTAGGAGAATGATATTGAGTGTTTATAGTGTGAGATCTTAACTGTGTAATTCTTTCCAGATAACATAGTGAATTAAACCAATTACACGCCGTTTTAAGCCGAACCACTATAAATCTCAGTATCTATTGTTATTTTTATCTTCATTTTCAGCATTTATTGTTTTTTTGATTGTTGGATTTCGTGAATATTATTGCTTACATTTGAGGTTGGTGAATTTCGATTGTCAATAAATAGTATTAATGTTACTTTGTTCTCAGTATTGCTTTCTCATTTTAAATAACTTTTATTATTGAACAAAATTACGGTTAGTCTCCAATCCAGCATTTGAAATTCATCGTTTCTGATCTGGACTTTATTTTTTGGATTAAAAGGAAATGGCTTAACTGAGAAAAGGACAACCTAAATAATAATCGTGCACATGTAGTCTGGTTTAAATAGTGCTTTTGAATTAAAAAAAATGTAATTTAACGAATCAAAGTATTTTTGATGTAGAAGACAAAAAATTGAATATGATTACATTAAAAAAAAAAAAAAAAAAAAAAACCAAATTTACAGAATACCAGAGTTGAGCTCTCTAGACATCGCCTATAGATAAAGGCGACGACTTCACTGCGATGTGTTTTCATTCTTTTGTGGTAGGTAATTCTACAATGTTTTAGCAGAAGCAAATCCTATGATATATTCTGCCATCCCTACCTTTGTAAAAGCTTTCATGATATATAAGGTTTTGTTTATGCCTTTGTATATATGATGCATTATGTTAGGGATTAATATTATCGTTTTTAGCCTCTCCTTTCGTTGATGTCTTATAATCTTTTTTTGAGTTTAGTAATTTTCTTCTCCTTTGCTTTTGGTTTTTTTTTCCCGTTTTGAGTTTTTACATAAATCTATATGTATTCTTATTCTTTGTTTCTATTACACTATTTTCGTAACACTATGTGTGTGGGAACACTTCACAAGGATTGGAAGAGGTCTTCGTAATATATCTAATTGTAACTATTGTGGTAATGTTTGTGAAGGTGAAATTGATGCTTTGTGGACCCATCCAGCATAATCTGATTAAGTGGAATCAAAGCGAAGATTCTATATTGAGCAACATAGCTGGCAACTTGAAGATAAAATATGACAAGTATTTGGGCTCAATTAACAATATCAACCCATTATAGTTCATTTTGCTTGTGCTTGACCCGCGATACAAGATGGAATTTTTTAATTATTGTTTTGATGAATGTTGTGATGCTTCGGCAGCAGAGATGACAGAAAGAGTTAAGATACCCTGAAGAGCTCCTAAATCCCAAGAACCCATATTCCTTACTTCTGTTTATTATTGGTCTTTTATCTTGTGTTATTTTAACTATTTAAGTTTATGTGCATAAAATAAAAAAAAAATCAATTCGTAGAGCTAGGGATGACATCACTGAAGATGTTTTTAGTTTGGATATTAATGAACCTACTATCGGATCTACTCAAAACTCTCATAACCTCAATACTTCAACTGCAATGGAAGGTAATATGCATTTTATAATGCTTATTTTTTTAACTTTGTTGATTTGTTGTTTAATTTGTTGCTTTGTTTAACTTTTTTATTCTTTGAAATCCTAAACAGGGTGAAATAGTTGAAGAATTTTGGAGAGTGCATAGAGCTTGGATTTGACATCATTTCAAGCTCAAGAAGACTGATGTTTTATGTACTTAGACTGTTTATTGTTAGACATCTAGATAGGAACATTTGGATGTTTGTTATGTTTTAACTTTCAATTTGGATATGTTTGTTATGTTTGAAACTTAGTTTGAGTATCTTGTTATGTTTGGAACTGGGCATGATGTTGCTTGGATAGTTTTACATACCTAATAGTAGTAGGCTAGTACTAATTAGATATTATGTCTTTATTGATTTTCTTTCTTGCCTTTTTTTATTTTTTTTAATTTTTAGTTAACTGGGTCATAAACATGTCGTATACGTGTTTTATTATGTCAACTTGTCACGGCCTGTTTAGTAATCATGTTAATTATATTGTGTCGTGTTACATGTGCTATAGGTGGTTCTTGTTCGTGTTTGCATTTCAGCATGCTTATTAATCATGTCGTACTCATATTCAACCTAATCATATTGTGCTATAATCCTACTACCCAAAACACGATATGCAAACATGAATTGCTAGCCTTAGTTTGTTTAGCCATCTCCTTTGACTAAATCTCCACCGGTGGCATCGACTCAATCTCCACCAATGTTGATGACTTCATCAACAGACTCTACTTCACAGCTATCTTTGAGGATGCTATCAAATCCGTCTAGCTCTCCACTGCCTCTGTGTGCTTGAGCACTCCATTGAATCCGTCTAGCCTTAGTCCAACACCATCTCCTAGCTCCGCCAACTTCTCCAAATCTCTCTCTCTCTTCCCCTTCGATCCTCTATTCGAGATCTTTTGTGAAGTAAGACTTCTCTTTCTTCAAAGAAATTCTCTTTCCTTTGTTTTCAGACTTAATCTATGTTAGTTTGCTTCGTTCTTTTGATTTGTTTTCGAATTTTGAGATGCAAAATTAGAATTTCTTGATGACTTCTTCGTTTAGCATCGCTACTAGAGTTTTTTTTATTAATCGTTTGTGCTTCTTTTTGCGTTAGTTCTACTCTTGAATTGTCTTAATAGTTGGAACATTTCCGCTTTTGCTTTTATCATCATTTTCTTGGTATTGAGATTACTGCTCTATAGTTTTTTGAATATAATTTGAAAAATCATTTTCTTATCATGGACGGCTATTAGGCCTAAGTTGCTGTAATCATGGAGGGATTTGTTTGAACACAATTTTTAGTAATATGGTTTCATGGATGCTTCCTAAATTTTTTTTGTGAAAATTTATTTCGAAATTAGGTGAAAATGTTTATGTAGAAAATTTTTTTGTGATATTGACGTTTGGTGTTTCAAGTAATGGGATTAATCCATTTTTTATTTAATGTCCCTCCATGTTCCTATTTCTTTGCATTTTCTTTCGTTTTCTAGAGATTTAACAAATGATGTGGATTTCATTGAGAGCTCTTAATTAGTATTACCTCTGATGTAGAGAAGTGTTCACTGAATTTGATTAAAAGAAATATTCTTCGAATGTGTTGAGAGAAATGTGGTTTTTCGTTTAGTGTTTATGGCGATTAATTTCCTTGGTATCCTGGTTTGTTCAAGTGTAGGCAAATCATACTCTTTCTTTGCTTCACTTTCTTTACCAGGATGGATGGTATTCCAACATAAATTCAAAAACCAAATTGATATATTTTTTTTCTCTTTTATTTTTTGAAGAATTGCTAGTATGCATGCCCCACCTAACTACTTAAACTTAGACATCCTTCAAAAGGGCACAAAAACCATCATTGATTTCAAAGTTCAAATAAGCTTATATATCCATTGCCGTGTGTTTGAAAAAGAGAATCGTAAGGCGGAAAATCAGAGGTTCTCCTCTTCTTTCAGTGTGATGATTGAATCGAGTTAGCACTTGATGTACCTTGAACTATTTCCATCTTTCATCATTAGAATTTTCAAGTACGGGTTCTGGCACGTTTAATAGCATTCCTTGTAACCGTAAGACTGAATTTAAGACTCAATTGAAAAATCTACTAATAGTCTCTCCTGATCTCTTGAACCAACTGCGGATTGTCCTATTCTTCACATGATAAGCAAGTATATGGAGAACTAAACACTTGTTCCTCTACACTAACCGAGCCCTTCCTTCTCAATCTCCCATGAGTATGAAGCTATCACGTCCTGGAGTACGAGAGGTGACGTAGCGGTTGACTAGATTAATTTAATTGAGTTTTTGTTAAAAATTTTCAATATAAGGAATTAATTAATTATATTAAAAATTGCGATACAATTTAAAACTTTTGATCAATTATTAAAAACAGTAAAAACGGATAAGAAGGAAATAAAATAATAAAGAGGGCAAAGACGGTACGTGTTAGGTCCCATCGGGCCCACAACGTATTCATACACATAGTATCGACAATAAATTAATATAATCACAGTCCAACATAAAAAATAAAATTTAAATAATACATGCCTTGATTTACTACAACTACTAACCTACTCAAGATCCTTTATTGCTCGCGAGTTCGGGCAGCAGACTCTCCGTCGGTCCTAAGCTGGATTTTACCTAGAGGAAAAAAGGTTTGAAACAAGTAAAAAGTGAGCAAAAAGCTCAGTAGGACTATGTTTTAAAACAAATAAACAATTTAAACATGAAATTTACGGTTCAGGGAAGTGATTAAAAGAACAAGGTTAAATAATAAATAAATTCGTTTAAATAGATCTTATCAAAAATAGTTTGTCTAGATAGTAGCTTTTTATCATTTATAGGTACACCATATTTATCACCACCGTAGTGGCCCAATTGGGTTTCAGAACCTGCCCCCAAGGTCACACGCTACACGACCCGATATCTGATTATGGTATCATGCCCTTATGTGTATTTATTATTATTTAAATCACATGTTACCAAGTATTCTCAATTACACTCATTATTTGATTCATTATGAGCATTCATTCTTTGACAAATAATTAAAATTGCTAAGAAGTTTATCTAAACCATTCCTTAAAATTTGTTTTAAAAGAAATCATTTCGAAAGAAATCACTTTGAATGAGATCATTTTATAAAAGATCATTTTGAATGAAATCATGTTGTGGCCAAAAGCCCCCTTTTGAAAACATTCAAAACATTATATCATTTATTGAAAACATTTTAAAAACCTGCCTACCAAAGAGAGGGGTAGAAGTCCTACCTCAAAACTCATGCCGGTGTCCCACATCGGAATCCCAGTCCGCTATACATTGGCTCCGCGGAACCTCGAATAACCTTAAACATAAACTAAGCTCATCAATTTCTAGCTTAAGATATTTTACATTACTAACCTACCTCATGGTGTCCTAGTGTGCCATTTAGTTTGCAAAATCATACTATGAAGTTTAGATTCTCAATCGGGGTTTAAAACAGTAAAAGTGGGTGAAAAACGACAAATTTTCACTATGCCCGGTCGGCCTGCTGGTCTCCCTGGTTTGGCTTGCCAGCAAACCAGGTCTGGTCGGCCGAACTTTTTCAGGTTTTGCCTACCGGTTGTATGAATCTAGCCTGCCGAACTCATGAATCTGGCCTACCAAACTGGAAAAATTCTAGAATTTTCCACGACGCGAAAACATCTATAGATGATAGAAAAACATTTTAAAACACTTTTGATCTAATTTAAATAGGATTTGCACAAATATTTTGAGAAATTTTGAAAATAAAGAAAAATAGAGAAAAACAGAAAATCTTGAAGGCTCGAGAACGTGATTTAATAAAAATTTAAGAAAAGAAGAGAGAGAAAGAGAGGCAGGGAGAGTGAGACGAGAGAGAGAGGAAGAGAAAGAGAGAGAGAGTGAGAGAGAAAGTGAGGAAAAAGCAGAGGGAGGGAGAGTTTAAATAGAAGGAAGTTAAATCAACACAAGAAAACTGTGTGCGATACACAATTTTCAAATAGGATGTATTTGGTATCTAACAAATAGTTTTGTTTCAAAAATTCAAAATAACAAGTTAAAATGATCAAATTAATTTAAAAGTCAAATTTATTAGGACATCATTGCAAAATATTTAGATTAGGCTCGAATTATAATTTGGCACACTAACCCACTATGTTACACACTAAACCACTTAATTAATTTTCAGGGCATTAAAGCTCTCCACCCCTAAAAGAAATTTCGTCCTCGAAATTCAAAAACCATCTTAAGTACAAAATAAATATGGATATGACTCCCACATGATCAACCCTAATTTCCAGGTTGTCTCATCAACCCTGTGGTGCCACCACACCACATTCATCAACGGAATGTCACAACACCTTAAATCTATCACTTTTCGGTTGAGAATCTAAGCCAACACCTCTTAGTAGGTCACATCTTCTTGAATCTGCACGTTACGAATCAAAACGATCTTGCTTGGCTTGAGCGAACATTCTAGAGCACCGACATGAAGAATATGTCATGAACATGAGAGAGTTTGGGAGGAAGATCAAGCCAATAAACGATCATTCCAACACGTTGAGAATCTTGAACAACCCAACGTACCTTGATGCATTTTCCCCTCGCACACCGAAATGCAAAACTCATTTACACAGTAAAGCCTTTAAAAGAACAGAATCCCCTACCTCAAATTCTAAGGGTCAGTGTCTCTTCGGGTCCCAAAATGATCTTACCTTTTGGTTCTGCCTGACCCACTAATGATCGACACGGCTATCCACATGGTGCTTCGAATGGTGCTATCCTAATGCTTACTTAACAGTTACTGTTGTACCCAACTCTGCCAGACGCTAATGTCATTTCCAATTCCTGCCAAAATCCAATACACGTGTATGTAATGTACCTCTAAAAATTTGAATACCTCGAGCAAACCGCCTATCAGTCTGAGAATGAAAAGCCGCGCTGGAACCCAAGTCTGTGCCCAAAGCTTCCTAAAAGCTTCTTCAAGAACTCGTTGCAAACACTAGGACCTAATGAGAATAAAACGCATCGATTTCGTTGACTTGCCAACAACGACCCAAATCACATCACGTCCTTACTCCGTTCTCGGCAACCTAGAGAAGAAATCTGCCACCACATGCTCTCATGCTGAAGCTAACCAACGGGGTTCTGATGCTTGGCCACCACCTGTAGGCAAAACTTGACCATGCACGCTTAAACATCTTTCTTCAGGGTTTTCCACCAATACTGCCCCTGAAAAATGTGATGCATCTTTGTGCTTCCCGGATGAATGGCAAACTGAAACTTGTGAGCTTTATTCATCAAGGCTTTCATCACTCCCTTGATTGCAAACATTGCCAGACGTTCCCTATGTAACGCCCCCTTACGGACGTCATAGATGTCGTTACATACATTCTTTAATACTTTCATTTAGACTTTTATTTGAAGTCAACCATATAACTTGATAATAATTTGAAAACACAATTTTAGAAAAGCATACCCAAGATCCATGCATACATTTTTTTTATATATCATTAATAATTTAATACTTGATCAATAAAATGATTTACTTGATCATGAACATCCTTAAATAAAGTAAATATACTAAATATTAAAATCACAACTTAAATAAACATCACAACATTTTAAAAAGCATTTGCTCTCCTAGTTCGGCAAACCGAACTTGGGACGTTGGCAAGCCGAACATAATCGGTAGGCCGGAGTTCATCCACCGGCAGGCTGACAGAGGCTTTGTAAAACGGGGTTTCAACTGATATGTTTGACAGGCCGATCAACACTTCGGTAGTCCGACCATTAATGGTCAGCAGGCCGAACAGCTTCAAAAAATTAAGATTTTTCAATCAAACTTAATAATTTAAAAGCGGAAGACATATCTTAAAGAAAAACATCGTAAAAAGGGGTCATAGTTCCAATCCTTAAAAGCAAGTAAACATAATCAAAATTATAAAATATAGTTTAATCCATAAAAGCTTCATTCCTTGGCATTTTTTCTATTACAATTCATCTTGCTTAGCTCACACACCTTTCCATATCCTCCACCTAGTCCATGACCTTCTTACCCTTATCTGTAACATGATATAAACTTGAATAAGCTAATGCTTAGTAAGTAAATATATTTCTCACAATTAAAAAAAAAAACATTTCATAAACATCATCATCATCATCATCATTTTCATAATAGTGCATTAAGCACATTTTCATAGAAACATATCTTTCATAACTTTGACAATGTTAAAACTTATTCCATTTTATCATAAGGGCCCAAGTGTTGCACCATCATCTTCATTGTAGGCGCGCCGTCATGAAAGGAGAAGGGTAGCTAATCCTAAACCAAACATGACATCATATCATATCATTTCATAACATTGGTGTGCAACACTTATTTAGGTGATACATATATACATATATAATCTTTCAAACTTTTGAAATACATCATCATATATGCATAACTTTTGAGCATCAAATCTTTCATGAGAATAAAAATGAAACCATCATAAAATCATCATAGATATCATCATGAACATAATTTCAAACCTTTTATAAAACATATCATGTTGCAGGTGAGAATGTACTTACCTATATAGCTTACTTAACCTTAACTTTGTAGGTGACAACGCCGCGGTCTCGATGTGCTCACTTCATCAAGTGTTCATGTTATACATTCATAAAAAAAAATAGTAATTAACAAATACATTTAAGTAACCATGAAATCATCAATACTTCATAATCTCTTCCGAATACAAGTTTCATCACATATCCTTTCCTTT
The DNA here is from genome assembly GCA_025403435.1 of Artocarpus heterophyllus. Taxonomy (NCBI): domain Eukaryota; kingdom Viridiplantae; phylum Streptophyta; class Magnoliopsida; order Rosales; family Moraceae; genus Artocarpus; species Artocarpus heterophyllus. The sequence goes on from JAJQZP010000450.1 coordinate 149,700, forward strand.
CTTGAAAATATAAATTAATAAAACATTTCATCACTGCAAGAACACTAGACTAAAACTATCAACGCAAAATACATCACTGACCTCCACGAATTTAATACTTAATAACTCAATATTTACACATAATTTGAGTACCATACTTGGCAGGGATAAAGTCAACACATAAACATGTTACCATTATTTTTCTTTAGTCATAAAAATTACATTTAGTATCTAAAAACAAGTCATACATAACAAACATGAAATCTGCCATTAACTTACACAATGAGTCACATAAATTCATCATTTTCAAATAATTAAAACACATATATTTTAACTCTAAAATTCATACTAACAACTTACTAACATATATTACAATATCATAAAATTATTTCATCATCAATAAAATCATTTAAACATATAAAACATCACATAATTCTATTACATGAAATAGGCGGGTGTTACAATTCTCCTCACCTTATAAGAGTTTCATCCTCGAAACTCTGAACAATTGCGGAAGCTTAGTTCTCATGTTATCCTCACGTTCCCATGTAGCTTCTACTACTTGGTGATTCCACTATAGTACCTTGACCAATGGAATTTCTTTATTCCTCAAGGTCTTCATTTTCCGATCGAGTATCTCCACTGGCTTTTCTTCATAACTCAAGTATTCTCGTAACTCGATCACTTGTGGCTCAATCACATGTGTTGGGTCTGGAACATACTTCTTGAGCATAGAAACATGGAACACGTCATGCATTGCAGACATTTCTGAAGGTAACCTCAGCTGATAAGCTACTTTGCCTATCCGCTTCACGATCTCATAAGGTCCAATATACCTTGGGTTCAACTTGCCTTTCTTTCCAAACCTCATAACTCCTTTCATCGGTGCAACCTTTAAAAACACGAATTCACCCACAGCGAATTCTAAGGGTCTTCTTCTCTTGTCAGCATAACTCTTTTGACGGCTTTGAGCGGTCTCTATTCTTCTTCTTATCAACTTTATCATCTCAGAAGTTACGTTGACAAAATTGCTCCTTTTAGCCTCGATGCTTTCCATTAACTTCTTCTCACCAGCTTCATGCCAACATATAGGTGACCTATATTTTCATCCTTATAGGACCTCATAAGGTGCCATTCCAATTGTCGCTTGATAGCTATTGTTGTAAGCAAACTCTACTAATGGCAACATTTTACACCAGTTTGTCTTGAAGTTGAGAGTATAGGCTCGAAGCATATCTTCTAAAATCAAGTTCGTCCTCTCCATTTGGCCGTCTATCTGAGGATGAAAAGCTATACTGAAATGCAACTTGTTCCCTATATTAGTCTGTACGCTTTTCTAGAACTTGGATGTGAACCTGCCATCACGGTCTAAGATGATAGACTTAGGGATTCCGTGAAGTTGTACGATTTCCTTGACATAGAGTTTCACTAACCGTTCTATAGAGTAAGTGATCTTGATGGGAATAAAATGTGCCGTCTTCGTCAATCGTTCTACAACAACCCAGATAGCGTCATAACCATTCATAGTCTTGGGTAAACCGGTAATGAAATCCATTGCTATATCCTCCTATTTCCATTCCGGTATCTGGATAGACTGTAAATCACCACCAGGCCTCTGGTGTTCAGCTTTAACTTGCTGGCATGTCAAGCATTTCTTTGTATACATGGCAACATCACGTTTCATTCCAAACCACCAGAAGTTACCCCTTAGATCATTATACATCTTTGTTGCACTTGGATGAATTGAGTAAGGAGTGTCATGAATTTCTGCCAAAATCCTTTCCCTTAAGCTATCAACATTGGGAACACATAAGTGGTCCTTGAGATATAGAGTTCTATCATCTGCAATATAAAACTCTTGACATTTCCCTTCTTTCATTTCCTGCTTAATCCTTGCGAAGCTTACATCGTTATTTTGTTTACTCCGAATCTCATCATACATCGTCGGAGAAAGAGTGAGTGCTGATAGCTGGCCTACTATAAGTTCCAATCTAAAGTCTAGAATCTCCTTTCTCAAAGGTGGAGACATTGCTTGCATTGACATTAGTGTAGCCGCAGTCTTCTACTCAAAGCATCGGCCACTCGGTTGGCCTTCCTAGGATGATAAAGGATTTCACAACCGTAACCCTTCACCAACTCTAGCCATCTTTGTTGTCTCATGTTTAGGTCCTTCTGAGTGAAGAAGTACTTCAAACTTTGATGATTAGTGAAGATCTTGCATTGGACCCCATACAAATAATGTCTCCATATTTTCAGCGCAAAGACGACTGCTGCTAACTCAAGATCATGAGTAGGATAGTTTTTTTCATAATCCTTTAGTTTTCTTGACGCATAGGCAATCACCCTGTCATTTTGCATTAGAATAACTTCGAGGCCCATTTTAGACGCATCGCTATAAATTACAAATCCATCGCTTCCTTCCAGAATAGCCAATACTGGAGCTGTCGTTAGCCTCTTCTTTAGTTCCTGGAAACTCTTCTCGCAAGCATCTGTCCATTCATACTTCTTTCCTTTGCAAGTTAAATTCATGAGTGACGCTGCTATCTTAGAGAAGTCTTCTACAAATCTCCAATAATAACCTGCTAGACCCAAGAAGCTCCTTATTTCACTTGCATTTGTTGGTTGCTTCCAGTTAAGAACAGCCTCTACCTTAGCAGGATCTACCATGATTCCTTCCTTTGATATGACATGCCCCAAGAAAGACACTCTGTCGAGCCAAAATTCACACTTAGAGAACTTTGAAAATAGCTTGTGTCTTCTTAATGTCTCCAGCATAATTTTCAAATGCTCCTCATGTTCTTCTTGATTCTTTGAATAGACAAGAATATCATCGATAAACACAACAACAAATTTATTGAGGAAATCCCTGAATACCCAATTCATCAAATCTATGAAGGCTGCAGGCGCATTCGTTAGACCGAAAGGTATAACTACAAATTTATAGTGACCATACCTCGACCTGAAGGCTGTCTTAGGAATATCTCCTTCTTTAACCTTTAGCTGGTGATAACTCGACCGCAGATTAATCTTCAAAAATAGAGAAACTGCCTTAAGCTGATCAAACAAATCATCTATATGAGGCAACGGGTACTTATTCTTGATCGTCACCTTGTTCAGCTCTCTATAGTCAATGCAGAGTCTCATAGTGCCAGCCTTTTTCTTTACAAACAAAACTGGAGCTTCCCATAGAGAGTGACTTAGTCTGATAAAGCCTTTATCAAGTAGCTTCTTTAATTGCATATGAAGCTCTTTTAACTCTACAGGGGCCATTCTGTAAGGTGCCTTTGAGATTGGATCGGTGCCTGGTAAGAGCTCAATCTCGAATTCTACTTCTATTTTAGGTGGTAAACTTGTCAGATCATCAGGAAACATTTCTGCATATTCACGTACTACAGGCACATCTTCAATTCTTATCTTTTCTTCTTGGCTTTTGTCCACGATGTTCGCCAAATAGCCCATGCAGCCACTTGCTAATAACTTCCTTACTTTCATGGCAGATAAAAACATACTGGGTTTCTTTCTGGACTCGCCAACATATACAAATTTCTGTTCACCTTCTAGATGGAAGATTACCTTTCATTTCTGACATTCGATAGAAGCATTGTACTTGCTTAGAAAATCCATCCCAAGAATCATATCGTAGTCATACATGTCGATCACGATGAGGTCGACAAAAAGTTCCCTATCAAAAATCTATAGGGGTACTGTAAGCAGATAGTACGTAGATAATATCCCTTCCCCAGAGGGTAGTGTAGTAGTGAATCCCTATCTCATAGGCTCTAAACGAACCTCTATCTTCTTAGCAAATGACATAGATGCAAAAGAATGTGTGGCACCCGTATCGAAAAGAACATAGGCATTAATAGAAAGGCTTGTTATCTAACCTGTGACCACATTTGAGGCTTCAGCAGCCACTTGTTCCTTTGTCATGGCATATATGCGGGCATTCGTAGGTGGGGCTTCAAGCCTTCCTTGACTGATTAGTGGCCCTTCAAGGGAAGCTTGCATCTGATGGAGTTGGGCTTGAGGAGGAGCTCTTTGAGGGACATTAGCATTCATCAGTTTGGGACAGTTCTTGACAAAATGATCTTCATGCCCACAAATAAAACATTGGTTTGTCCCTAGATGGCATTCTCCTGGATGTCTCTTTCCACATTTGGTGCATGGTTGAAATCGCCTGCTATTGTTGTTGTGCTGACCATCATTATGCCTCTTGTTGTCTTGGCCCTGCTGGTTTTGAGGATTGACCTTCCTTTTGTTGTTCTTCTAGTTCTGGTTGTTGTTGCTATTGTTGTTGTTGTTTCTATGTGGAGGGCGGCTCTGGTTGTTTGCATTGTTAGCTTGCTGACCAAGTTGAGCCTGATTTCTTCTTAGCTTGGACAGGTGAAACTCAACAGGTTGGGCCCTCAATACAACCTGCTCTTGATTTCTAGGTGGACTTGCCCCATCAACGATCGCAACGATCTCTGGCCTGAGGGCTCTGATCAGTCTTCTGACCCTTTCACTTTCATCAATAACCATTGCTGGGCATCGACGAGCTAGCTGGTCAAACTTTGTCACAATATCTGTAACTGACATATCCCCTGGCGTAGATTCTCGAACTCCTCATAATGCTTCCTTGTGATGTTCATGTGGAAGAACTTCATGTTGAACTCGTGTACGAAGTCAGTCCATGTCATCTCATCAACATTCCTACTCAATTCTATGCCATCCCACCAAATTCTGGCCTCCATGGTGAGACAGTATGATGCACAGAGAACCTTCTCATTGTCAGTGAAATCCATGAGTCTCAAAGTGGCCTCAATTCTCTTCAACCATCCTTGAGCGACTAACGGATCCTTAGAACCCTCAAAATTCGTTGGCTTAACTCTCTTCCATCTAACTAGAAGGGGTTCCTGATAGGCCGCTCTAGGTTCAGCAGTAGGAGTTGGAACTTTGTTAGCTTGTGGCTGTGGAGGAGGAGGAGGAGGAGGAGGCACATCATTACCTCGTTGTTCACCGTTCTGGCCGTTGGCCCTCAATTCGGCAATCTCTCTTCTTTGATCCTCCAACTGCCTTTACAGCTCGACGATCATCGTCATAAGCCTTTCATTGGTCTGGGTGCGTGTTTGCATTCTTCTGTGGCCATCTATCATTAATTTCCTAAAAGAATTAGGAACTTAGAAATAATCTTCTAATATAAGACAGGTTTTCACTACTAGAGCATTAGTCATTTAACTTCTAAACCTTATCCTTAACATCATACTTGCATCATATCATAAAACATTAAAAACATACTTACTTGGAGGACTTGGATTGACGTGTGGCGATATGAATTGTAAACGAAAATTTAATTTGATACCAAAGCCTGTAACGCCTCCCTTATGGACGTCACAGATGTCGTTACATACATTCTTTAATACTTTCATTTAAACTTTAATTTTAAAGTCAACCATATAACTTGAAGATAATTTGAAATCATAATTTCAGAAAAGCATACCCAAGATCCATGCATACATTTTTTATATATATATCATTAATAATTTAATACTTGATCAATAAAATGATTTACTTGATCATAACCATCCTTAAATAAAGTAAATGTACTAAATATTAAAATCACAACTTAAATAAACATCACAACATTTTAAAATCATTTGCTCTCCTAGTTTGGCAAACCGAACTTGGGACTTCGGCAAGCCGAACATGATCGGCAGGCCAGAGTTCATCCACCGACAGGCTGGCAGAGGCTTTGTAAAACGGGGTTTCAAAACTGATATATTCGGCAGGCCGATGCAGGATAATCAACAGGCCGATCAACGCTTCGGCAGTCCAACCATTAACGGTCGCTAGGCCGAACAGCTTTAGAAAATTAAAATTTTTCAATCAAACTTAATAATTTAAAAGCAGAAGACATATCTTAAAGAAAAACATCGTAAAAAGGGGGTCATAGTTCCAATCCTTAAAATTTAAGCAAGTAAACATAATCAAAATTATAAAATATAGTTTAATCCATAAAAGCTTCCTTCCTTGGCATTTTTTCGATTACAATTCATCTTGCTTAGCTCATACGCTTTTCCATATCCTCCACCTAGTCCATGACCTTCTTACCCTTATCTGCAACATGATATAAACTTGAATAAGCTAATGCTTAGTAAGTACATATATTTCTCACAATTTTTAAAAAATATTTCATAAACATCATCATCATCGTCGTCGTCATTTTCATAATAGTGCATTAAGCACATTTTCATAGAAACATATCTTTCATTACTTCGACCATATTAAAACTTATTCCATTTTATCTTAAGGGCCCAAGTGTTGCACCATCATCTTCATTGTAGGTGCGCCGTCATGAAAGGAGAAGGGTAGCTAATCCTAAACCAAACATGACATCATATCATATCATTTCATAATATTGGTGTGCAATACTTATTTAGGTGATACATATATACATATATAATCTTTCATACTTTTGAAATACATCATCATATATGCATAACTTTTGAGCATCAAATCTTTCATGAGAATAAAAATGAAACCATCATAAAATCATCATAGATATCATCATGAACATAATTTCAAACCTTTTATAAAATATATCATGTTGCAGGTGAGAATGTACTTACCTGTATAGCTTACTTAACCTTAACTTTGTAGGTGACAACGCCACGGTCTCGATGTGCTCACTTCATCAAGTGTTCATGTTATACATTCATAAAAAAAATAGTAATTAACATACACTTTTAAGTAACCATGAGATCATCAATACTTCATAATCTCTTCTAAATACAAGTTTCAACACATATCCTTTCCTTTCTTGAAAATATAAATTAATAAAACATTTCATCACTACAAGAACACTAGACTAAACTTGTCAACACAAAATACATCATTGACCTCCATGAATTCAATACTTAATAACTCAACATTTACACATAATTTGAGTACCATACTTGGTAGGGATAAAGTCAACACATAAACATGTTACCATGATTTTTCTTTAGTCATAAAAATTACATTTAGTATCTAAACACAAGTCATACATAACAAACATGAAATCTGCCATTAACTTACACAGTTCGTCACATAAATTCATCATTTTCAAATAATTAAAACACATATATTTTAACTCTAAAATTCATACTAACAACTTACTAACATATATTACAATGTCATAAAATTATTTCATCATCAATAAAATTATTTAAACATACAAAATATCACATAATTCTATTGCATGAAATAGGCAGGTGTTACACCCTGAGACTACAACGATCCACCGATAGGAATACCTTCAGTCTTCAAACTGCTCCCTAGTCTGCATTCGTGTCCACACTCCTGAAGATATTGGTTTCACCACTAATTCTGCCTCACCATCCGAACAAGTGCTAAAATTGAATCCTTGAAATGCGTCGATGCCTAATCGAAGTCTTCATGATACTGCGGCCCATTCTTGCTCACGGTAGCATCTCTCACCAGTCCTTTAGTGCTAGATATGCGCGAATCTCCCAAGACCTTCTGCTGAGCACGTCTACAACCACGATGGCCTTACCCAGATGATACTGCAGCAAGATATCCTGGTCCTCCATACATTTCACCTACCATTGCTGCCTCAATTCAAATCTCTCTGAGTGAACAAATACCTTGAGCCCCTATGATCCGAGAATACCTAAAATATCACTCCAACAAGTGGCTTCTCTAGATCCCTTGAAGCGTAAATCACTACGGCGAGCTCTAAATCATGAGTAGGGAAATCCTGCTCACGAGGCTTTTACTGTTGCAATCTATAAGTCACAACTCGTCCATACCTCATCAACACACATCCAAGCCTTTGTTCTACTACAACGGTGTAGATTTCATAAAACTCATCATTGTTCGATGTAGCTAGTGTAGAAGTGGTAGTCAACTGATCTCTCAACTACTGGAAAGCGCATCTACATCCTTCGTCCTATTCAAACCTATCACTTGTCCTGATCAACTGTGTCAATGGAGCCGCTACCTTTAGGGAAACCCTTTGCGAACTTTTCTACAATACCCGACAAGTTCTAAAAAGCTATGAATCTCGGCCACTATCTTCAGTCGCCCCCACCATAGCCTCAATCTTAGATGAATCTATTGAGACGCCTTACTCAAAATGATATGCTTCAAACTCGACCTTCTGGGCATGCAGCTGGTGTTTTCGAATCGTAAATCGGTTCTCGAGAAATATCAGGAACTTCCTAGCTAGTCAAATAACTCATCGATCCTGGGCCTGGGATATTCGTCCTTCACAATGACCTAATTCAGTTGCCGATAACCAACGCACAACCTGAGCGTACCATTGTGCCTATTGGCAAATGAAACTGACGTATCCTATGTAGTCCTGAATATATCCTTTACCCGTAAGTTCCTAAAGTTGTTTTCTTAATTCCCTCATTCTTGCTAGAGCCAAATGACACGGTGCTACAAAAATCAAAGCGCGATCCTCGGGAATAACTTGACACCAACTTAATCCTCCTGATGCGATGCTAATCACGATAACTCATCGGGGAAGACATCCTCAAACTCATTAGCCACTGGTGTTGCTACATTTCTTCCTACAACATCAGATTCCTCCCCTAGATCTAAGAAGAACATATATATATATATACATTAATGTATATCATGCTAGGTCTCCCTCGTACACCTAGACACGTTTTCATGAGTTATTCATGAGTTACTCGATCATTATCGTCCTAGTAAACGATCATCGTCCCCCCATCGATCCCTAGGGTTACCCATTTAGCACGACAACTATAGTTGCACGTTCTTGGACAACTCGTTCGTTCCTAAGATCAGTCATAAGTACTCATAGGGATCACAACCTGTAACACCCGTTGATTTTCATGTAATGAATTTTGTCATATTAGTAATGACGTTAAGTAATTTTCTTATTGATTTATAATATTATTGTCACTAACTACTTTATTTTAAGTGTTATGACAAGTGATGGCCACGTGGAATTGATGTGTTTAAAGTGTTCTTGTTAATTACGTTGTATGTTTTATGATAATTTATGTAATAATTAATGTTTTGTAAAAGTCTTATGTGTAAGGCAGTTCGGCAGGCCAAATTGTCCCTCACTGAACGGCAGGCTGATGGAGCTTCATCGGTAGGCCAGATCTCAAAACCTTCGGCAGGTCGAACTGTGCAGTCGGTCGGCCGAAGAGTGGTGATGAGCAATCAGTAGAAATTTTTCAAAATCTATGACAAGGATGATTTTGATGATTGGATAAGATTGGATAATTTATTCTGATTAATTAGCTTATATTTGGTCTTTTTCTTTAATTTTGGAATAAAAGGTTTGACCTTTATGATGATTTGGATGATTTGATATGGTTTCCTATTTTGAAGCCTGAAATATGGTAAGAGAATCACATCAATTTGACTTTTCCCCAATCCTCCCAATTCTCCACACAAATTAGCCCAAATTTTAATAAATTTTTTTTGATAATAATGGAAAAGATAAGCATCCTCTTGTACGTTGCTCTCATTTTCTTTCTTTCACGATAATTTTGCTCTCTCTCACGTTTTCTCTCTCACTCTCTCTCTTCCTCATGTTTTTCTCCTTCTTCTTTCCCTCAATTCTCCTGCTAATATTTGAATAAAATCTTGAATTTTCTTTGGGCGAATTCAAAGGAAGATAGAAGAAAATTGTTAAAAGTAAGAACTCATTTTTTTTTTCGGTATTTCTGAAATTGTAGTTTACCTGTAATCCGACCCCCATATCTTTGTCCAGGAATTTCCGTTTGTTTTGAAATTTTAATATGTTATTCATGTATGTGATATGTGATGTTTCTCCAAATTTCACATTAATTGGAATTTCGTATGCCGAGTTATGAATTTTCTTCTCTCTGCTACTCATAGAAAAGTATTGCTGATTATCAATGATGCACAAAAATATGAGTTTTGTTCAGCAAATGAATGTTATTTTGCATGAAATTTCCCAAATATGTTTATGTATATGTCAATTTATGAATTGGAAAGTCTCATGATAATATGACGAATATTTTATGTGATATGGAATTTTTATTGAGGCTAGGTTTTTAGATTGTTTTTATCAGTAAATTATTGAACTCTTATTGTGTGATGTTTTTGTATGATTAAATGAATTTATTTGATTATAAATATTTGTGTGGTTCTGTAATTATATGTTCATAAGTTGTAATATGAATTTTAGGGTCATAGTAATTTTATTTAATTTTATTGGATTCAAAATACATTGCAATATATCTAGTAACAGTTAAGCTTTCCAGCTCACTTTTTTTTTTTTTGGCACATTATCTAACTTTCATTTCTATCATTAAATTCTTAACTCTTACTTTGCTTAGGACTATGACATGATATTTTAATCTTGTAGATCCTATATATACTCATATGGGGTTTGTCACAAAATTTGAATTTAACAATAATCCTTGTGATATTTATAATGCTTCTATAGCACTTAACAAATTTTTAGGCATAGCTTTTATCTCATAAAATTTGTACATAAACCGCTCACATTAACTCTTAAAAATTTGCATATTCTGCACTAAGAATGTCAATATATCTTGATCTCAAATTTTCATAATAACAAGTGTGAAACTTTTTTAAGGAAAGTCATTGATTAAATCTTAATTATATTCTAAATTTAAACTAATGAATTTTTTGGGTCTTATAGATGACTGTTGTGGCAATGGCTTGAAGGGGAGATCGCTGAGGGGATCCGTGGCGGCTAGATTGATGAGGGAATCCACAACAACGACTAGTTACAGTGAGAGAAGAGGGAAAGAGAGAACATGATGGTTTGGTTTTTCTTTTTGTTAGGTTTTTATCACTTATGTACATTGGTTTCTCGCTGATATACTGTAGTTTATCACTATTGTACTATGGCTTACCACTGATATATATTATGCTTTTTAGGACTAATATATTTTAGTTTAGCACTAATGGACTCTGATTTATTAAAGATGTACTTGGATTTATCACTTCCGATGCACTATAGTCTATCATTGATATACTAGAGTGTATCACTTATGTACTACAACGATTAATAAAAGTGAAAGTTATTTTTCTCATTTTAAATTTATAATTAATAAGAAGGGTCCATTTCTTTAATTTAAAAAGTGTAATCATTTATTTTAAAGAGGGCATTAAAAAGACTGTTTGTCTTTATATCCCTATATTGCCTATAACATTAATTGAAAATTTTAGTGTGGACTCTTTTAAATATGGGAAGCTCTATAGTAGAATGCAAATTTATTCTCCACCAATGGAGAATGATCCAAAGGTTGGAACTCAATCTTACTAAAAGTCTATATAGTCTCTTCCACACCCAATTGTAATCCTAATACAAATGATAAAACAACCATTATTTCATAAATTGAAAAATAATCAGTCAAAAAATTGGAAAAAGAAAAAAGAGAAACCAACAACCCATCGCCCCACCACCAACCTAAAGGTTTGCTCTTGTCACACCCAACCATCGGCAAGCCCAACTTCACCGTCAAAATCTCTCTACGATACGTCTTCGTCATCATCGATAGTTTTGCCATGAGTAGTACGATTGAGGTGAACTTACCAAAGAAGGTAGAGGAGTTAGTCATCACGGCCAACAGAGTTTGACCGTGGACAAGGAGGGCGAGCGTCGGCAATGGAGAGAGGCTAGACAACGACTGGCTTTTGCAACGTCAATGGGCCCAATACCGATGGGGATCTGATTGCGTGTCCCTCATCTACTGGAGCACGATGATGTCGAAGACTAGCGTTTGCGACATGGATGGGCTGACACTGGCGAAGGTAGATTTCTTCTCCTCCTTCGGAGAAACAATGAAAAACTTAGATCTCAGGTCTCCGCATAGTTGATGGTTTAGATCATAGAATTGCTGCAGCAAATCCTGGTCTCGTCGTTGGGGGACGGATGTTGTCATATGAGGGGCGAGATGTGCTGGTGCCTTCATTAGAGAGGGCTCTCAGAGTCAGAGATGAGAGATTTTGCCTCTGTTTTTCAATTTTTTATTTTTTGAGCATGTTGGTTACCACCTACAACCAAGACTACTTGTTAACTTATAGGCTCACTTCATAACGTCCATTATATCATCATCCATCCACCTTTAACGTGCACTCTAGCTTGTAGAATAAAAAATCGCCCCCAACATAAAGGATGTTTTGTTAACAGTAAAAACTATTAGTGAAAATTGTTGTTATTGTAGTATATGAAAGTTTTATATTGTAAAAATTTTTTTTAATTGTAATATATAAAAATTTTATACTGTTTATAACGATTTATACCGTCTTTAACCAAAAAAAACCGTTGCAGTTTTTCCCTTCAAAAGTTGATACCATATAATATTCATCAACCTATATCATATCAAATATATATATATATATATATATGTATGTATGTTCATTAAAGTACATAAGAAGCTTAAAAAAAAGTGGCAAAAAATTTGAGTGCGGGCCCACAGGTCATTCGCCGCCTCCGTGCTTGGTAATTGAGTCATTGACGTACAGATCACGTCTTATCTTTATTGGTCTTCTTTTTTCTAGCCGCCTCGAAGGCAAATTGCTAAACCACTCGGCCCTGCAGTTTTACTTTTATACACTCATCAACTTTCTTTTACACAGAACAAAGAAAGCCGTTTTCTCATTCTTTTTTCCCCCAAAAACATGGCTGTTCTTGCTTCTTCTTCTTCTTTTGTGATCAAGAATGAAGTTTTTGTCAGTTTTAGAGGAGACACTCGTAAAAATTTTACTAGTCATCTTTATGCTGCTTTATGCCGAAAACAAATTCAAACCTACAGAGATGATGAAAATGTCAAAAGGGGGGATGAAATTTCACCTGCGCTTTCAAGAGCAATTGAGGAGTCGATGATTTCAATAGTCGTCTTCTCGAAAGAGTATGCTTCTTCGAGATGGTGCTTGGATGAGCTAGTGCACATACTCAAATGCAAGAAAGAAAGAGGGCAGATTGTTTTACCAATCTTTTATGGCGTCGATCCGTCAGATGTTAGAAGACAAAAGGGGAGTTATGGTGATGCTTTTGCTACACATGAAAAACGTTTTGAGCATGACATGAACAAAGTGAAGGAATGGAGAGATGCTCTCACTGCAGCAGCTGATCTATCTGGCTTCCATTTACAAGATGAGTGAGTGACAGCCTACCATTTTTTTTTTTTTTTTGCCCATTGAAAATGAATATAATATTTGATTATGCCTTATCAATAAGCTCCGTATTAAAAAGAAGCATCTAGATAATAAGTATGTATATATATATATATAAGTGCAGAGCTATAAAAATTGGTCCTATGCGAAGCGTATATTAATATTGCTGAGAATAACTAAATGGATAAGATATAGAAATTCATAGGACGGAGCATAATTTTAAAAGATATGAGGTATAATTTTTAAAAAAATAAAATATAATTTTTATAAAATTTTATATATAATATTAAAAAAAAAGTTTTAAATTCGTACCTAACTCCGTCTTTATATATATTAATTTATTCTAGCTGGGGAGCTCTCTTTAACTAGATTGAGATATAGACGTTGCTGGATTGCTTTTTGATATAATTTCTTTAATTTCGATCTGTTTGAATATCACTAAACTAGGTAACGATTTCTTACGCAGCCGTGTGTATGATATTTGTATACGTTATCAATGCGTAAGTTCTCTAAAAAATTGTATTTAAAAAATAAAAGACTATACTAGTGAGAAATTATTCTTTCTCAATTCCTACGACTTTTGCTGTTATAAAATAAAGATCAGTCTCAAATTCGCCCTTTCAAATTTTTTGAAACTAATAATATTGTATTATTCAATAAAACAGTCAACACACTTAATAGGGATCGTCGATTGACCCATTCAACACACTTAATGGGTTTTATTATAAATTCATGACATGATTGTTTGAATAAACCATTTTTTTCTGACTTGTATGATCCAGTCAAGATGGATTTTTCTTTCTTTTTTTTTTTTTTTTTTTGTCGTGGGTTTAGCTAATAGGAGAAACAAACCTTTGACCGTTGAATTGACTATTGTATCCTACCATCTCACATGACTTACTCCTCCAAAAGTATAATACTTCCTTGAATTTTCCCCATAAAAAAGGACGAAAAAAAATATAATTCTCTTTTTGACGAATGAAAATTTTATCCCATACATTAGGTTACGTGTCATTAATACATTTTGCTACCCCCACTAAGCGCTTTTCAAATCGAGAACGCTGCTTATACTTATTGGACTGTTGGCTGACAAAGCAACAAAGTAATTCAATAATTGGACATTCCCGAAAGTATTTATCCCTACAAAGACCAATTGATAGTGTTATTAGTGTTTATTCATTCCATATAGTGACAAAACCACAAAGTGATTCAATTTCAGCAAAACTTATAACATTTTACAATCTGATGTTATACTATCCGTATTTCATAGTTATGTTATATTTTCTTGCATGTTACGCTTTTGTTATACATTGATATCTTATATTGCAATTATTCGTAACTCAAATTTCTTCTTTCTTTTTTTAGTTCATTTTTCATCATCTTTGATGTATATGTACCTTGGTATCTAGTATTGCATCTACTGCAACTCACTAGGTCAAAACAAGTTTATATGTTCTCAAACTCGAAATACGAAGAAGTTATCCATTTATTATGGTTACGTTGCATTTTTTATGCTTTGGAAGATTTGCGGGGCCACAAAAACCGTGAAAGTTTAATGTTTTCACAATAGTTAAGAAGTGTCATGGAAACCTTAGTTACCACGATGGAGTATAAACCGCTGTGAAATCGCGCCTCATGATGAGGGATTCTATAACTGATATCTTACCTTTGTGCTAACTTTCTACGATTCTTTTTAACGATCATGGAATCCATAGTTTCTAATACTGAGGAGTGCTTGCATTTCACGTTCTTATCTGCATTAGTTACCTTCTCTTTTGCGGACAAATTCACATGATATTTAATTACTTGTTTTATTATTTAAATAAGTGAAAGTTATTGTTGTGGGATATCTCAACGGCCTAGGACCACGTGTCAAAGAAGGCACAATGCGACCCAAGTGGGATCAAAGTCGAGATAACTATTAGAGCTCGTCCATAGTAAAGGTCGAGATTAAAAAGGCCTCGTGGTTATTGTCCTTTAGTGCGCGCTCATTCCAAGACCAACAAAATATGAGTAGGGTTGACAGTCGAGCCAATGCGCCTGCAAATGAGGCCACTTGCACAAGCCTTAAGACACTTTTTAGGCATGTAGGGACATCGTATACACGTATATGGTCTGACATAAAACACAAGAATTCCTATCTCCATTATCGTTATTTTGGTTGCCCCTCTATAATGTCTTCGAGCTATAAAAAGTAGGATAGGGAGGTGCGAGAGAAGGATCCTGATCCTAAAAATTCTATCGTGTATTTTTTCTTTAATTCATTGTGCATGTAACCTTGAAACACCAAAGAAATAAGAAACATTACAGTGGACATAGCTCATTTTGAGTGAACCACTATAAATCTTGTGTGTCAATCTTTTTATTACTCAAATCTACTGCATCTACCATGAGTGATTGCAAGGATTATCATTAGATTTAATGTTGACCACTTTCCAACATGAACAACTAGCGCTAGAAGGAGGGCCTTCATTTCAAAAGAACGGACCTCAACATCACCAGATAATCAAGTAGCCATCATGGTAATAACTCACACTAATTGCACTGGAACCAACACCAACTTTGTCACGCAAGGAGAAGCTAGATCAGTTAGAGGCAGCGAAGCAAAGAAGGGGAGGCAACCTTCAAGGATTGCCTTGTTGGAGTATAAAGTAGACAAAATGAGTAGATTGCTCGAGTAGATCTTGGAGGCCCTAGGTGGTCTTCAAGGCGGTAACCCCTCAAATGAAGACCTGAAAGACCTAAGGGAAACTTCTGGTAGCCAAAAAGGTAGCCAGGGTAACCCTGAGGGAACCAGAGAGACCAAGGGTGGCCAACGATAGAAGGCCAATTCAAGAGGTAGCCAAGAATGAAGGAGAAAAAGTAAGCAGGCTCGGCTTTAAGGAGCCAGTCCTTCTAATCCACCCAGGCAAGAGGCAGGTCTACCTCTTCTCCTACCCAGACATGGTGTAAGACCAGAAGTATCCATGACTAGCATCGCAGGAGATCTAAGGGATCACCTTAGGAACAAGGATCTAAGGGACCACTTGCGAGAAAAAAGAGCTGCGTCCATGGCCAATGATCCCGACATAGCTAACTAGCCAGCTGGGGACTAGCCAACAAATAGTCAGCTAGTCGACCTTAGTGTCATAGCTCAATAGGTGAACCAGCACATTCAGACCGTGTTACGCATCCCCGTGGATGAGGTAAAAAGATTGGCCAACCATATTGGAAACCTAAAGGAAAAGCTCGACATACAACATGGTGAAGAGATAGCCTATACAACCATATTCATGCCTTCCGTCATGGGGATACCTCTTTTGGAGAGGTTTAGGCCCCCGCAAATGACGCCATATGAAGGACTCACTGATCCAGATGATCACATCCACATCTACGGGTCATACATGGAGCTCTACGGAGTACCCTAAGAAATTATGTGTAGGGCTTTTAGCGAGACTTTCTCGGGATCAGCAAGGAGATGGTTTAGAAATCTCCAGGCAGGAAGCATAACTTACTTTCAAGAGTTGAAGGTGGCCTTCCTTAACTAATTTTTGGGTGTGAGATCTCTACCACCTGCGAAGGAGA
The DNA here is from genome assembly GCA_025403435.1 of Artocarpus heterophyllus. Taxonomy (NCBI): domain Eukaryota; kingdom Viridiplantae; phylum Streptophyta; class Magnoliopsida; order Rosales; family Moraceae; genus Artocarpus; species Artocarpus heterophyllus. Next base: position 166,386 of record JAJQZP010000450.1, read on the forward strand.
AGTTGAGCTTCCTCACTTAAGGGCCGAGCGAGTCCCCCAAGGATTGGCTTGCAAGGGATACTAGAGAGGTAGCCGCTATGGGTAGAGTCTCGAAAGATGTTGCTCGTATGGGTCGCTTAGTAGCATGCAAACTAACATTCCTTCTAGGGATGATCTCGACCATAGAGGTCCAAAAACATACTGAGAATTCTTAGAGAGGGCCAGAGGTTGCATCAACTAGGAGGAGGTTAGCCTTCAGGAAGTCAATGAAAAGTAGCAGTAGTAGTGCATAGTTCAAGGATGGAGGCAAAAGGAAAACAAATCTGCAAGGGCAAGAAGGCCCTAGGCTGCCTATTTATGACCCCTTGATGAGTTAGGCAAGATGAGTGGTCATCATAGATAATGCTAAATGGCAGAGGCAAGAAGGTGGAAAGGGACGACCCGAACAAAGGTACGACACTTACCATGCTTTTACCACATCCATCAATGACATTTATGATCAGATAAACGATAAACCCTATCTTCAGCGTCCTCCACCGATGAGATCAAGAATAGACAAGCACAACCAGTCGAAGTATTACAGGTTCCACAGAGATGTGGGACACTATACCAATGAATGTGCAAGCCTAAAAGACGAAATCAAGAGGCTCATTAGGGAAGGTCACTTGTAGGAATACAAGGCGGACAGTAACAGAAACTATGAGAGGCGAAACAGCCGACCAAGAAATAGGTGGAATAAGGCACCATGGTATGAAACAGACCATTGAACCAATGATGATAATGTGCCTGTAGGCATGATTTGTACGATCTACAGGGGACCCTACCCCAATGGCGACCCTCAAATGTCCCAAAAGAATTATACCTAAGAGGTGAAGGAAAGCTTTAAGGATAAATATTAGAATGTCTCGACGAGCAAGCCCACTAAGATGCCAAACTACAAGGGGACAAAAATCACCTTCTCAGAGGCAGATGCACATGGAGTTCATTTTCCACACAACAATGCCCTGGTGGTCGAGGTGATGATTGGCAATTATACTATTTGCTGAATGTTCGTAGACAATGACAACTTAGTAGATATCATTTATTTAGATTATTTGTGCAAAATGGGAATCTCATTAGACTAGATAATGCTGAACTATCGTTTGCTATACGGGTTCACCGAAGATAGCATAATACTTGAAGGAACAATCACACTTTCCATCACGGTAGGAGATAAGCCAAAGCCAACAACGATCATGTCTAGTTTCCTTATCACAAAAGGTAGAGACCAGTACAATGTAGTTATAGGAAGGCCCACACTAAGAGCCTTAAAGGCTGCGACCTCCATTTATCACCAAAAAGTTAAGTTCCCTAGGCGAGATAAGAAGGAATCAGTATGAGTCTAGGCAAACTTATTCCAACACCATCCATGCCTACGCCAACCCCAAGAGGATGGAGATAAGGATGGTGAGAAGCATGGTAGAAGACTTATACCTAAGGCTAGAAGAAGAAGTAACTAGTATAGAGCCTGCGGAGGATCAGGTGGAGATAAATGTAGACGGGGATGACCCCACAAAAGCCTTTACAATTGGGTGAAGATTGAAGGATAGGAGGTAGAAGAACTTAACGGCTCTCTCGGGCGAAACTTCACGTGTTTGCATGAACGCACAAGGACATGGAAGGAATTGACCCTGAAGTTACCTACCACCGCCTTAATATTGACCCTGGCTATCCCTCAAAGAGGCAAAAGAGCAACCCTTGAATTAAGAAAGATATGAAGCCCTCAAGGAAGAGGTAGACAAGCTAGAAAAGAACAAGTTCATAAGAAAATCGAGGTACCCAGATTGGATCTGGAACCTGTCCTTGTCAAGAAGCCCAATGGAAAGTGGAGGATATACATCGACTTTAGTGACCTGAACAAGGCGTGCCTAAAGGATAGCTTTCCTGTACCCTGGATAGACCACCTAGTCAATGCTATTGTGGGCCATGAACTGTTAAGCTTCATGAATGCCTATTTAGGTTATCTTAAATCCCTATGCACCCACGAGATCAGAAGGATACCTCTTTCATTATCGATAGAGGGCTATATTGCTACCTCATCATGCTATTCAAACTGAAGAATGCAGGGGTGGCATATCAGCGATTGTGAATAATTTGCCAAGCAGGTTGGGAAAACTATGGAGGTGTATGTGGATGATATATTGGTGAAGGTGAAGTTCATGAAGGCAAGCTGCCAGATTGCTCATTTGGACGAGACGTTCAAAATCTTAAGGAAGTATAGAATGAAACTTAACCCTCTTAAATATGCCTTCGGTGTCACATCAGGGAAATTCCTAGAATTTATGGTAAGTAGGTAAGGGATTGAGGCAACCCTAAAACGATCTAGGCCTTGCTATATATGGAAGCCCCTCGAAAGCCTAAACAGGTGCAGAGGCTTACAAGATGCGCGGTAGCGATGAGCTGCTATCTCTAGGGTGATGGACAAGTGCTTTCCATTCTTTGACGTCTTAAAAGCAAGAAAACCTTTCGAATGGATGGCCAAGTATGATGATGCCTTCAAAAGTTTGAAGAGTTACCTTGGGAAACCACTACTGTTGTCTAAAGTTCTGCTTGGGAGACCATACAAATTTACCTAGCTATATCACCTCATGCTGTAAGCTCCGTGTTGATCAAGTAAGAAGACAAAACCTAATTTCCAGTCTATTATGCCAGCAAATGATTGCTTGATGCGGAGCCATGAAACCCAAAGATGGAAAGGCTTACCCTAGCTTTGATCATGTCAATAAGGAAATTAAAAAGGTATTTCTTCGAGCATAAGGTGGTGGTGTTGACCAACTAACCCATAAGGCAAGCTCTACAAAAGCCAAAAACCTCTTGGAGACTACTAAAATGGTTGGTCAAGTTAAGTTAATACAACGTAGAGTATAAGCCAATAATAGTGATCAAAGGGCAAGCCTAGCTAACTTCATGGCAGAATTCATTGCATGACTGAGTGCACCTGAACAAGAGACAACCTTAAGGGGGTAGAAGTTATATGTCGATGGCTTCTTAAACGAGCATGGGGTACATGTAGGGGTAATGCTGGTAAGCCCCGAAAATCACAAAATCACAATGGTAGTAAGATTCAAGTTTAAAGCCTCCAACAATGAAGCCAAGTATGAGGCTCTGCTTGCAAGGCTAAGGCTTGTCCGCCACTTGGGAGCAGACCCTTTGAAGATATATAGTGACTTACAATTCGTTGTGAATCAAATCACAGACGAGGATAAGGCAAAGGATGAGACGATGCTTCAGTGCTTGTAGAAGGTTAGGTATGAGTTATCCAAGTTACAGTCTTGTTAAATCAAGCAAATACAACGCACCAAAAACAGCAATGCAAATGCTTTAGCTCACCTGGTAACGTCAAAGGACTCTAAGTTGCTGAGGGTCGTTCCTATTGAAATCGTAGAAGTCCCAACCATCTGGAAGGAGACACTGGTAACCCCTCAGATGATGACTCAGAAGACCTGAGGTGGCCAGTTGGTAGCCAAGATGGTAGTTGACAAGGAAACCAGCATGACTAAGGGTGGCCGTAGAGCTTCCACATGGATGGTGGACCCAAGAAACAGTTGTAATTCTAGTTGCAGGTTGGATCTTTATTTGAAGGTTGGATTTTTATGATCAAACAATGCCCTTGTTTGAGACTAAGGCTGCTACTAGAGAATGGTCGCGAAGTTTACTCTCCACGGAGAGGTATATACAAGGAAATTCCCTCAGGAAAACATTTAGAAAATTTTTTCAATACTACAACAAAGGTCAGCCTCCTAAATGGACACGATTAAAATATTAAAAGACAAGTAGACCAAAAGCATCTTGTATTTTATAAAGGAAGTCTAGTACAAGGGATTAAAAAAAATCCAGTTGGTCCTTAGACTCCTAATGTAGGTGGGGCTTCCTTATTTGTAGCTTGTGTCCCCTTGGCGGTTGTTGATGCTTACCAGTGAGTAGCAATGGATTAACACCATGTGCGGCTATGCACGTTGATCGGAGGGCTCTTCCCTGCTCGTCTCGGCTTGCTTAGACGTACCTGTAACAAGAGGAGGGATGCTTCAGAGGTAAAGGGGGCACCAATAAGGTACCAGACAAGGGCTCTCTAATGCTCAAGGAAAGCACTACTCAATAGAGAACGGGAGCTAGTTAGTTGTGAAGGAGCACGCTTGTCTCAAGCTACAATAAATGCACGCTATTTATAGATTGCCACTTGAACCGGGTGTTAGATGGGTTTTGCCCACGACCCGCGTGTCACATCAAGGCTTGTCAGAAGGTAGGTGACATGTGTCATGGTCTTTGTCGGTGGATTGGCTTCCATTCGATGGCGAGACTGTGGCCATCTGTTGGCTTCTTGTGGTGAATGGTTGCTTGTTTGTAGGCTCTGATAATCCTACCCGAGCACGTGTCTAACCCGAGGAGGCGATCGTTTGCATTGTGGCCCGGAGGACCCTAAGGAGCACATTGGATAGACAAGTCAAGCTTATGAGGGTTCGAATTGCACTCCTAGTGAATGTTGCCAAGAACATTTACCAACCACCAAGAATCCGTTCACCAGCAGACGGTGTTGAGTTCACCCCCAACAGTAGCCCCCCAGTGCACCTAGTCAACGCTCCACCAGGTGGACTGCACTGAGTAGGTAAGGTCGGCTTTAGGTTGGCCCTCATACGGCGTCCCAAGGTGACATAAGATGAGAGGTCACACGATAAAGCTCAATAACTAGGTTGGATATCTCCCTGACGAGTGTAATCATCGCACGTCTTTGTTTACAGTGCCTGAGTTTCGCACTTGAGTCGCGGCTATAAATAGGAGTTAGCTTTCTATTATTTTAGCGCATAAACACAGCAAGAGTTCATGACTTTTGAGTTTTAGCTTTCGAGTTGTAGTTCGTAACCTGAAGACTTTAGACTTTTCATAAGCTTTTACAAACCTAAGAAGTATACTTAAAAATGAACACTCTTAGTGACTCCCAGAATGTAAACATCTCATGGTCGGACAACAGCACTGATAACGACCAGTCAATGACGGTCGAAGTCGACGTTGAGGATGTGTCTTTGGAAGATGATGAGGTAGCCCCGACTGGCCGTGATCTTAAGGCTTAGTGCCAAGATGGCACCTAAGTTGTAATTCTTGGATATGATCGACGGAAGGTGCCCAGTTAGGCTGTGTAGGGGTGAAGACTCGTGCATCGGGGTAGCAGCCACTAGCATGTCCCGAGTTATAGCCTGAGAGAGTGAGCCAACTTAGTGGCGGCCTCTAACGTGTCGAGTACCTCGAGTAAAGGTGCCGGTGCTTCTGCCCTAGTCGTGGGCTAGGTAACCATGGACGCCTCCATTGGGGATTGACCAACCGAGGACAAGGAACCCGAGGAAGCTGTTGCCAAAGAAGAGGACGTTGAGGAGAGGCTCATTGCCACCAGGGTTCGGGGTGTCATTGTATACAGGAGTTCTCAACTTGGCCAGACCTCTACGGCAAGCGCTAACGTAGTTTCAGCTTGATACACTGTGTCAGGAATACAACATTCTGGACGACGTCGAGTTTGTTTTGCCTAGGCATAGAGACTCACCATTGAACCCGCCTATCATATTACCCTATACGTTGAGTTCTTCAGGGCCGAGCTCCATTTACCTTTTCATCCTTTTCTTTGTCAGGCACTAAACGATTTTGAATGTGTGCCCTGCCTAACTCAACCCAAACTGTTACCGTTTGATGATCAGGATGTACATACTTTGGAGGTACTACTAGGTAACTGAAATGCCATGGAGGCCTTCAAATAAGTATATAAGATGAAAAGGCTTCCCCAACAGTCCGGGTGGTATTACTTCACTGGCTTCAAGAAGGACTTCATCTTGGGCAACCCCAACTCCGACAAGCTATGGAAGTTTGAGTGGTTCAACGTCGGGGGGAATTACTTAGCCCAAGCTGATGAAGTAGTTCTCAAGGAGCAAGAAGTCCTGACCAAGTTTGAGCAGGGCCATGTCTGGTCGAAGAGACCATGGGCTTTGAGCAAGGTCATCGAGGCAACAGAGGATTTGTACAGCAACGCTGAGTCTACTCGGCAATGGTCCTTCTTCCTCTAAAAGACTAACCCCTCCCGTTATGGCTGGTTTGGGGAGTCCAGCTCAATAAGTTCCCGCCAAAATGTTCCTTTTGCTTGGTTGGCCTGGCAGGTTACAATAACAAGGCCTAGCACCATTGACATCCTAGGGCAGAGCACTAGCTGATCCGAGTGGCCGATGAGGGACCCATCATCATCTAGTTTCGAGAACTCGTTGAGTGGTTCCTTCACTTTGGGACCACCCATGGCAGATGAGGACCTCGAGGATGTGATTCGACACTTCTATCAGTTGCACCAGCTCTAGATCAGCAATAAACACCAAGTTTTTTTTTGAATTTCTACCGAACTCATCTTGACTTGGTGATTTCTTGTTGCAGATATGTTTTCCTGACAGGTATCTAGAGAAGAACGACAAAGGATGAAGGAGAACCTCCGTTGTTCGAAAGGGAAAGGCATGGCTAGGTCCAAAAGAAAGAGGGCCTCAAGGGCCGAGCAACCTCTCGCCCCCGAGCAACCCCCACTCAACCACAGGCAAGCAGGTCTGGTGGATCATTAAGCCAAGACTGTCCACCCACGACAGTCTCCATTGTGTTGCCATAGCTGACAAATCCCCTAAGGAGATGTCCCACCACCCTGCCACTGATGGTCAAGACCATTGGTCATGAGGTCCTTGGGGAGGAGTTCTTTGAGAAGATAAAGGAGGAAAACTTCTCGGACTCCTTCTAAGCGGTGTTCCATGCTTTGGTCTGGATAAGTTGATCCTAACCTTGAGCTCTCTATCACTTTGCCTTTTTCCTCTCTGTCCTAACCAATTTTCTATTTTAGGCTTGCTCCCTCCTAAAGATGGCGGATATCATTGGGACGTACGAGGTCGACTTTGAAAGGAAGAAGGCCAAGAAGGCCAACTTGCAGAGAGACGAGGCTGAGAAAATACTAGAGTTGAAAGTCACCGAGCTTGACCAGGCAAAGTCTACCGTCACTCGAGCTGAGGAGGATACGAGGGTTGCCCAGGAAGAGGCGAACAAGGCTAGGGCCGAGGCCGACCAACTTTGGGCCAACCTATAGGCCGCCCGAGAGAAGCACCATCACTTCTTAAGGGAAGAGCTGCCCAGCTGCCTAACCCAAGCAGTCGAGGAGTTCAAAGTGTCCATAGAGGATGGAGACAATTATTACCTTGAGATGACCAATTTGCTAGACCACTTGCTGGAGAAGCATCTCGAGGCTGCTATGTAGGACTGGTCGATTATAGTCAAGCCGGAGGCAGAGCAAGCAAATCGGGAGGCGATGGTAGATTTGGAAGCCGAGGATGGAGACGGCGAGAACGAGGACGCCAGGGGTGGGGCCCAGGATTAAGAATTTTTTGTAATTATTCTCTATCTAGGCTAGAAAGGTGTCTGATTACTTGTACCTCTTGGACAATTTAACATTTTATTTCTAATGATTTTTTTTTTCAATTTCCAAGTTATTATTATTCCTTGGACATTAAATGTTAATTCCATTTTTCGGAAACAAGATGCCAATTTCATTTTTCCATGTTGAATGTTCCTCGTGGACAAACTTTCTTGGAAATGAAAAGCTAATCCTATTCTTCCCAAGTTAAAAGCTTCTCAAGAATGAATTTCTCGAATTAAAAGCTTCTCAAGAATGGAATGTCAATTTTATTTTCTCCGAGTTAAAAGCTTCTTAGATGAAGTTGACTACAACGACCCGAAAATGAAATTCTAATTTCATTTTTCCTAAGTTAAAAGCTTCTCGTGAATGAATTTCTCAAGTTAAAAGCTTCTCAGGATTGAAATGTCAATTTAATTTTCTCCGAGTTGAAAGCTTCGAGGGTGAGGTCAGCCAAAATGTCATGTAGTACTCTAGTACCCTATAGCCCCCCAATTGACTTGTTTAAGTTTAGTTGAACTTTTACAAGTCTAATTATGGTCGGAAGTTATATTCCCGAAATCGCTGCTGTGTGAGGACAACTCTTGGCCGGGTCATCTATATGGTGGCAGACTAGTGTTTCAAGCCCACTCGTGGTCGGTATCGTGCTAACTAGCATTCCAGTCCAGTTTTTGGGATGACTCTCCCTCTTGAGAGTTGTAGTCAAGTCCCCCGGGTGGGAGTTAGGGTGGCCTCCCCTCTTCGGGGATTCTGGCCTTTTTATTAGAATTGCTTAAAGGAGTTCTTTAAAATGGGTATTTTCATTAATATTTCTTTTTACAACTTGGCTCTGCTTAGCAGGCCTCATTATAAAAGAATGTAGCCAATGAGCAAAAAAGGAGTTCTGGCCCTTGTTAGCAAAAGAATCTTTTCAAGTGCTCGACATTCCAAGGACGGTCAAGCACGTTCCCTTCCATGTCAAAGAGTCTACACGTGCCTGGCCGTACTATTTTAATGAGCTTGAATGGGCCATTTCACTTGGATTCAAATAAGCCGCGCCTAGGCTGCTGCATACGACTCTTTTGAATACTAAGTCACCAACTTTAAAGCTCCTCGGTTGAACCCGCTTGTTGTACCTAGTTCCAAGCCGCAGTGTGGATAATCGCCCAATCCCTTTTCTCCTTGAGTAGATCAAGCTAGAACATCATGATTTTAGTATTTTGAAGATTATCGTACTGCTCAATCCTGAAGTTCGACAGGCCAACTTCAGTCGGTTTAATTGCCTCGGCCCTATAGATGAGGGAGAATAGAGTCTCCCTAGTGGTGTTATGGGCTGTAGTCTAATATGCCCATAGCACCTTTGAGAGCTTGTTAATCCACGCGCCTTTAAGGTCCTCTAGTTTTTTCTTCAAGTTATCCTTGATCTTTTTGTTGACTCCTTTTACCTGCTCATTGCTTTGAGGATAGCCGGGCGAGGAAAAAACCTTTTTGATGCCAAGCTGCACACATAAGTGGGGAGACTTGACGATTTGAATTGTTTGGCGCTGTCGTTCATAATGGTATGCGGGATTCCAAATTGGCAGATGATGTTTTTTCAGATGAAGTTGGTGCACTTTGTCTCGATCATGCTAGTGTATGGCTCAACCTCCACCTACTTGGTGAGGTAGTCAATGGCTACGATGCAATATTTGAGCTGTGACTGGGCTTGGATGAGTGGTTTGATTAGTCAATGGCCCATTTGGCAAATGGCCAGGCAGACGTCATCGAGCTAAGCGGCTCGACATGACTTTCGATTGCCCGGGCAAATTGTTGACATTTAAGGCATTTTCGTGTAAATTTCTTGCAATCTTGCTCTATGGTCAGCCAATAGTACCCTTGACGTAGGCATTTTTGGGCAAGGAACATTCCACTGCATGGTTGCCACACAGCCCTTCATGGATTTCTTTCATCAAATATTGAGCTTCTCTGGAATCTATGTATCTCAGGCACGAGGTAGTGTAGCTATGTCAATAAAGTTTTCCCCTAATTATCGAATACCAGACCGAGCTATTATAGATTCGTTGGGCCTGTTCTCGATTACTGGGCAACTCAACTGTAGCCAAGTATAAGATGATCGGGTCCATCCAAGTGGCTCCTTGCTCTTCTACCACACTAGCCACTTCTCTTGCGATGTTAGGCTCGGCCAACCTCTCGATGGGAACCGATGTCAGTTCACTGTCGCCTAGACTCGAAGCGAGCCAAGTAAAGGCGTCGACTTTATAGTTCTTAGACCTAGAGATTTGAATTAAAAAAATATGCCTTGAACTGCCCCAATAGTGCCTTGACCTCTCTTAAATAGGCAGTCATGGACTCCGTTCGGGCTTGAAATCTCCCAGTAACTTGCTGGATGACAAGCATGGAGTCGTTATGAACATATATGCGATCCACTGTGAGGTCTCATGCAATCTTGAGTCTAGCTAGGAGCGCTTCGTACTTGGCTTCATTAGTGGATGCCTTGAAATCGAAGCAAAGGGTGTATATTGGTTTGTAACCGTCTGGGTTGGTAAGGACCAATCCAGCTTCTGACCTATTGAAACAACATGATTTTTCCATAAAGAGTTTCCACTTGGGCCCTGGATCAGGAATGCCACCTCTCTCGCTGCTACTGGGACAGTCTTGATCCTCAATGGGGGCCTTTTCGACAAATAGAGTGCTCTGCTCATAATCAATAAATTCTACAATAAAATCTACCAAGGCTTAAGCCTTAGTGGCTGTCCTCGGAAAAAAATGAATATCATATTACTCGAGCTAAAAAGACCACTTGGCTATCCATCCAAATATCTCCGGACTTTAAAGAACCTGTCACAAGTGGTACTTGGTCAGGACCCTAACTGTATGGCCTTAAAAATATGGCTAGAGCTTCCAAGCAGAGGTGACGAGAGAAAAGGTGAGTTTTTCAAGTGGAGGATACCTCTCTTTGGCACCTTGGAATGCATGGTTGGTGTAGTAGATGGGTTTCTAAATGCCATTTTCTTCTCAGACGAGGACCAAGCTCATGGCTTTTTCTGACACGGCTAGGTAGGCGTATAATATTTCTCTCGATAAAGGTTTGGATAGGAGTGGGGGTGTGGCCAAGTACCTTTTGAGGTTTTGAAAAGCTTCTTCATACTGCCTACTCTACTCAAACCTCGCCTTAAGTGCCTGAAAAAAGGGTGGCACTTGTCGGTAGACTGGGAAACAAACCTGGATAGGGTTGCCACCATGTCGGTTAGCTTCTACACCTCCTTGACTATGCGAGGTGAATGCATGTCGATTATAGCTTGAGCGTTAGCTGGGTTAAACTTGATTCCTCTTCGGTTCACCATGAATCCGAGAAACTTGCCTAAGCTGACCCCAAAAGCGCACTTGGTTGGGTTAAGTTTCATCCTGTATTCCCAGAGAATGGCAAAGGTTGCTCGGAGGTCGGTGATGTAATCTACTACTTGGATAGATTTGACAAACATGTTGTCCATGTATAACTCCATGGTCTTGCTAATCAGCTAAGCAAACATCTTGTTCACTAGGCGTTGGTACGTTGCTTCGGCATTCTTTAATCCGAAGGGCATACCACATAACCAAATAGCCCTTGGTCTGTGGTGAAGGTGCTCTTGATTTGATCTTCCTTGGCTATCCTAATCTGATTATAGTCAAAATAGGCATCCATAAAGCTCAACAGCTTATGTCTGACCATTGTGTCAACAAGCTGGTCTATCCGAGGAAGTGGGAAGCAATCCTTGGGGCAGGTTTTATTCAAGTTGGTGTAGTCAATGTAGACCCGCCATTTCCCATTTGCCTTCTTAACGAGGACTACATTCGCCAGCCATTTCGGATAGGTTACTTCTCGAATGAATTCGGCTTTCAAAATCTTTTGCACTTCCTTGTTGATGGCGACATACCTCTTCGAGTTAAAGGCTCTTCATTTTTTGATGACTAGCTTATGCTCAGGCTGTACATTGAGGTGATGGCAAATTACGCTAGGATCGATGTCGGGCATATCTTTATGAGACCATGTGAACACATCCAGATATTCCATGAGGAATTTCTTTAGGTCAGCCCAGATCTCAAGTTTCAATTGAGAACCAAGTTGGACCATTCGGTCGGGATGTTCGGGGTCCAAAATGTACGATACCAAATCCTCCACTAGCATGGCCCTTACCTTTTCTTTCGAAAGCCGAGGATCTAAGTTGGACAACATCTTTGGCTTCGAGTTGGCAGGGATCGATATCTCATCGACCTTATAGATAGCCGAGATGCACAAGTGCTGTGCTGAGGCCTCCTTGACGACATTTGCATAGTAGTCCTAAGAATCCTTCTACTGTAACCTGATTACTTCGACCCTGTTCTCCATCGAGAATTTCATTGTCAAGTGGTAGGTAGAAACTATGGCCTTCAGAGCGTTCAGTGTTGGCCGTCTAAGGATTATGTTGTACTGAGAGGGTTTGTCGACGATGAGGAAGTCGACGATGCATGTTACTCGAGCAGCCCCTCCGTAAAGGTGACTAGGAGGCTGACCTTTCCTACGGCTTGGATGCACTCTTTGGCGAGCCGTACAATGGAGTCTAGACTGGGATAAAGGTGGCATTATTGATCTTTAATTTATCATGGGCCTACTTGAAAGGATATTGGTCTAGCTACCGTTATCGATCAATACTCACTGGACTATGTTGTTGGCAATCTGAAGCTCACACACAAGGGCATCATTATGCGGATGAATAAGTTTATCCACTTCCTCTTTGGTGAATCTAATAAGGACATCTTCTTGGTGGCAGATCTTGTTAATGTGCTTGGACATGTTTATGAGGTTGCCTCTCTTGACCAACCGAGGAGATCCTTGAAACCTTCAAAGTCTTTGAACCCACAAAAGATCCTCATAAAGCTTGAGGAGATTTAGAATCACAAAAAGAACTAAGGAAAAAGAAAATAGACTTTAGAGAATTTTTAAACTTCGAGGGTTTTGGAGAAAGAGGAAACTACTCTGCTTAAAAGATCAATGAAATAAGGCAAAATAGGATTCGAAACCTCACATATTCTCGAAGAGATGAGATCTCAATTATCGAAACTCAAAACCTATGATCAAACGACCTAAGCCAAGGACAGCCAAAGGTCAAGATCCAACAACATAGTCCTTGGGCGGGAAAACCACTCGACAATTCGATGGCTTAGATCAAAAGTCCCTCGAAAGGACACGACACCCCCTGCAAAGATGAGACAGGTGTCATGACTGACACAACTATTGGGCTTGTTGAGAAGTCAGAGTAAGCAGAAGCAATTATGACCCTGGTCAAAGGTTTCTCGAGGAAGCCATCTTAGAGGACCCGTCCTCAGCCCTAGGCATGTAATCCATGTGGCAACCTCGACCGTCAAAGCGCAGAGCAACTTGTCGTCACTCCACGCTTGGGGGCAATTGTTGTGGGATATCTTGATGGCCTAGGCCCACATGGCAATGAAGGCCCAATACGGCCCAAGTGGGATCGCGGTCAAGATAACTCTAAAAGCTCATCCATACGTAGAGGTCGATGTTAAAAAAGCCTCTTGGTTATCGACCTTTAGTGAGCACTCATTCCAAGACCGACAAAATAAGGGTGGGTCGACAGTCGAGATAATATGCTTGCAAACGAAGCCACTCGCATAAGCCCCAAGACACTTTTTAGGCACACAAGGACACCATATGTGAGTATTATGGGCTGACACAAAACACAAGGATTTTTGTCTCCATTTTCCTTATTTTGGTCGCCCCTCCATAATGTCTTCGAGCTATAAAAAGGAGGATAGGGAGGTGCGAAAGAAGGATCTTGATCCTATAAATTCTATTGTATATTTTTCTTTTAATTTATTGTGCATGTAACCTTGAAACACTAGAGAAATGAGAAACACTATAGTGGACATAGGTCATTTTGAGTGAACCATTATAAATTTCGTGTGCCAATCTTTTTATTACTCAAATCTACAACATCTACTGTGAGTGACTACAAGGATTATCGTTAGATTTATTGTTGACTAATTTTTAGCATCAATAGTTACTGTTGTTCCTTGACGTACAATTAAACATTATTTTCGGACACAAACCTATTGCCTTGTCCACCTACAATGTTCGGTAACCAACCTCTCTTTATGCGCTGCATTTCATGGCATTATGCAAAAACAAGTCTAGTTAAGTGTTGTTTTCAAACCGGTACCGGATTAAATAGGGCAGCCATAAAGTATCAATAACAATAATATAATTAATTTGAATTGGAACTTTTTATTTTTCAAAACAAAAGTGGCATTAGGCTGCAATGTTGAAGTGACATATTTTAATTTAGGGTTGTTTTTTATACTACCGCCCCTTAAACTTATAGCAAATTTGCAATTTACTCATTGAACTTTTAAATTTAGCAAGTAACATCTTGAACTTGTAAATCTATTGCTAGTTAACGATGTTAGTTTTTACTAAAATTTACATTTCATTTTTATATGGATTAATTAAGAGCAGGAAAGGTTTTTTTAGAAAGTAAAACCAAATTTAATTTTAAAACAAATTTAATTCAAAATTTTTAATTTTGATAAAAAAATGAAAGATATGAATTAACCATTCATGTGCAACTTAAATGTTAATTTCAATCGCAAAACCAACATTTCTATTAATATGGGTGATTTGCTATAAATTTAAGTTCAAGGTTCAACATTTAAAAATTAAAAGTTCAAAGGGCAAATTGCAAATGTATGATGAGTTAGGGGGCACAATTAAAAAAAAAAAAAAAAACAACAACAACAACAACTTTGATTTAGCATGCGCATTACTTAGACTAAAAAATAGTGCAATTCAGTCTCAAATAAGAGATTACAATCCTCTAAAATGAAGGATATACATTACTTTTCTCAAAAAGAAAAAAAAAAAGATTCATTTTATTTTTTCTTGTCTAAATTTTTGCTTTGTCTCTATTTCATCTTCGTTCTTTGATATTAATTTATATTTGTTTTCTATATACGCTAGGTATGAGGATAAGTTAATTAAGAAGATTGTGGAACATGTACTGAGTAAATTTTATCGATTGCCACAAATGGTTCTGGACTCCAAGGGTTTGGTTGGAATAAATGAACGGCTTCAGGAAATTGAATCATTGTTATGCTTTGGATCACCAAATCCTCGTGTCATAGGCCTCTGGGGGGTTGGTGGCATCGGAAAGACTACTCTTGCTCACGCCATTTTTCACCGGTTCTCATATCATTTTGAAAGTTGTTGCTTTCTTGAAAATGTTAGAGAAAATTCACAGGAATTTGGACTGCCTCATTTAGAAAAGGAACTCTTTTCGATGCTATTAGAGGAGAGAAATCTACAAACAGTCAACATCTTCGTGAAAAATAGGCTCCTATAATAAAATGGTGCTCATTGTTTTTGATGATATGGACGATATGATGCAGCTGGAGCGTTTGTTTGGAAATGGCAGCTGGTTTGGCTCAAGAAGTAAAATCATCATAACGACAAGAGATAAACAAGTTCTTAGGAAATACACCAACAAAATATACAATGTTAAAGCATTAGATTCCCAGGAAGCACTTCAACTCTTTTACTTGAATGCATTTGAAAAAGAGCCTTCCACGCTAGATTATATTAAGTTGTCAAAGGAGATAGTAGATTTTACAGGACGCAATTCACTAGCTCTTAAAGTCCTAGGTTCCTCCCTTCATTCCCATACTATACAATATTGGGAAAGTGCATGGAGTAGACTGAAAATAATTCCCAATGGAACAATTCAAAAGGTGTTAAAAATAAGTTATGATGGGCTAGAAGATGGCCAGAAGGATTTATTCCTTGACATCGCATGTTTTCTTAAAGGAGAGAGAAGAGTGCTTATAGAGAGCATCCTAGATGGTTACCTTGCAAGGTCAGGAATTGAAGATCTCATAAATAAGTCTCTTGTGACCATATATGATGACAAAGTTTGGATGCATAATTTGATACAAGAGATGGGTTGGGAAATAGTTCGTGAACAATCTATAAAACATCTTGGAAAGCGGAGTCGGTTATGGATTTCTCAAGATGTCTATGATGTCTTAGATAACAATAAAGTAAGCATCCAATAATAAGTAGCTAAAACCATATATATATATATATATATATATTTATATATATAATTATTTTTAGCAATTTTTTTTGTATTTCATATTCTCATTACTTGTTTAAATTTTCTAGGGAACTAGACAAGTCGAAGGAATATACTTTGACATATCTAAGATGAATGATGATCTACACCTGAAACCTTCAGTCTTCAATGAGATGGATAATATGAGATTGCTCAAGATTTATCACTCAAAATTTTCCAATAACAATACATTCAAACTATACCTTACTCAAGGGCTGCAGTTTCTTCCTAATTCCCTAAGATATCTCTGTTGGTATAACTACCCATCAAAATTTTTGCCAAGAGATTATAAGGGTCAAAATCTTGTTGAACTTGACATGCCCTGCAGCGAGCTTAAGCAACTTTGGAATGGTGTACAGGTATGTTGTTATATTAATTAATGGATTGAATATCATTCGTAGAATATTTATGATTAACCATTTAGTTATATATGTGTTTTAAAACAAATTCTTACTAAATTACTTCATTTTGCTTTATAGAATCTTGCAAATTTGAAGCGTATCAATCTTGGTTATTCAAAGCAATTGATCAGTCTTCCCAATCTATCTCGGGCTCCAAAACTAGAAAGTATTAATCTTGAGGGCTGCACAAGTTTAGTTCAAATTCCTCCGCTTAATTTCCAAGGACGTTTTGGATATCTTAAACTTCGTGGCTGCTCCAAGATTATATGTCTTCCAAAGATATCTGGGAATATAACATGCTTAGACTTGGCTAAGGCTACTGTAAAAGAGTTGACCTCAACAATTGGATCTTTTCAAAACCTTGTGGAATTGAGGCTCAAAGGCTGTCAACATATTAAGACACTTCCGGTGCTTCCAAGAAATATAGAAATGATAGATGTGAGTGGCACATCATTAAAACAAGTGTCTTCATCATCAATTGAGGGTCTTCATCGTCTCGAGTGGTTTTATCTTGACGAATGCAAAAAGCTTGAGAGCCTCCCAACCAACATTTTTAAGTTAAAGTCTCTTGAAAGCCTCAATCTACGGGGTTGCTCAAGATTGAAAAAGTTGACAGGGACTTCTCGCAGTTTAAAGGGAATAGAGATCCGACGAGAGTCACCCAACTCTTTTATAATCGAGCAGTTTTTTGGGCTTCATGGTGAAGATATGAGATGGCGCAAAAAAATTGAGTTTATTCCAAATTGGGTTTATAATTTAAGCTGTCTTAGGTTTTTCTCCCGACATAACTGCTATTTGAAACTAGAACACCTCCGAATCAGGCTATTCTCTTTGTTCTCTCCAACATGGCTATATCTATATGGTTGCAATATTGTTGAAATTCCTGAGTGGCTGGGTCTCTTATTCTCGTTAAGAACGTTAGATTTAGGGGGAAACCATTTTGAGAAAATACCTTCAAGCATTTTACAACTTCATCAGCTGGAATCACTCATCATTAATAATTGCAAGAAGCTTCGGATTTTACCACAACTTCCATTATCTCTTAGACATCTAAATGCAGCTGGATGTACTTCACTAGAGGCACTATCAAGTTCCGGCTCTGGATTCACATTTAGACACCTAATTATCAAAACACACAGTTTCTATACAAAAGAGTTTTGTTTTTCGAAGTGCTGGAAATTAAAAGAGAATGCACGCAGTGAGTTAACTGATTTCTTGTACAGAGTTGAAGAACCAATGGTACGCCCACATTTATAATCTCCTCCATTGCTTTTTTATTATTTTTCTTTTATCAAAATGGCTTTTAAGTAATTTTTTAATATAGAAATAATTAACAGTACAATATTCTTGATTATTGTTGGTGCAGCAAGGATCATACCACTGTAATATTAGAGTTTTTTATCCAGGAAATGAAATTCCAAAATGGTTCAGCCATCAAGCGAAGGGGGAGTCAATAAGTATGCAGCTTCCTGAAAATTGGCTTAATTTAAATTTCTTAGGTTTTGCCGTGTGCCTTGTTTCTCCATTGATCTCTGCAGGCCAGTTCCGTTCTTTCGAAGACTATCAAGTACGGTACAGCTTGGAGTTACGTCTTAAAACCAAGTCTGGCCAAATCCATGAACTTTCTTTATGTAGGTATAAAATTTGCTTGGATTTCTACCCTGAGGCTTTTGTTACTAACAAGGAAGAAGAAGAAGCTAAAATCACAAGTAGTGGTATTAGCTTGGACCACGTCATCATCAGGTGCGGTAGAGACGAAGTCCCTAGTGAATATGGTGATGCATTAGAGGCAACATTCTATTTAAGATGTGAAGCTATGAAAAAGGAAATAGGGCGAAAGGATTATGAAATTGATCCGAGTTCAAATTTGAGTGTGAAAAAGATTGGAGTTGGCTTTATATATGGGAAAGAAGGATTCATGACTCTTCAGTAGCTCCAATTCCCTCTGCTATTATCTATCTAATACTTTATTCTACCTTTGGTGTTTTATAGAATTTAGGTTATGTTTACCAAGCCATAAAAAAATGTAATATAAAAGATAATAAGGATTAAAAAGATAAGCAAAACAATAGAAAAGATTATCATTTATTCACTTTTGCGTCTTTACTTGTCTACTTGACCGTATAAAGAGTTACAATCTCATTTTTGTTTATAGTGTTTACTAACTTAGAAGTAGTAATCTTATTTATCTAATTGCTAAAGTATCTCTTCCATAACTAAAGAACCATTAAATTATAACATTTAAATTTAAACATCTAAATCAATTGGTATTCATTATTTTTTATAGAAAACCAATAATAAAGAGAATATAAAAATTAATATTCTCTTTCCTCCTTCTATTTATTATGCTGAGCCTGAGCCTACGAAACTCTTACTACTAATTTTGTAACTAAGCATATTTTTAACAAGGAAAGAAATCACTTCTTACTTTCCTCTTTTGATGGACATGCCCTAAAAGTGAAGATGGCAAATTAGTTT
Source organism: Artocarpus heterophyllus (assembly GCA_025403435.1). Lineage (NCBI taxonomy): Eukaryota > Viridiplantae > Streptophyta > Magnoliopsida > Rosales > Moraceae > Artocarpus > Artocarpus heterophyllus. The sequence goes on from JAJQZP010000450.1 coordinate 184,814, forward strand.
CTGAATTCAGAGATTTTTCATGGGTTTCATTCAAAGGCAATTTTAAATGTTACCAAATCTATCTCTTTGTGCTCTCTATATAAATTCCTCATTCTTTAGTTTCATATTGAGCATGAATTTCCTACTTTTGATCTGGAATCATTTTTTAAGAAGTCGGCCGTTTGGCTACTGTTGTAGAGATACACCAAGCAAAAGCAAACAAGAGGAAGTCTTAGCTTCGGGAGGACAAAATCAGGACAGCATGATATATCTAATTTTTCTGCTACGAATTCGGTACTGCTGACATATTTCTGTGGGCCACATGCGTTATTTTTTTCTTAAAATAAAAAGGGAAAAACAATGATCATTTGGCATCCAATATTTGTTTTGGGAGTGGTTTTTTTTGCTCAATTAGCAGATAGCACAACATGGGAATAAGCTCATATTTCTCTGTTAGATTCATTTTATTATCTAATTTTGTTTTCTAAGATGTTGCAAATGAATGTACAAGCCACTTTTCATTAGCTTTGTTTGTCAGCTTAATTAAAATTTAATGTTTACATAACTTTAACCAAGGATTACTTACTGACCTTCATCAAGTAGGTATAGAATTATAGTTATCTTGTGTCATGATTTCATTTGGATGACTCACAAGGACATTGCTTTAGATTTTGTTTGTAATGTTTCAAGCATTCAAGTTACTTTACTACATTTTGCTCTTTTTTCACTTGGAAATTGGTAATATACATTAAACTAATAAATGGTTTTTACGCAAAGTTGGTTTCTTTTTCTGTGTTATATTCATATATATATATATATATATGTATATGTATATGTATATGTATTTATTGGCACTGTATTCCCAATTTTTGGGTGTCTATAATTAGTTACCTTTGCTAATGTTTTCACTAGCAACAACAAGGTAATAGAAAGAAGTAGAAACCTATAAACAGTCAAGTTGTTTGTTATGTCTTCAAGAATTCCCAAAAATTTAGATACGTAGCGAATATATAGTCTCAGGTCTTATAAAATTTATGGTTGATTTTTTTTTTTTTTTTTGGTCTGGGTTTTGCTAAAAAGTTCAAAAAAAGCATTGGTTCTGGTTTTTTTTTTTTTTTATTATTATTTTTTTTATTTTTTTTTTTATACTCCATTGGAAAAATGATGCATGTTAGTCAAATTTATTTATACTATTAGGTAGTTGGATTTTTCTATAACATATATATAACTAGTTAAGTTGTGCATGTTTTATGTCTTTGAGTTTATTATAATTTCCTTTTTTATTGTTTTATTGATTTCTCCTATTGTTGAAAAAGAAAAAGAAAAAGAGAAAGGTGTACCTTCTTTCGCTCAAGGGGAATTCCAAAAAATTTAGACACCTAGAAAATATAGTATCAAGCTTATAAAATTTATGGTTGACTTTTTTTTTTGGGTTCTACAGAAAAGTTACAAAATGGATATTGTTTCTTATTTTTTCTAGTCTGAGTCGACTGGAATAACGATTTAGTGATCCCAATCGTCATTATATAGTGCACGTAATATTATGTATTTATTTCTAATACTTGAATTTTTGACTACTTTGGTTCAACAAAATAACAAGAATAGCTAAACATTATTTCCCTGCTTTGGTATATTAACTTCATTTCAACTTGGAATTTCTGTTGATATTTAGTGATCTCATTTAGCGTGTCAAATTTGTTATTAGTTCGGCCTGATTTTGTAATTGTGACTCTTAATCTTACCTGTCTGTTCGTATGTAGATATCATGAAAGTTACACATTCTGTTGTCGAAATGGGGATTATTTATGGTGTGCTGAAGGGAAAGAAGAAGATGCAGGGTATTCTATTATCCTGCTTTCTTTCCTATTAATACTTTAATATGACATGCTATATAATATCTTTAACTGGGACAATCATGTTTTTCATGTTTACAGGCTAAAATGGAACTACCATGTTTTTCATGTTAGCTGACATATGAGCTCTCAATCTGCAAAGACTCGTACTTTCACTTGGTATAATATTGCCCGCTTTAAGCCAAAGCATGCACAAACTGCGTAACTCACCACTTTTTGGCCCTCTTCGTCTTAAGAGAATTATGTTTGTCACACAATCATATTTTTCTTTTCATGTTATTTTTGCGATTGCATTGCTGGAAGCGGAGGACATCATGCCCTTTGGGTCACTCGCAGCTTATGCCGTATCAAATGTTGCTTACTGAGGGACTTTATCAAACTCTCGAAACAAGAACTAATTAATGATCCATATTATAGTCCAACATACTGTTCAACAAATAATAATTTATGATGAGCTAATTACGGTTTACCCTCATTATGGACTTGATTTGATTTTTTTGGACGCTTATGCGAGTTATCGAGACGAAGGTAGCATTTGTTACATGAATTCACATAGATTTGAAGTTATGAGATTTGTTCAAACTCACATTTGGATGTGCATTTCCTGTAATAGTTTTGAATGCAAGTCATTAAGACAAAGGTAACATTTGATACATTAATGAGATTGTGAAAATGCATATTATTTTGAATTAACATTTTTCATTAAACTTCTTAATTATAAATATCACTATTTGGCTCATACATGAAATTATTGAATCATAAACATTTAGTTTTAGCACATTAAATAAATATTTTTATTATTTAAGTGTACTATCATAACATCACATTTGCTATATGTTTCATACATAAAGTACATAGAATTATGCATTTATATTACTAAGACTTTTAAATTGTGTATTAATTGAGAAGATTTGTAATCATAAATCGTGATTAATTCGTGATTTAAAACTTATGAATTTTCTAGACATTGCAGAAAATTTCTAGCCTCAAACTGCATTCTTAAAATTTTCTTGTAGTTCTTACAAAGAATTTAACTTATAAACTCTAGACTTGTAATTTTTTTAAATTAACAACGTAGATAATGAAAAAATCCTTAATTAATCATACTTATTAATTTTTGGATTTTTTCAGTCATTACAATCTACCCATCTTATAAAATTTTTGTCCTAAAAAAATTTATAAGATTCAGATAAACTAGGGATATCCTACGGATTCGTAACTTAATCCTATGGGGTTTTCCTTCTTTTAGCAATTCTACCCCAAGTATGTTGATATAGAAATATGACCTCATTTTCCCAAGGCCCTCTTTCTCTTGTTCTAGGCTTTCATATCCAAGGATGCGTATCTGCATCTGATTGGCCTAAAAGTTCATCTTCTTATTGCTTAACTTATGGGCCTTTATCATCCAGTCATCCAGACTTATGATAATGATTGTCTGAAACATGTTTATCTACTTATTTTAAAAAAATTTCCAAGGGTTTATAACTCTTGAATTCACGTTCTCATATCTCTCTTGTACATGTCTTGCTCCCCCTTAGGTGTACGAGTAAGAAGGAGTTCGTTCCTATTTTTCATATTTGTAGGGTTTCTCATAGTTTTGCTCATGTGACCTCTCTGTTGACCATAAGGAATTATCTAGTTTCTACTTGGTCATCTAAATCATTCGGACGATTTCTAATAAAAACTAGTGTGTCTTATAGTAATTTATTCTAGTTTCTTAAAGGCAAATTTGAGGTTTATCTATCTTCTAACAGATAGTTCCTCTGCGATGTGAAGTTATGGTTTAGATAAGGTCTCTTGATGTATGAGAATCATGTTACTAGTTCTCTTTACTTGCACTTATTCTAGAATCTAAAGCATACTATTGTAGCATACTATAAGTGGTTGAGTGATTTCACCACTTTTGGTAACCTTTCTATGGGTTGAAAATCATTCTAGATCTAAATCTCATACTACTAAGTGGAGTGTATTCTTCTAAAAGAGCAAAATTATACTGTCTCCTTTAACCTAAAAGAGGTTAATTAGAGTCTTGTTTGCATTCTACCTACCTTGAGATTGTAATTATAATCTTTCGAGCACCTATGTTTTATAGAAAATAGGTGTCATTCTAGCCTTAACTGTCTCAACTTGTTCAATGGCATAATCCTATGTAGGCCGTTTCATGGTATTTTATAGTTCGTAAAGCTTATCTCTTATTCAAGGTTCTAATCAATCTTATCTCCACTATGAAAACGTTCATGATATGTCTTAACTTTCTCTACATGTGAATTTCATGTCTATAGCTGGCTACATATTCCTTCTTTCTAGGCTACTTTAGTGTCCTATATCGTTCTAAGGCTTCCTTGCTACCTCTAGGAAGGGTCGCTTCTTAGGCTTCAAGAGCCTTCTTAGACAGTCCTCTACTCCTATTCTATCTCATTGTCAAGTTCGAGCTAGACTAAGAGCTGCGAACTTGTTCAATGAGGCACCATATACTTGTAGTTACTCTCTTATTGTCATCTTAATCTTAACTTACTCGGGTTCTTAAACTGTTTTTTTTCATAGCTAATGGGTCTTTGTCATCAATATTAAGCAAAGGCTCATATTGATGGTTCTAGTTTATGGGTTGGAATGTCTAACACCATGTTCTTTCTATTTTTATATTTATGGGTAATAGTTCTACCAACTAAGTTCAAATTGTTCTCAATCTAATTTTTGATTTTGAACCTTGAGCTCAAATAATGTTTCTTTTCTAGGAGAGGAATGGGTATACTGGAACCTTTTTCTCACCCTATTGGGTATTTTATGTAAAACATTACATTTTTTTGGGTCTGTGAATGGGAAAAATATGGGAAGATATAAGTAAGAAGTATACTTATGGGTTATTGGTTTTGATAGATTAAAAATTTTGTCGAGAAGCAATCTATTGGTTTTTTCATGTTCATCTATCTTTTAGATGAACAATATCGGCTAGACGATCTTACCCGAGGTATGTATTTTAACGTGTCATAATAATTCTAACATATTTACCGCATTACTCTAATCTTAGGTTTGGTTAATATATATATATATAAGCAATATATTCTAACTCGTCAAATAATGAATCCTATCGGTTCTATCATGACTGGAAGGCACCTACCAATTATGCAATTCCTACTATTGAGACATGCCTATAAAAATTTCAGATGCACTACTTTACTTGGTGGACACTACATGTGTCATCCTTTCCGTATCTTATCACTTACTTGATATTAGCGCACCTTTTTATCGATGTTGGGAAGGGCGTATAAATGGCCATTAAATACCACTATGTCCCAAGCCTCGACATCTTACTTTTAAACTTGCTAATCATATCGACTAGGCATCATCTGTTCTTTAGTCTATACTATCCATTCATTTATCAAGGAGATCACATCAATACTCCGAAAGGATGTCACTCATTCATGTTTATCATTTCTTGAGGGACGTGTCATAACTTCATAGCGTCAGCTTTGGAAGTTCCTTACTATGAGTCCTTGTAAATATTACTCTAAGGATGACATCATAGTTGGGTTTATTTTATGTGACTAAGCACACTTATAGTTCTTTGCTATGAGTCCTGATAAATGGCCATTAAACGCCACTATGTCCCAAGCCTCGACATCTCACTCTTAAACTTACTAATCATATCGACTAGATGTCATCGGTTCTCTAGTCTATACTACCCATACATTTATCAGGGAGATCACATCGATACTCTTGAAGGATGTCACTCTTTCATGTCTATCGTTTCTAGAGAGACGTGTCATAACTTCATAGCCTTAGCTTTGGAAGTTCTTTGCTATGAGTCCTTGTAAATATTACTCTAAGGATGACATCATAGTTAGGTTTATTTTACGTGACTAAGCACACTTATAGTTACTTTGACCATTGGCTACATAACTAAGTTTTTTTTTTTGAACAGTTGAATGATACTTTCATAAGCTTACACCACCACTAATTCTAGAGGATTTCTCCTCAATATGGCATAACTTAACTAGTCAAAAGGTTTTTATTATTCCTAACACTCACATTTCGTAGTGTTTGATTACTAGTGAGGGTTTGATGTTTGACTCTAAGGTCTCCAATCTTGCTTATTCCAAAAATCCCATCAATTTAAAGACTTCATTTACTAGAGGGCAACCACTTCTACTTGAGATGTCTTCTTAGCCTAGTAGCCTGGATTATGTAAGTCTAATTCTCTAGCTAAGAATTCTATATTTTCTATCTTAAGTGGACTTCTCTATCTACTTATCTTAAATTTGGTTCTCTACCTGTTGATGACTAAAGGTCATTTAATAATATGGCAAACTGTGTCCTTAAAAGAACACATCTATATGTTTATCTTAAACTAGGTTTTTTGACTATTGATGACTAGACTTCATCGATTCACATGATGGGCTGTATATTTTGTTCAAAATTTTCTATTGGTTTTCATTGGTTATGGCTACTCTATTTGAGTTACGTAGCTTTATCAGAGGGGTTCATATATTGAACCAATCTAGAGTCATCTTTTTCTTAATTCTTAAACGAGTATGTTAATGACTGTATATTGTCATTCTTATTATCATATAATACCCATGTGATGTTACTTACATCTCTTAGGGGAGTGGAAGCAACTTTGCTTCAACAATCTCTACTTAACGTGATCTTAATTTCATATAGGATGGTGTTTAACTAATCCATCTAACTTATTTATTTTTATTTTATTTATTTATTGATTGATTTTTTATTGTAGGCTGGGGAGGGGACATCTCATTATGAGATTACTATAGTGGGGTCTATTTGGTCAGATACTAACTTCTTAGAAATAACCACCCATAAGTAGTCTGTGACCTCTAGGAAGTTCTTTTCTTATATCTTAGACTTCCTCTTACATTCTAATTTTTTGTAAGGATCTATGTATTTATCATTATCAAGATTCTGATTCTATGAAATCTATCATTTTATCGTAATCTAGTAGGTTAGGTTCTTAATGGTTTTCTTATTAACCTTATCATGCATGCTTATTATGCATTATATGGTACTTATAAGCTATATCATATTTATAATACAAATAACAAGCATCAATCATAGCATTCATATTCATATCATATATACACACAGCATTCATAAACATATCATACATATAGATGTATTCATACCTTCGTATCATAGAGTTGCTAAACATGTTTCTTTTATTAGCAACTATTTCATATCATATGTATAAGTCATATTGTATTTATAATGCATACAACAATCATAGTTCATAACATTTATACATATATCAATCATACTTGCTTATCATAAAATTGCTAAACATTCTCTTTTTTATTATTAGCAATTATTGTACATCATAGACAGTTGTTGAGATCATGATCTTATTCGTCTCTAGCAGGTCGTATAACATAAAGGTCCTCCCATCGAAAGCTACTACTATTAATACATAAGTCTTACTGTTTATATTATGCGTATACTTGTTTAATCTTATGGCGTGGCATACCACTAACCTCGTAGTGGTATTGCACCTATCTAATTCTCTACATCATTTTCAAATTGGATGTCGATGTCCTCATTAATGGTCCAAACCAAAAAGTTCTCTCTGACTAAGTGCTCAATCGTGCTTCGGAGAAGTGTCATGACATCATCGCCTTTGGTAGTATTTCTTTAAAGATGACTTCATTCTTTCCTTATTCACATATCTTGATTGTGACTTCCTTTGTTCTCATGGCAAAGTGAAGGGCATTATCCATTTGCCTATAGAATCAGCTTTTAGTGAGGATCTACTTGTATGTTGCATGAGGGGTGACTTCGATCATGGGTTAATAATCAAGCTGAAAAGGGCTTGTCGGCTTCTTTTCTTTTCAAAACTGAGCGGCCTTGATCATAGCTCCTTAGTTTACGTAAAATAAAGGGGATGAAGGATAAAAAAAAAATAAAAAGCAAATCTTGAGGGAGAAATGAGAGAAGTTTAGGAAATGACTATATATATATTTTGAATCATTGGTTGTAGCTCTAAATATTCTTGTCTAAATTTGTACTCCGAGTGTCCATCGTCTATCGGCGTCGATTCTAGCATCCACATGATTCTACTAATTGTCTAGATGACTAAGGAAGTCAACACCTAATATTGCCCCCCGTGATTCAATGCATCATGGTTGCTAGGCTTGGCGTTGGGCCTTGAGGAGACTTCTAAGATCGTGCTTGGTGTGCCGATAACTACATTGTTGTTATTCGAAATATTGGCACTTAATAACTAACATAGCTTAATTTAACATTTACTGAACTTAACTTACTTAGACTGTGGCGAAGCAGGTGCGCAATGAAGTGAAGTAAGATAGCAGCGTACCTGCTCTGATATCTACTGTAATAACCTTACTTACATAGTCGTTACTTAACTTAAACATAATCTTAAACTTAAACATACCTTAACATAAAGTACTTAAATTGCAAAATAATTTTTTCTCCAAAACAAAATCTTGATAAAGATTTCCTAAAATACTTCTTCCAAAGAAATATTGGCTTCTTTAAACATAATAATAATTATTACATTTTAACATAATCATAATTTCTAAAGACTTAATTCTATGTATTTATCATACATTAATTTCTTAAAACATAATAATAATAATAATAATAATAATAATAATAATAATAATAATAATTCCTTAAAACTTTTCTTTTAAATATAAAGATAATTACTTAGAAACTATATCTTTTTAAACATTTCTTAACTTAATTGAAAATATTTCTAAAACAAGTCTAAATTAAATATCGCTACACATTTCTAACTTAAATGCATTATAAATCCTTCTTAAAATTATCGTTATTTTTTTCTTATAATTTAATATCTTAAAACTAACATATTGTTTTCTTAAAGCTTAATCTTTTTAAACTTGGCATAATAATAATTTCTTATAACTTATTCTTTAAAGTTTATTATATTAGTTCTTTGAAACATTTTCTTTTAAACTTTCATAATAATAAATTCATTAAAATCCTTCTTAATTTAGCATGAAAAATCTTTTAAAATTTTCTAATTCAAAATAATCTCATAACGTTCTTACTTCAAGCATTTGAGAAAATACCATTTTGAGAAAATACCTTCAAACCTTATACATCTTCATCAGTTGGAAGTTCTCGCCATTAATAATTGCAAGAAGCTTCGGTCTTTACCACAACTTCCATTATCTATTAGACATCTTAATGCAAGTGGATGTACTTTATTGGAGGCACTATCAAGTTCCAGGTTTGGATTCACATTTAGACACCCAAGTGTCAAAACACATAGTTTCTATACTAAGGAGTTTTGGTTTTCGAAGTGCTAGAAATTAGAGCAGAATGCGTGCAGTGAGTTAACGGGTTTCTTATACAGAGTTGAAGAACCAATGGTATGTCCACATTTATAATCTCCTCTATTGCCTTTTTTGTTTATCAAAATGGCTTTTAAGTAATTTTTGAGAAATAGAAATAACTGACAGTTACAATATTCTTGATTTTTATTGGTGCAGCAAGGATCATACCATTGTAACATTAGAGTTTGCTATCCAGGAAATGAAATTCCAAAATGGTTCAGTCATCAAGCCGAGAGGGAGTGAATAAGTATGCAGCTTCCTGAAAGTTGGCTTAACTCAAATTTCTTTGGTTTTGCCGTGGGCTTTGTTTGTCCATTGATCCCTGCTGGCCATTTCTATTCTTTCAAATACTATCAAGCTTGAAGTTACATCTTAAAACCAAGTGTAGTCGAATCCACAAATTTTCTTTATATTAGGTATAAACATAGCTTGGATTTCTACCCTGAGGCTTTTGTCACTAACAAGGAAGAAGAAGCTGAAATCAGAAGCAGTGGCATTAGGTCGGACCACGCGCGTCTTCATCAGGTGCTATACAAATGAAGTCCCTAGTGAATATGGTGATGCATTAGAGGCAACATTCTATTTAAGAAATGAAACCATGGAAAAGGAAATAGGGCGAATGGATTATGAAATTGATCATAGTTCAAATTGGAATGTGAAAAGGATTGGAGTTGGTTTTATATAACATGGGAAAGAAGGATTCATGACCTATAGTAGCTACAATTTGCTCTGCTATGATCTATCTAATACTTTGTTCTAATTTAGGACATGTTTACTAAACCATAAAGTAATATAATAGGAAAGGTAGGGGGATTGAAAGAAAAGAAAAGCAATAGGAATGGGGATTATTTATATTTCTTTGTAAGTTTATCCATTTAATAGTCTGAATGACAACAATATCATTCTCTTTCTAATGTTAGTAAACTTAAGGGATAGCAATCTTACCAATGTAATTATTAAAATGTCTTTTTATATAACTAAACAGCTATTGGATTACAATATTAAATTTAGACATCTAAACAAATTTGACATTCATTCCTATTGATAGGGAATCAATAACAAAGGAGTTGTGAGGATTAGCCTTCGTTTTTCTCATTCCCTTTAGAGCGACTTACAAGAATGCTTCCTAAATGTACTACCTTATAAAAAATGCCCTCCAATATACTACATATTAAAACTGCTCCTTTATTAGAAATTGAGGATTTATTGAAAAACTAAGTTACCCTTCCTCCTACTCATTCATGCAAGATGTTGAAATGAAACCTGCTAGATTTTGTCTTGGAACCTGTCAAGTTCTATGGTGAAATCTGTCAGGTTTCATCATAGAACCCGCCAGAACCTGCTTTTAGTTGCTGAAGCGGGGTACCAGATTATAATCTATCAGGTTTTAACTTAGAACTTACTAGCTTCTAACATATTTTTTTTATAAACAAAGAAGACCCCTCAAATCTAACATTTCTTAAGTTAAGAGCTAAAGTTTACCTAGAAGATTTCAAAATGTAAATCTCATCTTTTGGAATGTGAAGACCCCTTAAATCTCATTGATAACAATATCAAGATATAACTACAAAAATCCATTCAAAACTTTATTCTAAACTTTGAATTCACAAGACAAAGTTTAAGTTTTACCTTAAAAACTTTTATAAACTTTCTCCAAAACACTTGTTCTTGTTTCTAAGAATGATTAGGAAGCTTGAACCATCAAAATCTTTGAGAACATATGGCTAGGGAAATGACGTATTTCATGGGAGAAAGGTGGAGAAAAAGAAACAAAAGTTTTTATTCTAATTTAACCCATGGTTATTTATAGGTCAAGACCAAGGACTAGTTTGGAATTAAAAATTTATTGAGATACCCATGTGGATAGGGCCAAATTTCTTAAGAAACTTGTTAAAAATTCTACAACTTTGACGAACAAAATGTTGACCAACTTAACTTTTTAGTAGTCTAATTCTACTTTCCTATATTGTCTACAAGCTTCCACAACATTCTATAATTATCCATATTTTTCATACAATATACTTCCTATTCAGCTTAATCTTATATAGTATACTTCTTATACTACATATAGATTTCAAAATATGATGCAATATATCCAGTAAAAGTTAGCTTTCTGGCTCTTTTTTTTTTTTTTTTTTTTTTTGCACATTATGTAACTTGCATTTCTATCATTAAATACTTAACTCTTACTTTGCTTAGGAGTATGGCATGATATTTTAATCTTGTAGATTCTATATTTACTCTTATGGGGTTTGTCACAAATTTTGAATTTAACGATAATCCGTGTGACATTAATAGTGCTTCTATGGTACTTAAAAAATTTTTAACCATAGCTTTTACCTCACAAAATTTGCAGATAAACTGCTCACAGTAACTCTTAAAAAAAGTACACATAATGCACTACAAATTTCAATATATCTAGATCTCAAATTTTCATAACAATAAGTACGAAACTCTTTTAAGGAAAGTCGTTGATTAAATCTTAATCATATTCTAGATTTAAACTAATGAATTTTCAAGAGTTATAGATGACTGTCGTGGCAATGGCTTGAAAGGGAGATCACTGAGGGGATCCGTGGCGGCTATATTGACAAGAGAACCTACAACAACGACTAGTTGCAGTGAGAGAAGAGGGAAAAAGAGAACATGATGGATTTTTTTCTTTTTGTTTGCGTTTATCACTTATGTACTTTAGTTTATCATAGATATACTGTAGTTTATCACTCTTGTACCATGGCTTATCATTAATATATATTATGTTTTGTAACACAAATATTCTTCGGTTTATCACTAATGGACTCGGGTTTATCATTAATGTACTTGGATTTATCACCTCCGATACATTGTAGTCTATCATGGATATACTAGAGTATATCACTTATGTACTATAACGATTAATAATAGTGAAGCTTATCTTTATCATTTTGAATTCATAATTAATAACAAGGGTCCACTTCCTTAATTTAAAACAAGTGTAATAATTTATTTTAAAGAGGCCATTAAAAAAACTATTTCCCTCTATATCCCTATATTTAATAAAGTCTATAACATTAATTTAAATTTTTAGTGGGGACTCTTATAAATTTGGGAAGCTCTATAGTGGAATGCAAATTTATTCTCCACCAATGGAGAACATCCAAAGGTTGGTACTCAATCTCACTAAAAGTTTACATAGTCTCTTCCATGCCCAATTATAGTCCTAATACAAATAATAAAACAACTATTATTTCAAAAACTGAAAAATAATCAATCAAAAAATTGGAAAAAGAAAAAAGAGAAACCAACAACCCATCGCTCCACCACCAACCTAAACGTTTGCTCTTCTCACACCCAACCACCGGCAAGCCCAACTTTACCGTCAAAATCTCTCTACAATCCGTCTTCGTCTTCATCAACAGTTTTGTCATGAGTAGCACGATTGAGGCGAACTAGGCAAAGTAGACAGAGGAGCTGTTGTCGCGGCCAATGGAATTTGACTGCGCACACGGCTGCGGGCGAGCGTCGGCGATGGAGAGAGGCTGGACAATGACTGGCTTTTGCAACATCGATAGGCCCAATGCCAATGGAGATCTGATTGCGTTTTCTTCATCTATCGGAGCTCGATGATGGTGAAGACAGGCGTTTGCCATGGATGGGCTGACACGGAAGGAGATAAATATTCTTCTCCTCCTCCGCAGAAACAAAGTAAAACTTAGATTTCAAATCTCCGCATATTTGACAGTTTAGATCCTAGAATTGCTGTTGCGAATCCTGGTCTCATCGTCGGGGGACAGATGCCGTCAGACGAGAGACGAGATGTGTCGATGCCTTCATCAGAGAGGCTCTCGGAGTCAGAGACGAGAGACTTTGCCTCTGTTTTTTTTATTATTATTTTTTTTTTATTTTTTGAGTATGTTGGTTACTACCCACAACCAAGACTACTTATTAACGTACAAGCTCACTTCATAACATCTATTATATCATCATCCAACGACCTTTAGTTTGTAGAATAAAAAAACGCCCCACCATAGTTTTCCCAATATAATATTCATTAACCTATATTATTTCAAATATATATATTATATATACATATATATATACATATATATATATATATATTAAGGTATACAAGAAGCTTAAAAAAGTGGAAAAAAATTTGAGTGCGGGCCCACAGGTCATTCAGTGCCACCGTGCTTGGCAATTGAGTCATTGATGTACAGATCACTTCCTCTCCTTATTGGTCAGATCACGTCTTCCACTTCTTTTTTCTACCAGCTTCGAGGGCAAATTGCCAAACCACTTGGCCCTGCTGTTTTACTTTTATACATTCATCGTCTTTCTTTTACACAGAACTAAGAAAACCTTTTTCTCATTCTGTTTTCCCCCAAAAGTATGGCTGTCCTTGCTTCATCTTCTTCTTCTTCTTTTGTGATCAAGAATGAAGTTTTCGTTAGTTTTAGAGGAGACACGCGTAAAAACTTTACTAGTCATCTTTATGCTGCTTTATGCCGAAAACAAATTCAAACCTACAGAGATGATGAGAATGTCAAGAGGGGAGATGAAATTTCACCTGCGCTTTCAAGAGCAATTGAGGAGTCGATGATTTCAATAGTCGTCTTCTCGAAAGAGTATGCTTCTTCGAGATGGTGCTTGGATGAGCTAGTGCACATACTCAAATGCAAGAAAGAAAGAGGGCAGATTGTTTTACCAATCTTTTATGGTGTCGATCCATCGGATATTAGGAAACAAAAAGGTAGTTATGGTGATGCCTTTGCTGCACATGAAAAGGGTATTGAGCACGACATGAACAAAGTGAAACAGTGGAGAGATGCTCTTACTGCAGCTGCTGATCTATCTGGCTTCCATTTACAAGATGAGTGAGTGAAAGCTTACCATTTTTTTTTAATTTTTTTTCCTTTTGAAAATGACTATAATATTTGATCATGCCTTATCAATCAGCTCCGTGTTAAAAGGAAGCATCTAGATAATGAGTAAATACATATATATATATAGATGTGGAGCTAAAAAAATTAGTCATCCATAGAATGTATGCTAATATTATTAAGAAAAATTAAATAAATGAGATATAAAATTTTAGGAGCTGAACATAATTTTAGAGGGTACAAAATATAATTTTAAAGAAAATAAAATATAATTTTTATAAAATTTTATATATGATATTGAAAGAAAAAAGTTTAAACTCGTCTATGTGTAGCTTCATCTCTTTATATTAATTTATTCCAACTGGTTGAGCTCTCTTTCACTAGATTGGGATATAGATGCGGCTGGACTGCTTTTTGATATAATTTCTTTTATCTTGATCTGGTTGAATATCACCAACATAAGTAACGGTTTCTTATGTAGCCGTGTGTATGATATTTGTATACGTTATCAACAATGCGAAAAATTGTATTTAAAAAAATAAAAAGGCCATATTAGTGAGAAATTATTTCTTTCTCAATTCCTACAACTTTTGCTATTATAAAATCAAGGTCAGCCTCAAAGTGGCCGTTTCAAATTTTTTACTAATAGTATCGCACTATTCAATAAAGTAGTCAACACACTTAATAGGGTTCGTCGTATGACTCATTCAACACGCTTAATGGATGTATTCATGACATGATTGTTTGAATAAACCATTTTTTTCTAACTTGTATGGTCCAGTCAAGATGGATTTTAATTTTTGTTTTTTTTTTTTAGTCGTGGGTTTGACGATTGAATTGAATATTTTAACCTACCATCTCGCATAACTTGACTTACTCCTTCAAAAATATAATTAGTCCTTGAATTATCCCCATAAAAAAAGGACGAAAAAAGTATAATTCTCTTTTCACAAATGAAAAATTTTATCCATACATTAGGATAGGTGTCATTATTACTATGCGATTTCCAAATCGAGTACGCTGCTTATACTTATTGGACTGTGCGATGACAAAGCAATAACATAATTCAATTATTGGACATTCCCGAAAATATTTATCCCGACAACGACCAATTGATAGTGTTATTAGCTTCTTCTTTTTTTCATTCCATATAGTGACAAAACAACAAAGTAATTCAATTTAAGCAAAACTTATAACATAACATCTTACAATATGATGTTACACTATGTGTATTTCATAGTTACATTATATTTTCTTGCGTGTTACGCATTTGTTGTACGTTCATATCTTATGTTGCCACTATCGTAACTCAAATTTCTTCTTTACTTCTTTTTAGTTCATTTTCCATCGTTTTTGATGTATCATGTACCATGGTATCTAGTATTGCAACTTCTGTAACTCACTAGGTCATAACAAGTTTTATATGTTCTCAAACTCCAAATACAAAGAAGTTATCAATTTACTATGGTTTCAGTGCAATTTTTTATGCTTATGGAAGATTCGCAGGGCCATAAAAACTCCAAAAGTATAGTGTTTTCATCATGGCTAAAAATGTCGTGGAAACATTATAAGGTGTTTGGCAGGATGGTTTGAACCATGGGTTAAAACTGTTCTTCTTATAGCATGTGAGAGCTTTACACTGTAGCGATTTTTTTTATTATTACTGTAGCATGTGTGAGTTTTATACCGTTCATAACTGAAAAAGTGGTTCGGACCATAACTTGCTAAACACCTCATTAGTTACCACACTGGTTTATAAACCGCCGTAAAATCCCACATCACAATGGCAGATTCTATAACTAATATCCTACAGTCGTGGTAATTTTCTACAATTGTTTGGTCGTCATATAATCTATAGTTTCTAATAGTAAGAAATGCGTGTGCTTCACTTTTTTATCTGCATTAGTTGCTTGTCGTTTTTGGATAAATTCACATAATATTTTAATTGCTTATTTTATCATTTAAATAAGTGAAAGTTACTGTTACTACTTAAGGTACAATTAAACATTGTTTTTGGACACAAGCCTATTGCCTGGTCCACCTACAACGTTCAGTCACCTACAATTAAGAATAATTCTGACTTTTCTCAAAAAGAAAAAAGTATACATTTGATTTTTTTTTCTTCTTGTCTAGATTTTGGCTTTGCCTCTATTTTATCGTGATTCTTTCACATTAATTTATTTATCTTCTATTAGGAATGAGGCAAAGTTAATAGAGAAGATTGTGAAACATGTGTTGAAGAAATTGAATCGACTGCCACAAGTTGTTGTGGATACAGAGGGTTTTGTTGGTATAGATGAACGGCTTCAGGAAATTGAATCATTGCTATGCTTTGGATCACCAAATCCTCGTGTCGTAGGCCTTTGGGGGGTTGGCGGTATCGGAAAGACTACTCTTGCTCGCGCCATTTTTCACCGGTTCTCACATCAATTTGAAAATTGCTGCTTTCTTGAAAATGTTAGGGAAAATTCACAGGAATTTGGACTGCCTCATTTAGAAAAGGAACTCTTTTCGATGCTATTAGAGGAGAAAAATCTACAGTCAGTCAACATCCTTGTGAAAAATAGGCTCCATAATAAAATGGTGCTCATTGTTTTTGATGATATTGACGATATAATGCAGCTAGAGCGTTTGTTTGGAAAAGGACAGTTGGTTTGGATCAAGAAGTAAAATCATCATAACGACAAGAGATAAACAAGTTCTTAGGAAATACACCAACAAAATATACAATGTTAAAGCATTAGACTCCGAGGAAGCACTTCAACTCTTTTATTTGAATGCATTTGAAAAAGAGCCTTCCACACCAGATTATATTAAGTTGTCAAAGGAGATAGTAGATTTTACTGGAGGCAATCCGCTAGCTCTTAAAGTCCTAGGTTCCTCCTTTCATTCCCAAACTATACAATATTGGGAAAGTGCATGGAGTAGACTGAAAAGAATTCCCAATGGAACAATTCAAAAGGTGTTAAAAATAAGTTATGATGGGCTAGAAGATGACCAGAAGGATTTATTCCTTGACATCGCATGTTTTCTTAAAGGAGAGAGAAGAGATTTTATAGAGAGTATCCAAGATGGTTACCTTGCAAGGTCAGGAATTGATGATCTCATAAATAAGTCTCTTGTGACCATATATGATGACAAAGTTTGGATGCATGATTTGATACAAGAGATGGGTTGGGAAATCATTCGTGAACAATCTATAAAAGATCTTGGAAAGCGGAGTCGGTTATGGATTTCTCAAGATGTCTATGATGTCTTAGATAACAATAAAGTAAGCATGCAATAATATGTAGCTAAAACCATATATATATATATATATATGCATATATAATTGTCTTTGGCAACTTTTTTTTTGTATTTCACATTCTCATTTCTTACTTGTTTAAATTTTCTAGGGAACTAGACAAGTCGAAGGAATATACTTTGACATATCTAAGATGAATGATGATCTACACTTGAAACCTTCAGTCTTCAACGAGATGGATAATATGAGATTGCTCAAGATTTATCGCTCACAATTTTCCAATAACAATACATTCAAACTATACGTTACTCAAGAGCTGCAGTTTCTTCCTAATTCCCTAAGATATCTCTGTTGGCATAACTACCCATCAAAATCTTTGCCAAGAGATTATAAGGGTCAAAATCTTGTTGAACTTGACATGCCCTGTAGCGAGCTTAAGCAACTTTGGAGTGGTGTACAGGTATGATGCTATATTAATTAATGGATTGAATATCATTTGTAGAATATTTATGATAAACCATTTAGTTATATATGTGTTTTAAAAAAAAAATCTTACTAAATTACATCATTTTTCTTTGTAGAATCTTGCAAATTTGAAGCGTATCAATCTTGGTTATTCAAAGCAATTGATCAGACTTCCAAATCTATCTCGGGCTCCAAAACTAGAAAGTATTAATCTTGAGGGTTGCACAAGTTTAGTTGAAATTCCTCCGCTTAATTTCCAAGGACGTTTTGGACATCTTACACTTCGTGGCTGCTCCAAGATTAAATGTCTTCCAAAGATATCTGGGAATATAACATGCTTAGACTTGGCTGAGGCTACTGTAAAAGAATTGACGTCAACAATTGGATCTTTTCAAAACCTTGTGGAATTGAGGCTCAAAGGCTGTCAACAAATTAAGACTCTTCCAGTGCTTCCGAGGAATATAGAAATGATAGATGTGAGCGGCACATCATTAAAACAAGTGTCTTCATCTTCAATTGAGGGTCTCCATCGTCTCGAGTGGTTTTATCTTGAAGAATGCAAAAAGCTTGAGAGTCTCCCAACCAACATTTTTAAGTTGACGTCTCTTGAAAATCTCAATCTACAGGGCTGCTCAAGATTGAAAAAGTTGACAGGGACTTCTTGCAGCGTAAAGGGAAAAGAGATTCAACGAGAGTCACCCAATTCTTTTAAAATTGAGCAATTGTTTGGGCTTCATTGTGAAGACAGGAGATGGCGCAAAAAGATTGAGTTTATTCCAAATTGGGTTTATAATTTAAGCTCTCTTAAGTTTTTGTCCTGCCACAACTACTATTTGAAACTTGAACAGCTCCAAATCAGGCTATTCTCTTTGTTCTCTCCAACATGGCTATATCTATATGGCTGTAATATTGTTGAAATTCCTGAGTGTCTGGGTCTCTTATTCTCGTTACGAACGTTAGATTTGGGAGGAAACCATTTTGAGAAAATACCTTCAAGCATTTTACATCTTCATCAATTGGAAGTACTCGCCATTAATAATTGCAAGAAGCTTCGGTCTTTACCACAACTTCCATTATCTATTAGACATCTTAATGCAAGTGGATGTACTTCACTGGAGGCACTATCAAGTTCTAGCTCTGGATTCACATTTAGACACCTAAGTGTCAAAACACACAGTTTTTATACTAAGGAGTTTTGGTTTTCGAAGTGCTGGAAATTACAACAGAATGCACGCAGTGAGTTAACTGATTTCTTATACAGAGTTGAAGAACCAATGGTATGTCCACATTTATAATCTCCTCCATTGCATCTTTTTTTTTTTTAATCAAAATGGCTTTTAAGTAATTTTTGAGAAATAGAAATAATTGACAATAACAACATTCTTGATTTTTATTGGTGCAGCAAGGATCATACCATTGTAACATTAGAGTCTGCTATCCAGGAAATGAAATTCCAAAATGGTTCAGCCATCAAGCTGAGGGGGAGTCAATAAGTATGCAACTTCCTGAAAATTGGCTTAACTCAAATTTCTTTGGTTTTGCCGTGGGCTTTGTTTGTCCATTGATCGCTGCAGGCCATTTCCGTTCTTGCAAATACTATCATGAACAGATCAGCTTGGAGTTACATCTTAAAAGGAAGTCTGGTCGAATCCACAAACTTTCTTTATATAGGTACAAACATAGCTTGGATTTCTACCTTGAGGCTTTTGTCACTAGCAAGGAAGAAGAAGCTGAAATCAGAAGTAGTGGCATTAGCTCGGACCACGTCTTCATCAGGTGCTGTAGAGACGAAGTCCCTAGTGAATATGGTGATGCATTAGAGGCAACATTCTATTTAAGAAAGGAAACTATGAAAAAGGAAATAGGGCGAATGGATTATGAAATTGATCGAAGTTCAAATTGCATTGTGAAAAGGATTGGAGTTGGTTTTATATATGGGAAAGAAGGATTCACGGCTCTTTAGTAGCTACAATTCCCTCTGCTATGGTCTATCTATTGCTTTGTTCTAATTTAGGACATGTTTACTAAACCATAAAGTAATATAATAGGACAGGTAACGGGATTGAAAGGAAAGTAAAGCAATAGGAATGAAGATCATTATTTTCCTTTGTATGTTTATCCATTTAATAGTGTAAATGACAACAATCTCATTCTCTTTCTAGTGTTAGTAAACTTAACCAATAGTAATCTTAATAATATAATTGTTAAAATATCTTTTTATGTAACTAAACAACCATTAGATTATACCATTTAAATATAGACATTTAAGTAAATTTGACATCTATTCCTGTTGATGGGCAATCAATAACAAAAAAGATGTGAGGATTAGCATTTGTTTCATTCCCTTTAAAGGGACTTATAAGAATGCCCCCAAATACACCAACGTATAAAAAATGTCCACCAACAAACCACATATTAAAACTACCCCTTTACTAGAAATTGAGAATTTATTTTAAAAAACCAAGTTATTCTTTCTCTCACTCACTCATACAAGATGCCAAAATAGAACCTGCTAGATTTCGTTTCGAAACCCACCAAGTTCCGTCATAGAATCCGCCAAAACCTGCCTTCGGTTGTTGAAGCAAGGTGCCAGATTGTAACCTATCAGGTTCTAACTTAAAACGTACCAGATTCTAACATATTTGCTTATAAACAAAGAAACACCTAGGGCCTGTCACGCCTCGGAGTACGGGAGGTGACGTGGCGGAATATTTAGATTAATTAAAAGAGAATTTAATTAAAAGCCAATGGTTTAAAATTCAATTTAAAGAGAAATAAGGAGATTTCTACTACATTTTATAAAGAATTTATAGATATTAAACAAATAATAATATTAAATAAAAACCGCGAGTATGGGTTCCACAACCCACAACTTGTGCACACACATGGTTATGACAATATCATAATACAATTACAGTCCAAGTACAAATAAAGTTAAGTCTTACATGCCTTGATTAAATAAATATAGAATATAAATAAATTCTCCTATTGCTCCTGAGTTCGGTCCGAAGAATCTTCTCCAAACCTAAAAGGGAAACCACCTAGAGGGGGGAAATTTAAAACAAACAAAACGTGAGCGAAAGGCTTAGTAGGACAAGGTTTTATAAAAATAGTTTAACGCAAAGAAACACAGTATTATTAGGAGTTATTCAAGGGAAACTTAAATAAATAAATAAATAAACAATTTGAGTAGAACCGTCCTGACACAGAACAGTCTACTCGTCAAATCAAAACACCATTTTACTTTTACCTAGGCAAACCATGATATCACCACCGTAGTGGCCCAACTGGGTTTCGGGACCTGCCCCCAAGGTCGATCGCTACACGACCTGATCTTTGATATGGAATCATGCCTCTGTGTTTATTATCATTATCATTCAAAACCCAATTACCGAGTGTTGTCAATTACATTTATTATGAAGTTCATTTCATAATCACGGTATGTTAAAATATAACCGATAAAACCGTTTTCAAACAACCGTTGAAAACATTTTAATAGAAATCCTTTTCGAAGCCAAATCATTTCAAAAGCCAGGCTACCAAAGAAATAGGATAAAAGTCCTACCTCAATACTAGTGCCCCACACCGTAATCTTGGTCCGCTATACGTTAGCTCCATGGAACTACGAACGATCCTAGATACAAACTAAGTCGATCAATATCTAGTTCGAGACATTCTATGTTACTAAATCATTTCATGATGTCCTAGTGTGCCATTTGTACCTTTAAAATCATCCTATAAGGTTGGGATTTAAATCAGGGTTCAAAACAGTGAAAACGGGTAAAAGTCACAAAAATTGCCATGCCTCGGTCGGCCTGCCGGACGCCCTGCTTCGGCCTGCCGAACTGCACAGTTCGGCCTGCCGGAAGCAAAGTTCGATCGGCCGAACAATTTTCAGGTTTGGCCTGCCGGTCGGAAGAACACCGGCCTGCCGATCATCACTCCGGCATGCCGAACACACACTTCGCCCTGCCGAACTGGGAAAATCCAGAAATCCCAGCCACGGGTTTCTCGATCCCCAAAATTCAAATCTTGATTCTAACCTGTTTTTCTCAAATCCCAGGCATGAAAGACAATCATAGTTTATAGAAAAACATTTTAGAACATGTTTGGAATCATTTAAACAAGATTTAAGCCCAAAATCCTCAAAAATCCGAAAATGAGAAAAAGAGGAGAAAAATGAAAAATCTTGAATTTGATCTGTTTTTCTTCAATCTAAGCTTAGATTCTAGTTGTTCTAAGTTCATTTAACTCAAATCCACGGTTTTCTAAGCTTAAACAACCCTAGATTTCAAAAATGCACAAAATTGAAAATTTTGTAAAAAGTTTAGAAATTTCAAAACTAACCTCGAATCAAAGCTTCAATCCGCGTTCTCGGTTGCCAAATCACGTCCCCAAGCTTCCTCCTCGCTAACCCGAAGCTTGGATTCGAAATTGGGTTTAAAAATTATGAGAGAGAATTGAGAGAGAGAGAGTTGCCGAGAGAGAGTCAAGAAGAAGAGAGAGAGAGATGAGTGAGAGTGAGGCGAGAGAGAGAGAGAAAGGAAATAAATAGAGAAAATCGGTGGACGATTTTACTGTGCGAAAACCATGTGCCGCCCACGGTTTTGTAAAACGGGGTATTTTTAACATTTTACAAATTGTGGTGTTTTAAAACTCAAAACATCATTTTAAAACAAATAAGAAATCTTTCGAATTCATTAATTTAACAAAACAACCAAAAATTCAAAAACCAACCAAATAATCTAATTAATGTTAAAACGTTAATTATGGCACACTAATTCATCATTTACATTACCTTAACATTAAATAAATTTCGGGGCGTTACAGGGCCTCTAGTTGCCGACATGAATGCCGAGTTGTAACCTGCCAGGTTCAACTCAGAACTTATCAGATTCTAGCATATTTTTTCTAAAAACAAAGAAGCGTCAATCGCCATTGGTCACAGACACGGGTGCCGAGTTGTAACCTGTCAGGTTCCAACTTGGAACCTACCTGATTCTAACATATTTTTTAACGTACAAGATTTCGTCTTGGAATCCAATGGGTTTCATCCCAAAACTAGCCAGAACTTGCCAGGTTCTGTTGTGAAACCCATCAGGTTCTAACAGAGAACCTGCTATAACTCGTAGGAACCCACCAAGATCCAAGATAAAACCCACCAAGTTTCACCCCAAAACTCGCCATAACTAGCCGAAACTCACCGGAATTCTATAAAAAACTAATATAGCAAAAAAAAAAAAAACATATTATTTTTTTCTAACAAATACCAACGTGTTATAATTTTTCTGCAAAATCATTACAAAATACTAACATTATAAAATCATTATATAAAGATGACCAGATTATACAAATTATCATACAAATAAAAACAAAATTAAAAAATAAAAAATAAATAAAGAACCAAATGCCTCTTTATTCATTATTTTGATTTTCTATGTAACCTTTTAAATGGAAGAAACCAACTCAGAAATCCGTTTCAATCTTCCATTTCACCGCTTCAATGTAAAAAAAAAAAAAAAAAAAAAAAAAAAAACTTAATAGTTAACACCGCAGAAATCAATCACTAATTTGCAGTATCTAATCACTATCAACACGCCAAACAAAAAACAAACTTTATAAAAAAAAAAAGCAACGACAACAAACGCATATCTATATGATCAAAAAATCAAACAACAAAAGATCTAATCGTTCACAATAAGACTAATTAATGACATTTATCATAAAAAAGGACATTACCACTAGATGAGCATGTATATGTAAAACTACAAAACAGATTGAACCTCAATATTCAAGTATTTATCAACTTCTCCTCTGCAATCTTGATACGTGGAAAGTCCATGACTAAAAATTCCAGGGAAAAGTTCAAATTCAAATAAATGATGGAATTCTTGCCAAACATGCAGTATTTCTACTGAATAATTATCACACAACAAGCATTTAGCAAATAATGCGAAACATTCATTACCTTCTTACCAGGAAAAACCGACTCAGCTTCAGATCTAGATCACGTCAAGACACGAACACTATGAAGAGAGAGCAGAGAACAGAGAGAGGCGGGGTGTCGGTCGCTGCAACAGCGCCGATGAAGAGAGAGTAGTGGAGAGATAGGTGGAGGCGCTGATCAGAGACGAGATCCAGCGCCACCTTCATCGGCGCTGCAACGGCGCCGATGAAGAGATTGCAAAGAGAGATAAGGTAAGGAGAAGAGAAGAGAAAGGCAGAGACGCCGTGCCGCGAGTGTCCTTCTTCGTACCAATTCGAATTTGGCGCGAATTGCCCTATACTTGCCGGAGATCTCTATGAGATCTGAGACGGAGAGAGAGTAGAGAGAGAGCTAAGAGGGAGTCTGAGAGAGGCGAGCAGAGTGGAGAAAGAGGATGGAGAAAGATCAAGAGAGAGCGGCCTAGAGAGAGAAGGGAAAAAGTTAGAATTTGTTTGTTTAAATCACGGCCAAAATATCAAATAATAAATCAAATTAAAATGAAAATAATTAAAAAATAGTAATTTTGAAAAGCGAAAGAGAGGATTACATTTTTAACGAAGAGTGTTTATAGAGGACATTTCATATAGTTTTCTTTTCTTTTTATTATGTAGGCCCATAAAATTCATATTTTTGTTTTTATGAGTAAAAACCCTTTATAAGGAAAAGAGAATCACTTTTTTTTTTCTTTTCTTTTAAAGTGAAGACAACAAAGTTGGATTTTGAATTCGTAGGGTTAATGTTACCAAATCTATCTCTTTGTGCTCTCTAACATAAAAACAGTAACATAGATTCCTCATTATTTAGTTTCATATTGAGCATAGATTTCCTACTTTAGATTTGGAATCACTTTTTAAGGAGATAGTCTTTTTGCCAACGTAATGGAGATACACTAAGCAAAAGCAAAAAAAAGGAACTCTTAACTTTTAAAATAAATAAATAAATAAAATGGGAGGGTGTGATATAACTTATTTCTCTACTACGAATTCTGTACTACTGGCATAATTTTGTGGGCCACATGCATTATTTTTTTAATGAATAAAAAAAAGACAGAAAGATCGTTTGAAATTCAATATTTGTTTTGGGAGCGGTGTTTTTGCTGAATTAGCAGTCAGCACATCATGGGAATACTCTCTTATTTCTCTATTAGATTCATTTTCTTAGCTTTTTTTTTTTTTTTTCTAAGGTGTTGCAGATGAATGTACACAACTAAAAAAACCCAATCAATGATGGTTTTTGATCACCATTAAGAGCATATGATAAATTATCAAAAGCCTCCCTTAATCAAGATGCCATTAAAAGTTGCTGCGAATAAATAGCAGCCAAAATTACATGTTTTAGATGGTAGCGGAACCTCATTTGCCATCTAACGCTTTACTGCCACCACGGGTCCTGGGTACTTTCTTTTTTTAAAAATAAAAAATTCTCCATATTTTTAAAAATAAATATCGTGTAAAATATTTTTTTTCATTTTAAAAATTCTATAAATTTATTATGCAAACAAGTAATACAACTTTTACACAAGAAAGGGAGATATATTTTACTACTTTTAAGTCACTGAGAGAATGATGACTCAAAATATAATAAATTAACGTTTGAAAAAGTTGACTAAATCAAATTAAAAAAAAGTTGGTCCATGATGATCACTAAATTAAAGAAATGCATTAGGCATCAAAACCTTAGTCTAAAGAAATGGAGTTATAGGCAATTTCGTCGATGGTTTGCTTCCTGAAAAACTATACAAAAAATAGAATAATTTCTTAAACTCATATTTTTCATAACTCTAGACTCAATTTAACATAATAAGATTATGCACTTACCCCTTCTTCTCCATGTTTATAGCTCCAAAGGTAGAATCAATAAGCGTATACATTATATAGTACTAGCATTTGTATTTGATGGTGGACAAGGGCACTATTTACAAAACAACATATGTTTTTACTTGATGTAGAATAATATAATATAACAACAATTATTGGTGATATATAAATTAACTTACAGTAACTCGTATCTGATGTGGTTTCTTTAAACTAGTTACTCTTTTAAGAATATCGTTGAACGTCGAAAAAGCTTTATACTCATAAAAATAAAAAATTAATTAAAGAAATTATTACGAAAAAATATACATGGATAGCCATGATTTAACAATATCATATCAAGGATTTAAAAAAACTTATGTAGACATGCCTTTAACCCTTCGAAAGTATTTACAAAAAGTGTATGTTTTGCACTTATTGAATTTGAATTTGTCTACTTATAAACAATATTACAATACTGTCTTCTTTTTAAATTAATGACTTGAAATGCTCATTATACCTTAGTGTTTAATTTTGTAAGCTTAAACAATTTTTGGCATTTTTTATTCATTGTATATTAGTATTATAATGAAGGACATGTTAATTCCATCTTTTTTATATACCCGGGGTTAGTTAATATGGTTTTTTTAGTTGATTTTGATTAATTGCCCGTTGACTTCCCTTCAGCATTGCTTGATTTGATTCTTTGCTATTGAAATATGGGTTTTTTTCTTTGCTTCATTTGATTAATTACACATTGAATTCACATCAGTAAGCATTTGTTCAGGTTATATAATAGATTTTTTATTCTTTACTATTTCAATAATTTTTGATGTCACCACTGTTTTATATTTGGTCACATTCATTGTTTCCGTTGCTACAATTTGACATGATCATTACTATAACAATATATAAATTACAATAATAATATGTATGAGATAATTTTTTTATAGTCTTCACGATTTTTTTATAATATATGTTTTTTTTTTCTTACATGAGTTTCTTGTACGCATAAATTGCACAAAATTATTCAGTTTTCTAACTCTAAAAAAGAAAAATTTATAAAATAATTACGCCTCAATTGGTTCAAAATGTCATGTATAGAAAGTTGTTGTTGGTCATTACTATAATGATATATAAATTACGGTAATAATATATATAAGATTATAGTTTATACACTTCACAATTTCTCCTTATAGATGTTCTTTTCTTATTTGAGTTTCTCATATGCAAAAGTTGCACATAACTATTCAACTTTCTAACTCCAAAAAGGAAAAAAAATTGGAAAATAATCACGCCAAAATAAGTTCAAGCTATCACATACAGAAAGTTGTCTTGGTTGTTATCATTATGATATTTAAAGGACAATAATGAACAATCTAAATTATGCGAGATAGGACGCTTGATCGACGATTTTGTGAAGGAGTGGTTTTGGCTTCAACGGAGATGGTGGTTTGGTCGAGTTAAGGTTTCTGAAGTTTAAATAATGAAGGTTTTCTATTTCATTTTTTTTTATTAACGTGGCATTTCTGAATTAATTGCTAATTGCCTTTTTTAAGGGGTAATTGCCCATTTATGTGTTGCCTTAACGGAGCATTTTTTTTTCTTTTTTTTTCAAAATAGTAATGAAGCTAGTCGTTTCTTTTTTCCATGTTTTGTCTAATCAGAATAATTACCTATTCATTATAAAACGTTCGAATTTATTTTATTTTTAACATTTCAATAAGGAAATAATAGGGTTGATTCTTTCTTATTACAATTCATGGCTATAGTGATTTTTACCTATAGTCTAGTAGACGTTTGTGTAACTCACTCTAACTCCTTATGTGTATTTCCATGGAGTGGGTCAGTATAGTAACTTGTGTCCATATATGGTGCGATAAGTCATGAAACCCAATATACACTAGAAAACCAAATTTAAACTGTTAATAATTCAATTAACTAGAAATAAAATATTATCAAGTAGGCCATCCAGAAGAATGGTTGGAACCATTAGTTACAATTATGAACAGTATAAAGCTCTCACATTATAGCAAAAAGTTAAAAGTTGTTACAGTATAAAAGCTCTCACATTTTACAGTCTTCAAATTAAAACTGCTGGTTTCAACTATTCTTTCAAATAGCTTAAAAATCACATGACTTAGCCATATGGAAGGAAAGCAAGACCTCTATCTATAGTTTTTACTAGATTATCAATTACATTTTATGCTTGATTGTAGAAATATTGAATACTGACATAGCAAACATGTGTAGAAATATCCAATATTAACATAGCAAACATGTGGATTTATGAATATATAATTATAAATCAATTTGATTGGATCATCGTGGTATGTAGGTGTCCAAAATCCAAAATACAAGCCTTGTTACCTATAATCATTAAAACAATAAGACAAAAGTTGATCATGAGAGATATCCCTTACCTCATATAGACTAGACTACAACACAATTAATGGACATTGCCTTTATCATGCAAAACTGTATAAGATTGTCATGGGGGACATAAAAAAGTTATTGAAAAACAAAAACTTGTTTTTTCCAACGGAACTTGTATCACCCTTCAATTCCCCATATTTTGACAAGTGTCGACATGTCTTCCAACTATTTTATTGGGTCGTTAGTTATTTCACTATTATATGAAGTACTAGTTTGAATGCGCTAATCTTGAGCCTCATATCGTGATGGTGTGAATGGATTAATTTTGGGATGGCAAGGCTCAAATTGGTGTTCAGAAGGAAGTTGTGAAAAAGGTTCTTTTGGTATCTTATGGTGGGTTTGAATTTGGGAGATTATTCTTTATGAGTTTGCTTCTATCCTTGCACAAAAGCAACATTCTGATGGTTAATTGTAAAAGGATTACATAACTATAGTAAGATATTAACCATAATTTTCTATGATCCAATATTCATACATACATACATACATATATATATACACACACACACACACACACACCTGTGTCAACACAACTATCTACTTGGGCATGCCATATGTGCCCCAATTGCCTTCCCAACAGTTTCAATTGTTCTTCCACGTACATAGAATTGGGTATCAGGGCATCTTCTTGCAGGGAATATGAACAAAGGCGCAAAAATTCTTTTCCCCCTAAAGGTATTATATGTATCATAGGACATAATCCACCAATTTCTACAATACTACCAATAGCAACTAGATTGTTAATTGATCGACTCAACAGCTACTAACAAATAGATTTTCAACTAACTTAATAGCAAAGTAGATATTTGTTACTAACCTTCAAAAATTCATTTTGAGGGTTCAAATTCGAATCCTCACCAATATATGAAATTAGGGACACTATTCTAAATGTAGCATGTTGCTCACCATCTTCTTCACTTCCATAGTCTGGGATTGAAGCATCACTAGTATGCAAAATTGGAGACACTATATTGGAAGTAGTTTGTCCATCATCTTCTTCATTTTGAGAGTTTAGGCCCAAAGTCTCTTCATTCAATATGTGAAATTGGAGATTTTGTCATGAGATCAGTATGCTAAAGACCATTTCTTTCTTCTATTCTAGTCTGAAACTCTCCAATTTGGTTGAGTTTTTGTTGGTTCAACTCTATTTGGTTTTTTCAATTTTGATTGTTGTATTTGGAATATTGCTCATTGTTTTCTCATCAATTCTTCTTCCTGTTCTCTTAAACTTTACTTTTGCTTTTGTCTTTAAAGTATATTTTTAAAATTAGACCATGTCCAACTCCGTGAATATGATTAGAATGTTTGGGCTTTCTAAGTACTTGGGTTAGAATATGATCCTTGCACCCAATCGGCAACAATCATTGTTGATGTAATTCACTTAATTTATCCTGTAATAGATTGAAACATATTATATTTCTTATATAAGATAAACTTAGCTAAACTTGAGAGATTTAGCATTCACTTTCTATTCTATCTGCATAATATTTACTATCCTCCTTTCTAATTTCTCTTTTTTGTTTTCACATGCTGTTATCCATAACACTAATCGATCAACATCATTTGTCTCACCAGTTTTGGCTTGTTGCATCAAAAATGATATAAAATATAAGTAATTGAATACATAGGCAGATGCAAATCTAAGAAATTTTAAGAACTAACAATTTCAGCTTCTAGTTGTAAGACGTGTATGCCCTAAGGAGTAAAAAATGTAATATGTTTTTGGAGGCATTTTTATCAATAAAGAATTTATTTATTAATATACCAAATCTTGTCTTCTTTACGTTCATATTTGTTGAATGTATGTTAAGCAAACAATAGTCTAAGACTGTCGATCTAAACCTTTAAGAATTAGGCATATGATAGATAGATTATGCTAAAGACGTGATTCTTAAGGTGACGGTCTAAATCATAAGATCCACAATCGAGGGAATAAAGTTGGGCACTTTATTCATGTAAAGATTGTTATGTTGTCTATATCCCTATTGAGAGATGATTTGTCTTGACCATTGGAGGTGGACTCCACGAATAGAAACATTGGCACATTGTCATAGGTGACGATGTGTTGGATCGGGACATAAAGTGAATTGATTTGGATTGATAATTCTGTCTCGGCAAATCGTTTTACTTTAGACAATCATTTGTATTATATCTTAATCCTGAGATGAATAGTAGGTCCGTTGTCTTGACTTGTGTCTTTTGATGTGCCAAAGGGTGACACCTATATTTTAATAGTGGTACGTATGCCGGTACGTTGGAGATATGACTATTGATAGCGTAGACCCGTTATTCATAGATATAGAATCCATAGCTCTTCTTTAGGAGTAGTGATATCCTCTTACATGCATTAACCTGTAATTGAAAAACTGAAGCGTTCAACCATTTGGATACAAAGGTGTAACCGAATGGTATACCGTCTTTGGATGGTAAGTTTTTCGATGGTGAGATAATGTAATGTAAGATAAAAATAATCAGAAAGGTAAGACAGAACTTGTCCTTAAGCCGATTATGGATAATCCTGTGGGGATATGATACACTATGATATGTCAAAGAGACTTAGCTATACGGGCTTCGTAATTCTATATAGTTCGAGAGCGTAGCTCCAAGCTTTTAGTGGAATAGTATTGGAGTTGATAATTATGAAATGTATATCTGGGATATTGGGTTTCATAATGCAACGCCCCTTAATGCGAACGTCACTAGATGTCGTTACATACTTACATTCGTACGTACAGAAACATTTAAACTTATAAATAATATCAACTTAATCGTTACTATTGATTTTAAAAGTACTTAAACTTACATTACCAGGATCCATTCATATGTTTTTTTTTTTTAACTTAACTTAACTTAACGTTGTTTCGAAGAACATTGTTTAATTTAATCCATAACATAATTTATTCATTTATACTTAAAATTAGTCATGAACTTATTTAAAAATATAAGTTTATCAAATTGTAAATTCAGGACTTAAAAAAAAATTTCACATTAAATTTCTTTTGAACATCGCATCATTTGAATTCCACTTATTTCCATAGTTCGGCAGGCCAAACTTGGAACTTCGGCAAGCCAGAGCTTCTTCCACCGGCAGGCCGGCAGAGGCATTGCAATTCAGGACCAAAAATTTTAATATGCTTAGAAAATTTTCGTGGGAGAGAGAAAATTTTCGTGAAGAAGAAGAGAAGAGAAAGATTGGGAAATCAGAAAATGTCTCAGACTTTTTGAGAGAGAGAAAATAATAAAAAGAAGAAACGTTAATTAATTTTTTTTTTGTAACCAACATAATGAGCATTCATGGCCTTCATTAAGTCAGGAAATTCTGACTGTTGGAGGCGTGACGTGAGGCGTGGGAGGAGGAAGAGAAAATAATGAGAGAACGTCTCAGAACCGAGAAAAATTATCTGAGGAAAGAGCGTTAAAATTTTCTAACGTAATGTGTATAATAAAGAGTCATTACTCTTCATTAAGTCAGAAATTTCTGACTATTAAGAAGGTGATTGGCGTGGGAAAGGAGGAGGAAGAAAAGGAAGGTCAAACATTATCAATCTTACCTTAACTTACCTTCTAAAAATAGGAAACCTCTTAAAATAATACAAATCTAATCCTTTAATTTCCTTAACTGATAAAAACATTCCATTATTATGCTAATTAATCACATTAATCACCCAATTAACGTAATTAACTCAGCCATAACTCTAGAGAGATTTCTACTGACTGTTTGTCAGCCTTGTTCGGCCTGCCGATTTTCCTTCTTCGGCCTGCCGATCTGTCATTAAATGCCATAACATAAAACATTCACACATCATTGCATCATAAATAATCATATATTTATAATTTCACATGTACACTAGAGCACAACGATTCCATGCGGTCGTCACCTGTCACAAAACTTAACATAAAAGTTAGTAACATGCACATCACATTTCTTATCATATAACATTATTTATTAATAAAGATTCCGTATAACGTTACTAACTTAACGTGGTCCGTTACATAAAAGAGGCGGGTGTTACACATAATTATCAGGAGCTTGAGCTATATAGGTCCATCAGGTCCCCTTTGCTAGCTCACAAAAATTCTATAACAATACGACGTGCTTCTCCAACAATTAGTGACTTAGGTCAAATTTATCATATTGGCTAAAATTTAGAAGAATTAAATAATTCATGTTTGTTTATCGGTTGGATTAATTTTGAATTAATTCAAGATAAACTTGTTGAATTATTAGGAATTCATTTATTTTCCTAGAGATTATCTAGATAAAGTTGTTTTAATTAGATAACTTTTCTATTGATTTATTTGAATTGAAATTGAGACTTTATCCTATAGAATCTCTGGTGGAAAATAAAAGATTTGCTGAGATTTTTATCGATAGTTCGGCATGTCGATCCTTAGGTTCGGCCGCTGATAGGGCAAGTTCAGCATGTCGGTTAAACAGATCGGCATGCCAACCGCGCGATAAAAAGATCACACATTTTCACTTAGATTTAATCAGATATTGATCTGAATTTGATTCTGATTCAAATTTTGAGGCATTATCTGAAAAGGACTGACATCTAGGCCCAATCTCTATAAAAAGGGAGTCGGTCTTATTATTATTTAGATCAATCGAGAGATTAAGAGTGAAACTCTGATAGTGATATTCTAAAACTCCCTAGCAGCTCTTGTTCACAATTCACGAACTCTAGCTTTGGGTTCTCTGAATTGGTTGGAAGGAGAGTCACCTGGATGAAAAGCTGTGCGTGTGAGTCACACTCACTCCGATCGTGGATAGAGAATAGTAAAGAAGGCCAGCTGGTTGAGGTCATTCTAGAACGTTACTTCTCTTCATTGATTGAGGAAGCTTTTCGGCATTTATAAGGTTTGTAAGATCTAGTTAATTTATGCATATAGCGTGTCAAACTTGTGTTTTGAAAAATACTCTGATCTAAAAATTTTTAAAATTCTGTTGCGTACTATTTTTTCAACAATTGCTATCAGAGCCATAGTTTTTACGTAAATTTGCAAGTTTGTGATCATACTTTATGTGTAAATTATGTGATCTTGATCTCTCTTATGCTTGAATTTAATTTTATAGAGAATTGACACTCTAGGCATCTATATAATATTATATGTTGTCATAGATTATATGATCAATGCTTATTAATTAATTATGGTTGATTAAATTATTATTTAATTATTAATTAATTAATTTATATATGCCGATTATGGTTCCTTAGATGTTAGAATGTGTATCTAAGTTTTCCATGTAATTAGATGACGTACTGTCATCTCTGTCTAGGAATTATTATTTAATTTTAATTTTATAAGAATTATGTAATTAAATAATAATTCAAAGAAGACAGATCTATAAGATGGATCTAGAAGACCGATGATGGCATTCCCAGGTATTTCTTGTGTCTCTAATTTTATGTTTTTGAATTATTGAAAATAAAATTAATGAATTGCAATAAAAAATTTGTTTGCATTTTCTAAAAAGGGTGATTTCTGCTCGGTCGGCATGTCGAATCCTCCAGTTCAGCTGTCACAACCCACTTTTTCAGGCTGTGATAAACCTTTTTCTTACGTACATATAGGAGAAAATTTAATTTTTTTTTTCACATACAGATATTAACTTCCTTTGGAACACAATTATATACATATATTTACTTAACACACTTATTTGTACAATACTAGTTTTAGCAACTTTGAAAGCATAGATATATATACTTGTATTTACATAACAACTTTTCTTATACAATACTATTTTCTAAACTTTACATTTCAAAATAACATAAAATATGTTACAGCGGAAATATAACAGCGACGAATTTCATACCCAATCTGCACACTATTCATCGCTCCGCCAGCTCATCAATAGAATTATTCTGATCTTCTCATCGGAATACCTACAGCATGAAATACCTAATGAGCTTACGCCCTGTAAGTCCCATATAACCCACATGCACATTCAATAAAATGCATGATCTCATTATGCTTTTTTATAAACCTTCTTTATTATTATCATTTCTTGTCTTTAACTAAGGCCTAAGTGTTCGTACCATTGTGCACTTAGGTCTACGTAACACCGTGACCATACTGTATCCTTTAACTCCTATTAAGTTAGGAGTCGGTACGACACTTTTTCTTACTTCTGGGGATACAGTTACCAGTCCATTTATTATAGTTATCATACCATACATGAAGTGATAAACACATGTTATACACAAAATATAAAAGTTCTTGTACGATATAGTACATACAGGTACATACTTTTATACTCATAGGTATACATTAATATACACACGGGTATTTATTTAGTATACTAACAGGTATACACCAACATACTTATAGATACTCATGTCATAGCATACACACATGTATACACCTTGCTATACACACAGTTATACATACACACATATCACACTCTGTACTGTAGGTGGGATGGGTACTTACTTGATTTCGTATACTGCACAAATCAACCTCGATTTCCTCTTTTCTAGACTTCTAGGATCCTGTTGGCCAATTTCAAAGCCATTAGCCAAATTCACTATGTTTCAATACAAAGTGATCGTTAGTTGATTAATAAGTTGAGTTGCATAACTATATACAACTCTGAAAACCACTAGTTTTTCTTATTCATATTTCCTGCTACCCTATCATCTCTAACGAAGGGTGGAAATCTTTCCAATCATTCCCTTTTCCCCTTTTGAAACATTTCGGAGTGGTTCGGATTATTCGAACAAAATGACGATTTTGTCCCTAGTAGGTCTACTAACTTCTCCGAGCTCGATTTTGCTATTCTAATGAAAAAGTTACGTACTAATTTAAAAATAGTATCCTAGTGGGTCAGATCTCCTTATTTCACATCTATGTCCCATTTTAGCAAAACTTTATAGTTTAGTCCCTTAACTGAAAATTTTGACAGTTTTACCCCCGGGGCTACTATTTTTCTCTTTAAACCAAAATTTCCTATTTTTCATGAGGAACATTTTTACTCAAAGTACCATACCCTAAATCATTTTGCAAAATGACATTTTTTCCTTTTCAATTTTTTTTTTCAATTTTAGCAAATTCTTGAAAGATTAAAACTTCACAAACAAGTGAGATTTTCGACAAACTGCTTGTAATGCCTAACAGTTTCATCGAGATCTATAACTTTCGTGTTTCAACTTTTCCAAAATTCTCACTGTACAAGGGTGTTTTTGGGCAATTTTTATTTCTACCGAGAAGAAACTTTTTCTTTCAATTGAGTCCTTAGGGTATTTTTGTAAAAATCTATTTTTAAATAGTAGATCTACCCCTGCAAGGGTAGTTCCTACCCTTGTTTGAACCATTTTCCATGCCCAACATCATTTTTGAAAAACTAGCATTAAAATTACAAAAACATCACACTATTTACATAAACTACCATTTTGCAACTTAAATCCTAAATTTCCACAATGTCAACATGCCATAATTCATTTTTCTATGGGATTTAACTAAGAAAATTGCTCAAGAACCCACATGCTTTTAAAAGAATAAAAATCAATACAAAAATCACAAATTTCAAAACTTTAAAATTCAAAACTTACCCCAAATAACTCCTTGTGCTTTTAGCCTTTCAAGGTTTCTTTGAATCTCCTTTCTAGACACTATTTCCATGCCAAAATACCATGAATTAACTTCCTTTCTTTTTTCCAAGAAAAAACCCAAAAAAATTTGAAAAAAGTTTAGGTTTTTACCTTAAAACTTGTTGGAATTCCTTGGATTTTGCCTCTTGAACTTAATTAGGGTTATTTTTGCAAAGATTGGGTTGAGAAAATTTTTGAGAGGCTCCAATAATGGCTGCCGTGGAGGTTGAAAAAGAAGAAGAAAAGATATTTTAGCTAACTTTGCATTTTATGCATGTTTATCCTCTTAGATGACTTATCAAGAAACCCATTGGGTTACTAGGTGTCACCATGAGATTGGGCCACCTTTCATGGCATGGTGGCCCAATAAAATTCAATTGGGTGTTCACTTTGTGGGGCCCAAAAATTTACACTATGTAATTTTTTACCACACAGTATTTTTCTTACACTGTCGTGATCAAATCAGTGCAACTCATATCCTTAGACTATATAAAATATTTTACTTACCTTTTGTTTACTTTTGGAGGCCAAACGTAACATTTTCTATATAGGTGTTTTCACTTAGCAGTATATTTATACTGCATTAACCTCCTTTCCACACTGGGTTAGGGTCTTGATGGACTCTATGTCTTATTCATACTCTAATTACCCATTCATGTATATCACAGTTTTACAATTAATTATGATATAAATTTCATTTTATGGATATTATGTACAAATTTTCAAGTAATTAAACTCATAAAATCTATATTTAACAATATCCAACATTGCATCACATTTGCAATGAATTTTTCAATTAATACTGCTTAATTATGCATTATCACAATTCTACAAAAATTACAATTTTTAAGGGTAAATTCATTAATTAAACCCAATTAAATATTAGATTTTATTAATGAATTTTCTTGGTCATTACAACCTACCCCCTTAAGAATTTTCATCCTCGAAAATCAAAACAATTCAGGGTAGACTTTCCTCATTTCGTCCTCTCGTTCCGATGTTGCTTCTTCTACTTATTGGTTATGCCATAAAACTTTGACTAGAGGTATCTTCTTGTTCCTTAATTCCTTTTCTTCCCATGCCAGTATTTGAACTGGTTTTTCTTCATAAGTCAGATTCTCTTGTACGTTAATTTTCTCAGGCTGCAGAACATGTGATGGATCAGGTACATACTTCTTTAGCATGGACACGTGGAACACATTATGTACCGATGCCATTTTAGGGGGTAGGGCTAACTTGTAAGCCATGTTGCCTATTCTTTCCAAGATTTCATATGGTCCAACGTACCTTGGACTGAGTTTTCCTTTCTTCCCAAATCTTACTACTCCTTTCATTGGTGTTATCATCAAAAAGATCAAGTCTCCTACTTGAAACACTAAATGTCTCCATCGTCGGTTAGCATAACTATTTTGCCGAATAAAAGCCACTTCCATCTGTTGACGGATTAACTTTATATCCTCTGTGGTTCTTTGAACAAAATCTAGGGTCGACAATGCCTTTTCTCTAGTTTCATACCAATGTAAAGCTTATCTACATCTTCTTCCATATAGAGCTTTATATGGAGCCATACCTATGGAGGTTTGATAATTGTTATTATATGTAAATTCAATCAGAGGAAGCTTTTTATCCTACCCTCCTTTGAAATTTAGCACATAGGCTCTTAACATATCTTCCAAAGTCTAGATGGTCCTTTTTGACTGACCATCCGTTTGAGGGTGGAAAACTATGCTGAAGGTCAGCTTCGTTTCCCATTGCTTGGTGAATGCTCCTCCAAAACTTGGAAGTGAACCGGCCATCCTGATCAGAAATGATGGACTTTGGAACTCCATGGTACCTAACTATCTAGGTAACATACAGTTCGGCTAATTGTTCTATGGAGCTGCTAAGTTTAATGGATAAAAAGTGTGCTGACTTGGTCAATCTGTCCACAATTACCCATATAGCATTGTGTCCTCTCGTAGTTTTGGGTAACCCAGTCACCAGATCCATAGTTATCTAGTCCCATGTCCACTCTAGAATATCTATCTTTTGCAGCTCACCTACCAGTCACTGGTGTTCAGCTTAGACTTTTTAACACGTGAGACATTTGTTGACGAATCTCACAACTTCACTCTTCATTCCATGCCACCAGTACTGCTCTTTCAAATCTTGGTACATTTTTGTAGCTCCTAGATGAGCAACATATAGTGCCTCATGAGCTTCTTCCAGTACTTACTTCTTTAATTCTTCATCGTTGGGAATGCATATTCTGCCTTTATAACGGAGAATACCATCTTCCAAGATGCTAAATTCTGCTTCTTCATTCTCAAGAACCTCATTCTTAGCTTTGAGCAGTGATGGATCTGCTTCTTGTTGCTCCTTCAGATTCTCCAAGATAACTAGTCGGAAGGATAGATTAGCTAGCCCTCCAGTGATTATCTCTTTTCCCGCTTCTACCAAGTCTTTCTAAAAGGGTCTTGGTATCAGTTGCACTATTGCAAGCGAAGATGTCGTTCTACGACTAAATGCATCCGCCACTTGGTTAGCTTTTCTAGGGTAGTATAAGATTTCGCAGTCGTAATCCTTAACTAACTTAAGTCATCTTCATTGCCTCATGTTGAGCTCCTTCTATGTGAAGATATACTTCAAACTCTGATGGTCCATATAAATCTCGCATTTAGCTCCATACAGGTAGTGACGCCAAATCTTCAATGCAAATACAACCGCTGCTAATTCCAAGTCGTGCGTTGGATAGTTCCTTTCATGATCCTTTAGTTGTCGGGATGCGTACACAATCACCCTTCTGTTTTGCATAAGAACGGCTCCCAAGCCTGTCTTTGACACATCAATATAAATCACGTAGTTTCCTAGGTTCAAATCTAGTATAGTCAGTACCGAGGCACTCGTAAGTCATCTTTTTAACACTTGGAAGCTTTCTTTACATTTCTTAGTCCATTTGTACTTTGCTGCTTTCCATGTAAAAGCCGTAAGTGGTGTTGCAAGTCTGGAGAATCCTTCTACAAAACATCGATAATAGCCTGCTGAACCAAGGAAACTCCTGATCTCGATAACGTTTTTCAGCGTAGGCCACTTATTTACTGCTTCTACCTTCTCGTTAGACCACATGTCCTAAGAAATGAACTTTTTCCAGCCAAAATTCACATTTTGAGAACTTGCCATACAATCGATGCTTCCCCAGCAATTGCAGTGCAAGCTTTATATGTTCCTTATGCTCTTTTGATGTTATGGATTAAATCAAGATATCGTCGATGAAAACAATGACGAACTTGTCGAGGTAGTCCTTGAAAATCTTATTCATAAGGTCTATAAATGCTGCCGGGGCATTAGTCAATCTAAATGGCATGACACAAACTCATAATGCCCATACCGCGTTCGAAACGCTGTCTTTGGCATGTCCTCTTCTTTAACGCAAAGTTGATGATACCCAGAACGTAAATTGATCTTCGAGAATACTGACGCTCCTTTTAATTGATCAAATAGGTTGTCAATCCTTGGAAGTGGATACTTGTTTTTAATCAGGACCTTGTTCAATTCCCAGTAGTCAATACACATCTGTAACGTTCCATCTTTCTTCTTGATGAATAATACAGGCACTCCCTATGAGGATTGACTCGGCTGAATAAACTCTTTATCCAACAATTCTTGTAATTGCACCTGAAGCACTTTGAGTTCTCCTAGAGCCATACGATACGGTGTCTTCGAAATCGAGGCTGTACCTAGCGTCAATTCAATTTCGAACAAAATCTCTCATTCTGGTGGTAAGCCTGGTAACTCGTCTAGCAACACATCAACGAATTCTTTTACTATGGGAACATTCTCTGGTCCTAACTAAGCCTCTTGTTCCTTATTACTAAATTCACCAGATAATGGTGCATCTACTTTCCAACATCCTCTTTGCTTTCAACGCCGAAATTAGCACCTTGGGAGCCTTAGGAATCTCCCCGAATACACGAACTTCTCACTTCCGGATGGTCGGAACGTAATCTTGCGACGTCGGCAGTTAATCTTGACAGTGTACTTTCCCAAGAAATCCATTCCCAAGATAACGTCATAATCTTGTATATCAATTATTATTAAATCGATATACAATTCTCTCCCACAAACGACCATGGGTACATGACGTAACCAATAATCGGAATTTAATACCTCTCTAGAGGGAAGTGCAATTCTAAAAGTCTGTTCTATTCTATTCCCTTCATTTCCTATCCGTTTGGCAAACTTAAGCGATGCAAATGAATTCGTTGCTTCATAATCAAATAAAACATAGGCATCAGTATTGGTACCAGAAAACTAACCTGCCACTACTGATGAAGTTCCGCATCATCTTCTTTCTTTATATAGGCATAGATCCATCCACTAGGTTCTAGAGCTTCCAAGTGTCCATGGACTAATGCTAGGGCCTTCAATCTGCGCTTGGACTACATGAAGCTGGGTTCCCTAAGACCTTTGCTGATTTTGAGTATTCTGATTCTGGGGATTGGAGAAACAGCTTTTGGCATAGTGTCCCTCTTTGCCATAGATGTAACACTTATTGGTGCCAGCTTTACACTCTCTGCATGTCTCTTCCTGCCTTGACTGTAGAGAGGCTTATTGTTTCCTCCATCATGATCCTTTTCTGGGATTGTCCCTTTTAATTCTTTGGATTAATCATGTTCCATTCCTCTTATTATTGGCATTATGGTTGTGTCCAACTGGATGGCTCTGAGACTACCCTTGATTTGGAACACTTCCTTGTCCTTTCGCCTGTATAGTTTGGCGTTGCTTAGCTAAAGCTTTTTCTCCTTATCATTAGCAATTCTGAATTCGGCTCTAGTAGCTCGTTCAATACAGTCTTCCACATCCTTAAGAGCTTGACCTCCACTATCGACTATAAGGGCAATGTCGGTTCGAAACATCCGCATGAGTCTTTTTATCCATTCCCGATCAGTAGGTATCAGTTCAGGGCAAAGTCATGCTAATTGATTAAATCTCTTTACGACATCTGCCACTGACATATTGCCTTGTTTAAAATTATTGAATTCTTCCTGCTGGGCTGCCATTGTTTCCACATTAAAGTAAGCCCTTCCAAATTCTTCCACGAATCTGGCCATGACATTTCGCTTACATTCCTTCTACATTCTACCGACTCC
The DNA here is from genome assembly GCA_025403435.1 of Artocarpus heterophyllus. Lineage (NCBI taxonomy): Eukaryota > Viridiplantae > Streptophyta > Magnoliopsida > Rosales > Moraceae > Artocarpus > Artocarpus heterophyllus. Next base: position 225,484 of record JAJQZP010000450.1, read on the forward strand.
CACCATCTCCTAGCATCCTTGGTGAAAGAAAATAAGGCACACAAGACCTTCTCACAATCACTGAGCCCCATAAATTTTAAAACCTTCTCTATGCCCGTAAGCCAATCATCGGCTTCTAGTGGATCAGTATATCTGTCAAATCTAGGGCTTTCATCCGTCGAAATCTTTCATAAAATTCAGTAGCATATGCTACCGAAACAACTGGAATAGTTGGTGCATCATCCATCAATAATAAAGTTTGTTTACAAGCCTACCGTGCCATGTCGTTATTATATTAGTATATACTATTAACTTAATAGTACTAAAAAAAATAATATCAAATAGCATAAATATATGCAAACATGAACGATGACATAAACTCAATATCTCATTTCATACATTTCATTTCATTAACTGCTTTCTTTTCCTTTTTACATTCTTCATTCTTAAAACATTACATACATGACTAACATACATACTTAGTTTCCTTTCTTACATAAATTGTTCATATCATTTTCGAGAGCAGTTATCTCTTCTAAACACATATACTCTATTGCTGCGAAGGATACCACTTGCAGAATATATATTCATGTACAAAAGCACAAGGCTCAAAACTATGCTAATCACACATCTACATACATCTTAATACATATAGTTCATCATAGGTCCCTTTTCTTTCTAATCTGACTCTACTCCTAACACGTCACTAGGTTCGGAATCCTCCTTAGGGTCCTCCTCTTCCTTTTCCTCTGAATCGGTAGACTTGTCGTCACTTACAATTATAGGTTTAGGAGGCACTGGAAGGAATTCAAGCTCATCATCATCATCATCATCATCATCTTCTTCTTCTTCTTCCATTTCCACTGGGGGATCCTCTAAGGGCGTGGCCACATTTTGTTCCGCATGCAACACTTCCATGATAAAATCATGGAGACTGAGGAAATCCCTCGGATACTGCATCTGTTGCTGGACCGCATTAGGAAGATCTCTCCAAATAAGGTCACAAATTCACCGCAAGGGTATTTCTGGTGGAATCAATGGTACCATAGTATGGTGAAACCTTAAGATATAATGATCTACTAGCTCTCCTATATACCTTCCCCATAAGGGTTCTACACGTAGAAATAACCGACGATGCTAATCCTCCCATAACATTGGAATCTGTAACGTCCTGAAATTTATTTAATGTTAATGTACTATAAATGATGAATTAGTGTGCC
>JAJQZP010000453.1:0-240706 GCA_025403435.1 Artocarpus heterophyllus
GGACCTTAGTGTTTGTGACATCTCTATGTTGGTGATTTCTTTCCCATTTTTATTTTCTTATTTTGTATATTATAAAAATGCTTGAATATTGATGTTATTTATTTTCACTTTTATTTTTTTTTATTTTTGTTTATGGCTTGATTGTTGGTGTTTCAGGGATTTCAATTTAGCTTATTCATGTTTTTTGATTGTATTTACTCAAATTGATGTGATTGTCTAATTTATGTTGAACAATTATTATATGTGGTGTTAATGCTTCTAGTTGATTGATCACTAATTAGCTGATAAGGAAGCCGTGAATATAGGGAGGGGGATTTATACATTAGGCCAATCATAGAGCAACATAGTCTTAGAAAAGGAATATCTCCACTATGATTACGTAGCCATTAACGAAATTCAAGAATTTAAAGAATCATAATTAATTAGTGGACATAGAAATATAGTTTACTAATTAATATAGAGTATTTCCAAATGACTACCTAGAGGGGCTTTTGGAGAGTTTATGAGATTTCGGCTTTTATTTAACCAGACACATGATTAATGCGATTAGCAAATGCTTGGTGACATGATTAGGTTATATTAAATCCCTAGAGCTTTTTCTTTCATTTTATTTTATCTCATTAGTTTTATTTAGTTTATTTAAATTTTGTTAATTTAGTTTCAATTTTAGTTTTTATCCTTATTTTTAATCGATTACTTAAATAAGCATAGAGCTAATCCAATTTTGATAATTAACTAAAATTAAACACAATCCTTATGGGAATGATATCCGTACTTAGGTACTTTTTATTATTTGTACGATTCTATGCACTTGTAGATCCAACCGACACACAACATGATTACACCTCGTCCTTGTCATGTTTTAGAAGTTCATCCAACTAAAAAGATATGGAACTTTTAAAAATCTAAGATGCTAAGAGATTGGTCAACAAATTGTGAGTCATTTTTTAAGAGGTGATTGAGTTGTGTAAGAAGGTAGAAATGATGGAGTCTATGTTTTTTGAGTAGGAAGAGATCATGAAAAGTCAATCTATAGGAAGTTCCACTTCCCACATGGAAGAAAATACAGCTCTTATGGTTGAACAACACACCAGTGTGAAGGTAAGTTGCACAATTTATACAGCGTTAACATCACTTGTAGAGCCGCCCTCATCAAGTCTTAGTGAGGGTGGACCTTAACTTCTTCTAACACCATCAACATACAAGAAAGGTGGGGTTATTAAATTAACCGTCATTGTGGGAGAAAGGTAGTGGATGGAAACTCTCCTCACAGATGTTCTTCCCTGTGTAACACTTGGGGAAGGTAATGTGCACATTCCAATTAATACGTGTTATGTGAGGTACGTGCCTTTGCCTTTCCCAACACAGAGAAATAAAGTCATGAGCAATGCTTTCGAAGGATTTAGGACTTAACATAAAGTGTGGATTCAAATTAGGTTGTTAATCAACTTAGCAAAGCTGCAATTGACCAACACTATCGGCTAGGCAAAGAGCCTATAGTGCCTGTGGATGAGCCAATCAAGGGAGATTGTAGAAAGAAAACGAGATAGAAAAAGAGACAACAAAAGGAAGGTATAATAGAGGTGACAAAAAGAATCGATGATTTGGAAGGATTGCCTCCAAAAAATGGCAAGCTTTATAGGTAGTCGAAATAATCGGTTGACGCCTCCAGCATAATATATACTCCATTGTTCAACTTGGACAGTTCTCTATCACACTTAACACCCAATGATACAAAAGCAAATTGCTGTTGTAGATCGTCACATCCTTTTTGAATTCCCTAGCTGCATCTAACAAGGATGTAAACAATTCATATAATTCAACAGGTGCATCATACAATCTCAACATAATGTCTCCATTTGAGCAGCAAAATCCTTTGCTTTCATATTGAAATTTCCTCGCTCCAAAAAAATCACAAATAATTGGAGGGCTCAGGAATGAGGTTCTGTGGTTATGATTTGGAAGTCAAATCCTTTCTTTTTAGATCTCTTGCCCAATTTTTTTGATAAAACAACTTTCTTATGTGCAGGTCTAATTGCGATCTGTTCACTCAAAGTTGCACCTTCAGGAAAGTGTTGGAGGAAAATAATAATGAGTAACATAAAGAAAGAATTGGTTTATCCTATGCATCTGAGCAAAGAAAAAGAAGAATACAACTATATCTCTATCATTTTTTCTTTTCTTTTTTTTTTTAAAAAAATTTTGTGATCAATGAAGGCTTATTGTAACAAGATCTATAATAAATAATATACGAGAAAATAATAAAAAAAAATAAAAGAATACCCTATGAAGTGTCGAATCAATTTCTTACCATCCTCAAAATTTGTAAAAGAAAATACGTGGATGCCGTCGTCAATCCCATTAAGAACTAGAACCGTCGAGGCAGCTCGATCTCCTATCAAAAAGACAAGGAAGCAGCTAATTTTTGAGGTCTGTGCATACCACTAAAAATTATGTGATTCCATCTACTTTATAATGTTAATACTAATGTTACAAAGGAAATAATATTTTCACTGGGTTCAAAGAGAACTTTCAGCAACATCCTCACCACCAAACATTGCCACTAAGAATAGTAATCACAAAGGAAAATAATTACAAAAGACCAAAAGTAGGGCCCAAGATATGTTTCGAGAGATTTTGGAAATATTTTTACGTATTTTTTAGGACAAAAATTTCAAAAACACTCATAGTATAATTTTTCAAAAATTTTTATTTTTCAAAACAAAACAATTTTCATCTATTCTGAAAATACTACCAAACGGGTCCATGTCGAATTCTTTTCTTACAGGCCTTAACAGTTGCAGAAGAAGATATGCCTCCATCGTTATAAATGTCATCAATAAGTGGAATTGTCGTGGTAGGCTGAATTCCTATTAAAATACAAAAGGAGTTATTTTTAAAGGTCTGCGCAGCACCGCCAAGAATTAAGTAAATTTAGCTGCTTTACAATTCTAATACCAATGTCATTAAAAATACAATCAACAATTGAAAGTTATGGGTGCAAAAACCTATGAAGGCATAGCATAAAAGTTTAGCACAATAAATTAAGGAAAAAAAATATCCTTCACCAGGTTCAAATAGCTCAGAACAAGATATAGCTCCATCCATTCTGGCAGCACACTCATCACCAGGAACTGTCGTTGAAAAAAGAAAGGAAGAAAATAAAAAAGAAAAGGAGAAACCAAAGACGTAAATAATCTGAAATGTAGAAATCTACGGTTAATATTAGCAGAATAAACATGGCGTTTGGCAAGCTTAGTTTTGACTCATCAGTGTCAAATTAAACTGCGTAAATCTTTCGTATGCTAGAGTACTTTTATTTCCAACTCTTAATTTCAACTGGGTTCTTAAACACCTTATAAATGCCTTGCCAACAGCAAGCATTTTAATAGTTGAATTGCTGCATTCGCTACTTGGTGCACGACCTGACACTACTAACTTTTTTTTTTTTTTTTTACATGCTTCCTCTGGCGCCTATTGTTGCCTCATTCCATTCTTTCCGAGGTAAAAGCATTATTTACGATTGACTTATTTATAACATTGGTCGGAATACATTGCTGACTAATCTCTTAACTTTTCGGTCCAACAACGTTCGCCGTTTCTCCGAGCAGCTATGCTCAATAGTTTTTTATATGTACCTAAAACCCATCATTAGCTTTAATTTGTACTAATACTAGATTGGCTTGGACCAAGTTAAAGGAGGGTTGGATATAAATGGAGAAGACTATAGTTTGCACTACAGCAAGTAAAAAAAAAAAAAAAAAAAAAAAAAAAGACATGTAACAGACTGTAGCCAATAAAAAGAAAAGCTGATTTTGCAATTTTTTTTGGGGTTTTAATTGTAATCTAAAAGAAGAAACGGGTCAAAAATAAAAACGATCAAATTTTATTGAAATAATCCAATTTATACTTAATGGGACATGCAGACATGTCTTGGTGGGACATGTGACATGTCTCTAAAGGACACAAAAAACGTCCCTAAGGGAGATGCGGACATGTCCCTGAAGGACGCAAAAAATGTCCCGGAGGGACATGTAAACATGTCCTTGAGGGATGCAAAAAAATCTTAAGAGGACATACTAACATGTCCTCAAGGGACGCAAAAAAAGAAAATGTTCCAACGGGACATGTGGACATGTCTTAGAGGAACACTAAAAATGCCTTGGAAGGACATGTGGACATCTCCTGTTAGGACATGCTTCAAGTTCGTGGCATAAGAATTTTTAACAATATATGGCATAAATAAAAATTGATTGTAAATTAATGGCATTTACGTCAATTGCCCAAATGAAAACCCGTCGTCAAGGAAGTAAAGATGTCGCTTGCGGCCTTTTGTTCCTCCTATTTTAGTTTTTTTGGTCGTCTTCACAAATTTTTGCACACGTACGCTTGTATGGCGTTTCATGTAAATTTTTTTTAGCCTTGCCTAATTCTTTTCCCTACGTAATCTTATTGTTGTGAATCTTTTATTAACAAATTTATAGTTTGTTTGTTAGTGTCTTATAGCATATGAAGAAATACTTTCATACATGAATAATAGTTAGGTACCTCATTTCAACACGTTTGAGTTTTATACTGACTATAAAAGAACTCCATTCGGCGACTGAGGATAGTCTAGTTAGTTGTAAGTCTCTTATCCTAACTATAGGTTGAGTGTTTGAGTCCTGCTGAGCCCACTTAAAAGTGAAAGCATTCTCCTTCTCCTTATATATATATATTATAAAAGAACTCCTTTCCCTTGAATAGCAAGTCGTTTGGTTTAGAAACAACGTATCTCCATTGTATTCACCTCTGCTTAACGTTTCGGATTTTTTTTCATTTCATGCTTGCCCTTCTTCTCCATTTATTTTATAGGGGCAATTCTCCTGACATATGTCCATACTTTTTAACCAAGTGCTATAGAAAGCTAATGTTATTCAAGTATTTAGTTCATGGAATGGAGATCAATCTCTTGTCTTTTTTTTTTCCAGAAAATAAGGACTTGTACATAATATTTTCTCTACATATATGCACAGCTACGTGCCTTTAAACTAGCCTTTATAAGCAATCCTTTAAGTGATTTTCAAAGTAACTCCATGTCATGATGTTGCGCTTCCATAAGTCTATCTTACGATGTTGTGGTCAACGCGAGAGGCGATTCGCCTTCTTTTTTTTTTTTTTTTTTTTTTATAGATAAGCCCCCATCAAAATTTAAACTTTTACACATGCCCCAACCACTTGAGTTAGCCTCAGGTGGAAAAAGCAATTTACCATTTAATGCAGGACCAAAAGCGCAAACAAATTACATTGGACAGTTTGGTTGTTTGAATACTCGTAAAATTGCATTTACACCCATCAAGCTTTTCTATAATTACACATACATGAGTAAAATTTGCCATTTCCTACTTTAGGCGTGAATATAATGCAAATAAGAGGTAAGGATGTAATTTTGTCTAGGGCATTTTGGGAAGAGAAATTTCAAAGATATAAAAAACAGCAGGAGATGCAACGTACAATGTACATTATCTATTATCTATTACGTAGATAAAAGAGCCAAACTCTCTTTTAAGGAACCCCTATATTTTTCTAATTTTGTTCCTCTCTAATTTAACATCTTTTTTCTTTCTCATCATTTCATGTTAGCAAATATGTTAGAGTTAACTGCGTATTAACAACTATATAAAATATGTATTACTAAATAAACTAAAAATGTAATAAAAATGATAATGGAAACATTTACGCGTGATAGAACATATAAAATTACTCTCATGTACATTGTACGTGGCACCTAACTAGTTTTTTTTTAAAGAAAAAAATTCTAAAATCTCTTTTTGTTCTTTTGTAAAAATTATAAATCTTAGGACTTTATCTCTCTCCATTAGTCCACTAACTAACCCCATCCCAAATATGGCAATTCATCGATCACACACACTCACGTCACAAAAAATAATACGTAGGCCCAGTTTAGTTTTGTTTTTGAAATGTTTTCTCCCATTTTCAAAAATATAAAAAATAAAATGGTTTTGAAAACATGTTTGGTTAAAATTTTAAACTCATACATCTCAAAAACATTTATAAAAACACCCCCTCAAAAACCAATTTCAGATTAAAAAAAAAAAAAACTTGTTTTCAATTTTTTTAAAACTTCTTTCTTATTCAACCAACCCATTTGACCGGTCCTGTCCTTTCTCATACTAATTAATTTTGACAATACTTGAACACTGAATTTGTTTTCTGCTCACCATTGATCTGATCTATTTAGGGTGTTTGAAAGGGTGGTGGAAACCGTTAGTTAGAACCACTTTTATTGTAGCGTGGGAGAGCTTTATACTGTAATAATTTTTTTTATTGTTGTTATAGCATGTAAGATCTTTACACTGTTCATAACTAAGTTTGTGGTATGAACCATGTGGTTAAAACCGTTGCCAAACAGCCGGTAAAGGTCTTATTATATATATAAGAAAAACTTTTTTTTTCGACCAGGCTGCAGCTCGGCCCTCTCATGGGAGTGGGCCTCTGAACCAGGTTGCAGCCCGGCCCTCTCAAGGGAGTGGGCCCCACCGAGTGGGTCCCATAGGGGCCCACTCCCATGAGAGGGCCAAGCTGCAGCCCGATCAGAACATATAGAAGTGCTCATTATATATACCACCAACTAATCTTTATTGACTAATGCCACCATCATTAACATACTACCACCATACCATCCAGTTTATGAGCTATAGAGCTAAACATTACTACAAATAGGAGATTAAATGATGCTTATTTTACGACGTTTTATGAAAAACCATTGTCTTATGTATTAAAAAGATACAGGATGGAAAGTTTCGTGTTTTGAAGATTTCTACACACTCATTAGACGACAGCTTTTAGAAAACCATCATCTAATATGGTAGATTAGATATGGTTTTCACAAAATGTCGTCTAATGTCAATGGTTTTTTAAAAAAATGGTAGACTTTTTCTTACTTATTATTTTTCTAAAAAAATTCAAAGTTTCTCATCCACTTTATAGATTTCGAATACTTTCTTCCATTCCACTAACACTCTCTTCCATTATACTCTATCAAATTTACAAACTGTAAAGTTTTTCTCTTAAACCCACTATTCTCTTTATCTCTCTCTTCCTACTATTTCTTCCTCATTTTTTATCTCTTTCTCTAAATTCCTTCTATTCCCCCCCTCTCTCTTTCATCTCTTCTACTCCTTTCTTCCTCAACCCTCGTCTCTGACACCATGACTCACCATCAAACCATTATTGTCACCTCTGCCTCTATTGAACATTAAAATTTGGGTACATTTAGAATCTTTTGAAATTTCCTTCATGTGAATTTATTTTTTTTTTTCGAATTATGAGTTTTCTTTTGTGTTTGGTTAAGTATTTTTATTTGTTATTATTGTTATATTTTGTAGATAAACTTGGACTATTAAGTTATATGCATATTAAATATATACGTCTTTACCAATTGTTATGTTTTTTTTCTAACTTGAATAAGAATCAAGTTTATCAAAGAAAATAATGTAAATTTGTGAATAATAGTTGAAATTATTTTTTGACAAGAAATTGTTTTAATAAAAATATTTTTTTTAATTTTCAAGGCTTTTAAGTACAATTTTTGCAAAAACTATCATCAAAAGTAGCACATTAAACAAAGGTTTAAATGACGGTTTTAGTAAAAACTGTCGTCTAAAGTATATGTTATAACCGTTGTATACCAAATATTACGATTGTAAATTAGACGACAGTTTTGCTCACCGTCGTTTTGTCTTTAAATAATGGTTCTAATTTTTAGTCTGTACTAGTAAAAAAATAAAATTTTATTATCAAGCCAACCATTCGACGCTAAATCATGTTGGACCGACCAGCCAATTTCTTTCACATCTTTCCAAACTTTAGTTCAAACGTTTATTAAACTTGGGTTTAGACAGCCAAAAAGTTAATATATATATATATATATTTGAAAAAAAAAGCTACTTTGAAGCGTTGGACTTTGTTAGTTTTTTGGAGGGACATCTCATTGAGAATATCTTGAAACTACTCGACAGAGTCGAGGAGGTAACTGTGACACTTGCCACAAGAAAATCTTAGTGATCTTATTGAGTTAGTCCTGCATCACTACAGGGCCCAAACCATGCCATGAAGATAGAGAGGGAGAGACTAGATTTTCCTAACAATGGACCAAGTCTCAACTAGTTCTTTCTTTTAGTGAAAGGAACCAATGCTTTAGCAAGAGAGGCCTCACCAATGGTGGATCAAAACCTAGGGCGACTTCGAAGAAGAAGACTCCCTTGTAATCGTTAATATTGTTGACGACAGCCTCCTCATTTCCCAGGCACAGATTGGTAAGTCAACAAAAGCACTTTTAAATATTTCCTTCCTTAAATTAGCTTTTAGAGTTTGCTTTTAGTTAAAGTCCTCACCTGGATGGACTATAGCAAGAGCGTATATATATACATATATATAAAATATATATTATATAGCTTTTGGAGATTGCGTTTTGCTGAAGTGAATTAGCTTGCAAAAGTATTTTTGCTTTTACCATTTGCACCCACAATTATATATTGAAGTTTAAGGCAGGAAATTATTTGAAAGTGTTTTTGTTGGCTTTATCAATCCGCCTGGAAGATGAGGAGGCTGTTAAGACCAACAATGATAGTTATTGTGGCAATTATCATAGTTACCTCTTTGACTCCATCGAAAGACTTCAGGATATTCCTAATGAGAGGTACCTCCGAGGAACAACAAAGTCCCAATACGTCAAAGTAGCTATTCTGAAACTTTTTGGCTGTCTGAACCAAAGGTGTGTTTGTGGCCTGCCGGCGAAAATACTAACCTCATGGAAGTCGAAAAACCCTGGTAGGTTTTTTATGGGTTTCAAAATTATCAGGTAAAAGTGAATTTTTTATGCCTTTTTTTTAATTGATTTAAAGCGCCTTTTCCGAGTATTTGAACTTGATGTTATAGGGGGAAGGAAATCTTGGATGTTGGTTTTTCGTTTGGTATGATCCACCAATTTGTGCATGTGTAAGCAACACCATTCCTAGCCTATTCAGAAGGATTGACATGCCTGAGCAAACAAGGAATGTGTTAAAGAGTCAAGAGTAAAACAGTTGTGGTTGTGTATGGAGAAGCAGGTGTTCAGAGAGCTTCCTCCGTATGGGTCCGACCCGGCTCGAATTTGGATTAGTCAGGTATACTACCGCTAGAGTTGAGGGATCCTTTTTATAGGTTCGTACCTCTAAGTGATGAATCCGAATACCGGATGATTTTCACCCAAAAAAAAAAAAGTTATGGTTGTGGCTTTAATGATTTGGATTGCAATTGGTAATAATGAAGGAAATTAGTAACAAGGAAAAAGGGTGGGTTGTATTTTGTTTGGGGAATTGCGCAGTTGCAATATGCAATTTAAGCTTCTATTTTGTTGACGAATTGCATAGCTTTTTTCTTTTTTCTTTTTTTTTTTGGTTGCCCCATTTGCTTATTTCTTCATTTTGGACAACCATCCTTTGTAATGTTGTTGTATCTATTATATAAAAATACATTGTTTTATGTACGTTGGTTTTTTTTTTTTTTTGGTTTAATCCTTTCATTTTGAAAAACCATCCTCTGTAACGTTGTTGTATCAATGGGTATTAATTTTCAAATTGAGGATGTAATTTGCCACAATTGAAAATTCCGGGTACAGTATGCAACAAACATATAGTTTAAGGTGGAACAGTGCAATTTTCTCATTGAAATCTTAAGCTTTCAACGTCACCCTAAATCCGTCACATCTAATCATGCAGGTTCCTTGTCAAGTTCACTTTTCAAATTCCATAAGCTAATCTTAAGGATCAGATCAAACTCCCCAAGGTTCTAAAAATTACTTTGGTGAAGGGAGTTTGTTTGCTTCCATAGCCCGTATTCATGATGCATTCTTGTATTTCATCGCTTGAAAATGGCACGTTGTCAGATAACGATTGATAAACATGGTAATACTGAAAATATCTCAGATGAAAAAAACGCCGTTAATTTCCAAATAAATGAAACTAGTCTCATTGGCAAAAATTGCTACCAGATCGTACTGAGAACATAATAATAAGGACCAAAATTTTCGGCGGAAGCAAAATGGTAAACTAATAGATGCCCCTTGGTGATATATGCAAGATAGCGCCTAGAGGCATAAAATAGCAAGGGATAAAAGGTCCCTACAGCAACTATTCTTTTAAATATTTGAACACAGGCCAACCATTTGATTTGGAGGACAAACACCGTTTACCGAAAATGTACTCAACTCTGCATTCTTCTACCGCGTGGAGACACCATGTAGTCCAAGATCTCTATTAGAGCCAATCCACACCTTATAGTGGAAGAGACACATAATTGAAAATGTCAGTTCAATCAGATTATAACTCGTCATGAGCTTGGGTTTCTGAGTCAACATTATCATTCTCCGATCCATCCGATGCCTCGGCTGATTCGTTATTTTGAGATTGATTTTCTTCAGAAGTCGAGTTGGAAGCTTTTGCTTTTTCCTCACTGCTCTCGCTTTTATCTGTTTCGCTCTTAGCAGGTTTCTGAATTTTAGGCTTTGGCTTTGGAATTCTATTAACGCTGTCAACCTATGCAAAGACCAAGCATATATTAACAAGAATATCAAAAACATAAAAGCTCATGTACCTACTAGAGTAATGAAACTTCAATCGTACCTTGTCTTGCAGATCCAACACCTTCAAGTAAACGTCTTCAGATGTGAATGCCGGTGCAGTAAATGCAGGAGCCCTTCAAGAAGAAAGGAAAAAAAAATAAGCTTTCCGTCCCATGGTAATTTATAAGATCCGGAAATTAGAAATATACAAGTTTGGTTGAGCAAATTAACACATAATCCATGCAGAGCTATCCGCACGTATGCTTATATACAAAATACTTGCATATTTTACAAAGAATGTGAATTGCATCAACTTTAACAGGTCAAAAGAAACAAACTAACGATTGAAAATTACTCACTTTTGCTGCTCGGCCTCCTTCTCAGCTAACCAGGTCTTCAACTTGTCAGCTTCACTCAACACCTGAAAAGTTGTCATGTTAATCATCAAATAATAATAGTAAAATAAGTTTCAAAAAAAAAAAAAAAAACTGGCACATTTGAAAATCAAGAGTACAAGCACAATTTGTTCCAGAAGAGATACAAAATCATAAAAGTTGTTTCGGATTTAGTATAGTTTAGCACCTCATCTATTTTCCCTTTGGGCAGCCAAGATTTTTCAGTCTCCCACCCACGTACAATCTGCAGAACAGGGATCGTATATCAGTACTAGAAAGTAACAATAGAAATTATTAAATAAATTAATGTTGGAAGTTGAACGTTAACTTAATTACATCACTCAACGTCTTTTAGTCACTGTCTAGAAGAAGAAAATAGGTAATTAATTACTAGCCACACAGCAATATTGTGGGTGAAATCACATTAACATGGTTAATTACAAGCCACTTGCACTCTTCAGCATTTTTTACTGATTTAAGCAAACATTATAGAATTTTGAAGAACATCGGATCTTTTAAAGAGCACTTGTCCAAAAATTTTCACCCAGAATCACTGTAAAGCCATCTGGTTCACAGGTTATAATTCAAACCTTTTTGCTACAGTGTAATCTCTTACAAAAAATTGAATTTCTGTTCTAACATTCGGTTCAAACTTATGAACCAAACTTTCTACCCAAACTCACGTTACGCAAATTTAGAGCAAACCCTCAATATCAATCTTTGATGTATATTTTTCTTAGAAAGAGAGAACATGCAGCAGGGATGGCCTTGATGCTTACAACAAATATTTGATCAACTTAACGGCATACACTTTACTGGTGTCGTGCCTTTAAGTTTTCTTCTCTGCCCCTCCCCCCACACCACCACCAACACCCCCCCCACCCCCCCCACAAAAAAAAAAAAAAAAACTGCAAAGGCATGACAACTGGAAAAGTGTTCGGCCTTTGCCTCAAACACTCAATGTCCTGTTAGATTCCTAAGTTTATTGGTATCCAAATTAACATAACAATTAAGAAGAAATTTTTATTTATGATTTTTTTTCTTTTTAAAAACTTAAAGAGACTTAAACCTAGAGCCACTGAATTGTTCACTTAGAACATATAAATCCTCCACATGAAGCATAAACCATAATACCTCAAATCGAACACCAAACGATGTATGACAAAATAAGTAAGTATTAAACATCTTCTTTGAAACATATAAAAAATTGATATTTCTATGTCACCATTCATCTCTACTCAAACTGAATTATAACAAACGTTCATTAATGCATAACAAATTTAAGCAGACTCAAGAAAACTTGTGGCCATAATAACTCTTTTAAAAATACCTGTTGCAGCTCAGCAAGGTAATTTCTTGCATGTTCAACTGCTGCCGGCCGGGCAGTAAGCTCTTTTAATCTGCAACCAAAATTCACCAGCCCAATTTTAGTTAGGTCGCCCCATCCTCGAGCAATTTAAATTACCACAACTGAATTGGTACTCAACTAAATTACTCCCAGCAAAACCAGAATAGCCTACCTGAAGAACATGGGGTCACCAATAGCTTTTAACATATCTAGCCGCTCCTGAAACTCTGTTGCGGAAGCATCTTCCCCATCCATATATAGCCATTCTTGCACCTGAGAAAATTTGTTACGCTTTAGTCAACAATTCAAGTGACATCACAATAAGTAACCTTCCTTAATTGTCATAAAGAGATTAACCTCATCAAGCTTTCCAGTAAAGGATGTTCGTTCATCACTGGTTGAAATCTTCCCCACCTCCTCGGATGTCTCAAGCTGATACCAAAAGGGGAAAAATCTATTAGAGAATGGAGAAATAAGCAAATTGTCTATCAAACGTAAAAGATGAACGATAAAGCAAACACCTTAAATTAGCCCTACCAAACGAAAGACAGCAAAATATACACAGGTAACTCAAAATCATGAGAACTTTTTGGACTCCCACCTTTTCTTTAGTGTCGTATATGTATCCTTCCAAAGTATTTTTCAACTCTGCAGTTTTTCTTCGCTCTGCATCCTTTTTGTCTAATGCTTCTAACTTACGTTTAGCTTCAGCAAGAGATTCTTTTGAAAGAGACATTGCAGGACCCACTGTCTTTTCAACAATCTACGTGTCATGAAATTAAAGTCAACAAAAGAGAAAATCATGACAACAAAAAATTAAAACTAGGAAACAAACATCAGGAATGATAAAAGCTTCAATGGCCTTTCAGATGTTGAAATTCTATCTGGGGCTGTAAACTTTTACCTTCAATGGAATCCTGAAGGTTCGCTTTTTTAGCTTTTTTTCAGTAGCAGGTTCTGCAACATTCTGGTCTTCTGCGCTAGAATTTGTTGAGTTACTAGTTCCAGCATCTTCAACATGCAAATTGGCATTGCTTTCTTCTGAAGTGTTCTTGGCACCAACTTCAAGAGTTATGTTGGGAGAAGTAGTAGTTAAGTTCTCAACTGTCAGATTCTTTTTAGGAACTTCTACCCATTCTGTTATTTCAACAAGAGCATCGGCCCGGTCCAAGGAGAGAATTCCACTTCTACTCAGAGAGAAGTGCAGATTTGCCTTGATGGGGGATGACAAATTCCAAGATGCATACCTAAATAAAATAGCATAAACAGAAAGACAAAACCCCATTAGAGTTTACTCAGTGTTTATATGATGATACAGTTACAACTGTTTACGGGATTGAAGTAGAATTCACAACCACAATAGACATGAAAAATTTTATAATCTTACTTCTCACTAGTATCTGCCAAACCAGACACAGAATACTGAGCAAATATAGGGGAGGTTACACCAGGTGGTAGAAGATCTTCATTCCCATAAGCCAGTGAAACTTCAAAATCTTTGTTATGAGTAATGGATCTGAACATCTATCATGAAGAAAAATAAAAGCATGATTACTTAAATATGATGTAGTTAAATCAAAATTGCTACAGCATAACTATAGCGTGCCATTTATTACCTTGCTGGGTAACTTTTTCATTCTTGGTACAAGTAATTGTCTAGTGCTTTCATCTTTCAAAAGCTCAGGGCCATCTAATTCAACTACAAACTCATAAGGAGAGCCATCAATCATACCAAGCTTGCGGTTCAATTTGATTCCATCACTTAAATTGGCAGCATGTAGTGCTGCACCAAGAACTATAGCTTCATCAGCATCAAGATGTTTATCCAACTCTTTCCTTCCAAGAAAATCCTGAAGCTTAGCCTGTTACAATAGAAGCAAAGGATTCCAGTCAATCTTCTCAAATCTCACAGATAACAAGCATTTGTTTTAAATCTATAATAGTATACAATGATCTCTGCCTGGTGCATTTTTTTATCTACTTGAAAAATCAGTGTAAAGCAAAAATAGCTGTCAGTTATGAAAGATTAATAGTACGATGGGTTAATTACAAAACTATACCTCATAGTTTTAACTATTCTCAATTTATCCCTCTATTTTAAGAAACTACAAAGGTATCCTTTGAATTTAAAAAACTTGTTTCAATTTTATCCCTCGCAGAGTTTTTGGATAAAAAAAATATAAAGATAAAAAAAATACCCTTAATTTAACCGAGTTTATTTTTAAAACATATTTTTCTTCATGAGAAAATTTTTAAAAAATATTTTAACATTTAAAAAGTCATAAAACTTGAGAACTTTTTTCCCTGAAATTTGATGTTTTGTTTTAGGAATTTTTATGTTTTTATTTCCATCAGATATTTGTCATAACTTTTTAAAGATAATTATGTCGTTTTGCCCAATTTTTTCTATTTACAGGGCTGAAATTGAAACAAGTTTTTCAAAGTTAAAGGATACCTTTGTAGTTTCTAAAAATAGGCGCACAAATTGAGAAATAGTGGAAACTAGGAGGTATAGTTATCTAATTAACACATAAGATGATCTACACATTAATGACATCAACACATGAGACTAGTCGCAGGGTAATAAAGATCGATACAAGAAAAAATAAGACAAACTACCTGCAACTTTGGCACTCTTGTAGCTCCTCCTATCAATTCGACTGCATATATCTTGTCAACGGTTAGGTTAGAATGTTTAAGAACTTCTTTCACAGGGACAAGAGATTGTTCCCATAGATCTCCACAGAGCTCTTCAAACTTCTCACGGGATACGGTACTCCTAGAAAAATGCAAATCTCATATGAGAATAACATCACTCATACTTTTCCTGCACTATGAATATTCATACACCATACATATATAAAAAAAATAAAAAATAAAAAATAAAAACTGAAGGAATAGCACAAGTACAATGGTGCAGACATTTTTTCACATCATCCTTGTGACACTTTGTTTATAACATAAGTCTTAACATTGCAGGCTACAAGAATAACATAAATCTACAATGCTGTTAGAGAATTAATTCTCTTGTCATCGTGATCATTCTGTCAGCTACTTAAAAATTGTTTGATAGATGATGTAAAAATATCAAACCTGAAGTCTCGATCATCAAAAAGCGATTCAACTGATATCGGTGCCATTGTGTTAGCACTTAGAATTTCCTTTGTTCGTTTGACTTGTTTCTTCAATTTAGCCATTGCCTTGGGAGACTTCCTCACATCAACCCCATTCCCAACTTGCTTGTTGAACTCATCTGCAAAGTACTCAACCAATCTTAACTCCATATCTTGACCCCCAAGTTCAGGATTCCATCTGACATCCTTAACCTGCACTTATCATATGTTAACTTATAAGCTTCTCTTCCTTGCAATGTTAACTTATGAGCTTAGCAGCATGCTAAAAGTCCCACGACAAATATCATCTTTAGAAAGTATATCATAATGCATAATATTTTTTTAAGTGCCAGGACTCGGATGGCTAAGTGGTAAAGATGAAGATCAAAGTGGAAAGCTACAAGAAACCTGAGAACTAAAGAACAGTTTTCCATTAACAACAAGAAACATAGACCAATGTACTATTATCAAACAAAAATATAAATCCGTGACGCATGCTATCTTACTGATCAGTTTGTGCTATAAATCCCTCATTCAAGAAACTTTATGCAAAACCAACTCTCACTTAACAAACTATGTAGCTCCAAGAAACAAAAATGACTTGACTTGATTTCTTTTCCATGCAGCACGCAAATAAAACACTAAAGCACCAAGATAGAAACTTGGTTGACGTAAGCAATCACAGGAGTCCATAAATTTAAGTCACAAATAGCAAGACAAATGGCACAGAAGCTTACCTGAAACTGATTGACTGACACAGTTTTTCCAAACTCCTTGGTCTTATATGCCGAGAAATACACAAGGGCTGCATAAGTGCTGCTAGAGCCCATATCATAGAAAATAACATGTCTTGACTCGTTTGAGAAATCTTTGTCAATCCCATACTGCAAGGCCGCTCCGGAGTGCTCATTTATCAATGAAAGCACATTAATCCCCGCCAACTGTGCAGCCTGAAGCAACCCTTTTCGCTCTGCTTGGCCAAAATACGGCGGCACCGTAATCACAGCATCCTTAACAGGAGCTTTAGCGTGAAACTCCGCTAAATTAGCCGCATAACCCAAAATCATAGCCAACAATTCCTCCACGGAATAATCACCCACATTGTCATCAATTGTAAAGTTCGCAATTCCCCTGGAATCTTCCTTGATATCAAATGGCAAGTACAATGAATCTATAAACTTCTTGGTGTAACTAAAAGGTTTCCCAAGCAAGTCCCTGAGCTGGGAATAGACTTTGTCCGGATACCGGGCGACAAGTCCGGCAGCTTCTTCACCCAGAAGACGGTTACCGGACTGAAATGCGACAATGGTCGGGGACTTGCGCTTTGACATTTCATTGATCGCGATTGAAATTGGGCTCTGCCCGGGTTTTAGGTTCACTACCGCAACTTTCAGCGATTCTGAACCTAGATCTATGCTCAAAACCGCGGATTGCGACGGAGACACAACAAGGCAAAAAACAGACACCAACAAACCCAGCTTAAACAACATCGAAGCCATCCTAAACTGCTTTATCAAGCCCTAGGACTCCACAATTTATCTGTATTGCCAAAAAAAAAAAAATCATTCATCGAGAGGAAGAAAAATTAATCAAACGAATTCGATCGTTTCAGCAATAATTCATTCATGAAACAAAAGGCAAGAAAATAGAGCTCTGAAAGACATTAACTACGCTACAAAGCATGCCAAAATTCAAACTTCGATTTTCATTTTCCATTACAAAGTAACCATGAATTTAGCTCGACTAACAATGCTTTATTGATTTCTTACAGAATCTAGAGAGAGAAAGAGAGTGACCAGTGATGTGCAGATCGCATTCTCCAGAACAGAAGTCCGTGCGTGAAGAGATTTTCTTTTCTGTTTGGCGTTTGGGTTGACGTGAAACGTAACGCGAGGGAAAAGAAAAAGGAGAAACTTTCTCGGAAACACGACGCAAGCTCGAGAAAATACTGGGACTTCTTATGCGTAGGGACTGGGCAACTCTGACGTGGAACATGTAAGTGCAGAAATGACCAATGTTAGAGGTACAACTGGCCGAAGGTACACGTGGTGGCCATTGAGACGCTCTGCCGTGTTGTCTCACGTCGTCAGGTCCTCTAATGGGAATTACCTTCGGGCTCGGCTGACTTCTCGACTCACTGCCTATGCTGTCGGGCTATGAATTTCAGTTGGGCCTCCGGAGTGACTCATTGGGCTTGTAATGAGCCACACCAAATACAAATTTGATTTCGGAAGTTTTACCAAATGCTATTTTTTTTGATTTTTTTTTTTTTTTGAAAATGAAGATTATGATTTCATTAGATAGAAACAGCATCCATACAAGCTTTTACTAAGATATAACAAGGAAACTCAGTAGTCCACACCTTATTGCCATTAGCTGATAAAGCAAAGTCAGCAACTTTATGGGCAACTTTATGGACAACTTTATTTACTTTACGAGGACAAAAGCATAACTTAGAATTTCCCATCTCATTCAACAGGTCTATAACTTCAGACATTACTAAACCTTCACTACTTAGATCACTAATAATGTTAATTGAGTTAACTACATCCTTAGCATCAATCTCTACTAAAGCAACGATGTACCCTAGCTGTTGAGAAACAATTAGTCCTTCCCTTATTGCAATGATCTCAGCCAACCTCGGATTCATAACTCTAGGAACCTGTATAGAAAAGGCCATAAACACCATTCCATCATGGTCATGAAGAAATCCACCTATGCCAATGAAACATGCCTCCGTCGAGACTGCTGCGTCCATATTTAATTTTAACTCACCATGAAGGGGAGCACTCCAGAAAACGTTTCACTGCACTGGTAGTTCTTTCGTGACATTGTCTATTGCTTATGCTTCCTTGAACTCCTTCATAAATACATCAGCATCAGCCATAATTTTCTCCGTTGATCGTTGTTTTTGGTCGTGCAAGAACATGTTCCGTTCTCTCCATAAGTTCCAAAGAATGATAAAGGCAAGCTCACACTTCTACCGAGGAAACTCTTTGTGGAAAAATAAGCACAAATCCAGACCTGAATACCCTTTAAAGTTCCAAAAAACAGTGCTAAACTCTGATTGTGCCCATACGTCCAAACTTCAGTCACATTGTAGGGGTGCATGAGCAGTAGTCTCTATTGTCTCTTCACATCATGAACACATACTGTTTTTACAAACTCCTCTATGTACTAAGTTTGAAGCCATAGGTATTATATCATGGTAAACCAGCCATAAGAAGATCTTAATTTTGTTGGGTATATTCAAACTCCACAAAAAAGACCACCAGCTTACTTCTGAACTCACCGCCGAACTACTTGCTTCTTGGAGCGCATCCATAGCACGCCAATACCCGGATTTGACCGAATAGATGCCATTTTTGTTGTAGTGCCAAACTAGTTTATCTGGTTTTGACCGGTGACTAGTAGGAATTCCTAACACAATACTATTATCCACCTCCCATAGAAAGTCCCGAACTAAACCCTTATTCCATCCCCCACTCCCCAGAATCATTAGATCACACACTATCCAAGAACCCAATCCTTGGTGTTGAGAGGTAATAGGCCAAAACGTAAAAGGTCTAGGAATCCATGGATCTTCAAAGACTCTAATACTAGCACCATCTCCTACTCTCCACCGGATACCTTTCATCAATAAATCTTTCCCCCACATGAGACTCCTCCAAATGTAAGAACATCCGCTCCTACAAGTAGCCGATAGTATTTCGATTTTAAAATCTGTGCACAAAGAGAAATAGGAAAGTCAATAAGCCTCCATCCCTGCTTAGCCAACAGTGCTTGATTGAACGCCTTTAAATCTCGAAATTCAAGTCCCCCAGATCGGCACATAAGCTTCCATTGCATCCAATGCATCTTTCTTTTTTCCTCTGAACTGCCCCACCAAAATTTAGCAATCATAGAGTAGAGGTCATCACATAGAGTGGAAGGGATATGGAAAACACTCATAGTATAGGTTGGAACTGCTTGAGCCACCAATTTGATGAGGACTTCTTTTCCCCCAACTAAGAAAAGTTTTCTTCGCCACCCTTGGGCCCGCTTTCATACCCTTTCCTTCACCCCCCGAAAGGTCTCCCTTTTATTCTTACCTGTTAGACATGTATGCCCTAAGGAGTAAAAATGTAATACGTTTTTGGAGACATTTTTTATCAATAAAGAATTTATTCATTTATATATACCAAATCTTGTCCTCTTGGCGTTCATATTTGTTGAATGTATGATAAGCAAACAGTAGTCTGAGACTGTCAGTCTGAACCTTAAGAATTGGGCATATGATGGGATGATTATGTGGTAGACACGATTCTTAAGGTGATGGTCTAAAACGTATGATCCGCAATCGAGGAAATAAAGTTGAGCACTTTATTCATATAAAGATTGTTATGTTGTCTATATTCCTTTTGGGAGATGGTTTGTCTTGGCCATCGGGGTTGGACTCCGTGAATAGAAACATTGGCACGTTGTCATAGGTGACGATGTGTTGGATCGGGACATAAAGTGAATTGATTTGGATTAATAATTCTGTCTCGGTAAATCGATTCACTTTAGACAGTCATTTGTATTGTATCTTAATCCTGAGATGAATAGTGGCCCCGTTGTCTTGACTTGTGTCTTTTGATGTACCAATGGGTGACTCCTTCATCTCTATAGTGGTATGCATGCCGGTACGTTGGAGGCATGACTCTTGATAGCGTAGACTTGTTATTCATAGATATGGAATCCATAGCTCCTCTTTAGGAGTAATGATATCCTTTTATATGCATTGTCCTGTAATTGGAAAACTGGAGCGCTCAACCATTTGGATACATAGGTGTAACTGAATGGTATACTATCTTTGGATGGTAAGTTTTCTAGTGGTGAGACAATGGAACGTAAGATAAAAATAATCGGGAAGGTAAGACAGAACTTGTCCTTAAACCGATTATGGATGATCATATAGGGATATGATATACTATGATATGTCATGGAGACTTAGCTACATGAGCTTCGTAATTCTATAAAGTTCGAGAGTGCAGCTCCAAGCTTTTAGTGGAGTAGTGTTGGAGTTGATAATTGTGAAATGTATATCTGGGATATTGGGTTTCATAATTATCATGAGCTTGAACTTTATAGGTCCATTTTGGTCCCCTTTGCTAGCTCACAAAGTCCTGTAACGACACGGCGTGCTTTTCCAATAATTGGTGACTTATGTCGGATTTATCATATTGGTTTAAAATTTGTAAGAATCAAATAATTCATGTTTGTTTATCGGTTGAATTAATTTTGTAAGAAATTAGTTAAAGATAAACTTGTTGAATTATTGCGATCAGATAATTCTTGTCTGTTTATCGGTTGTTTTAATTTAGGATAAATTAAAACAAGATAAACCTGTAGAATTATTGTGAATTGATTTATTTTCTTAGAGATTATCTTAATAAAGTTTGTTTTGATCAGATATCTTCTCTATTGGGTTATTTGAATCAAAACTGAGACTTTATCCTTTAGAATCTCGGGTGGAAAATAAAAGATTCGTAGAGATTTTTTCTCGGAAGATCGGCCTGTTGGATGACATGTTCGGCCTGCCGAACTGGCCTGTTCAGCCTGCCGATCAGCGAAAATAAGATTACGCATTTTTACGCGGATCTTATCAGATATTGATCCGAACTTGATTCTGTTTTGAGTTTTTGAGACCTAATCTGATATGGACTGACTCTCGGCCCAATAGGTATAAAAAGGGGGTGAGTCTCATGATTTACTCAGATCAATTTGAGAGATTAAGAGTGATACTCTTCTAGTGAGCATCTGAAAACTCTCTGAGAGCTTTTGTTCACAAATCACAAATACTAGCTTTGGGTTCTCTCTGTTGGTTGGAAGGAGAGTCACCGGTGGAAGAGCTATATGTGTGAGCCCACACTCACTCCGGTTGTGGATAGAGAATAGCAAAGAAGACCAGTTGGTTGAGGCTCTTCTGGAACGTTACTTCTCTACACGGGTTGCGGAGGTTCTTCGGCACACTGAGGTTAGTAAGATCTGTTTAATTTATACATATAACATGTCAAACTTGTGTTTTAAAAATTACTCTGATGAGAATTTTTTAAAAAATTCTGCTGCGCACTTTGTTTCCAACATTACCAACCACCGATGGAAGTCCGAGATACTTGTCATGTGCTTGACTAGCCTCTAGCCCCAAAATTGCCTGAACTTCAATTCTTGTGTTGGAATCAACACACGGGCTGTATGTAATTGCCGACTTGGCCATATTCAACGATTGACCTGACTCTTTCTCATATAGACTAAGAATTCTATTGATGGCCAAACTCTCTTGGATTCTAGCCTGACAAAAAAAGACACTATCATTTGCAAAAAATAAATGACTTACTCGAGGTCCATTTTGGCCACAAGAAATTCCTTGCAAACTTCCATCTACTTTGGCTCTATGAAGGAGACTAGTAAGACCTTCCATATATAGAAGAAACAAATACGGAGATAAGGGACATCCTTGTCTTAGTCCTCTTCTAGGAACCACGCGACCTTGAGGAGAGCCATTTACCAAAAAAAGAAAAACTGGACGTGGTAATACAGTCCATAATAACATCCACCCATTTTCTAGCAAAGCCTAGCTTCAACATGATTGCTTCGAGAAAGCACCACTCCACCTGATCGTAAGCTTTACTCATGTTTAACTTAAGAGCCATAAACCCCTTTTTTCCTTTCACTTTCTTTTTCAATGAATCCATAAGCTCATAGGCAACAATGATATTGTCAGTAATCAGCCTCCCCGGTACAAATGCACTTTGAGTATCCGGGATTAGCTCCAGCAAAATGAGTTTAAGTCAATTTGCTAAAGTTTTCATAACAGTCTTATAAAGTACATTACATAGGCTAATTGGACAGAAATCAGAAACATATCTAGGAGATTTCACTTTTGGGATAAGAACCACATAAATATGATTTACCTCTTTGGCAGAGCGTGTTCCATTTAGAATCTCAATACAGAAACGTGCCTCCTCTCCTCCAACAATCTCCCAATTCTGTTGATAAAATGCAGCATGAAATCCATCTGGGCTAGGTGCTTTAAAAGGTCCCATCATCTTAAGAGCACTTTTAACTTTCTCTATTGTAAAAGGTGCACATAAAATATCATTCATACCTTCAGTTATCTGTGGTGAGACACAATGCAACAATTCTTCAACATCATCTTTTGAGGGATACTAGGATTCAAAAAGCTAATCATAATACAAAGTAATTACCCCACTTATCTCCTTCTCTGCATTAACCCATACCCTATCTTGGTTCTCTAAGCCACTTATGAAATTCTTCTCCCTTCTTAATGATGTTTTATGATGGAAAAATTTAGTGTTTCGATCGCCACCCTTCAACCATTCCACACAGGACCGTTGACGCCAAAACTATTCTTCAAGTCCTATGAGCTTATCTATTTCTTATGGTTCTCTAAAGCGATGCTCGTAGGAGAGAGTTTTTAGGTCTTGACACTAGGTGTGCAAGGTTTTTCTAATGAGTTTCTAGGTGTTTACTCTTGAAGTATAGAGGATATAGTGGGAAGGTGGGAGACTTTGGCCATCACAGAAGAAGGAGAAGTGGTCAGCCTGGATGATGATGTATTACAAGAAGGTGTGGAGGTGGTTTAGTATGGTTTGCTCGGTAAGGTGTGGACTCGGAGACCTTTTAAAAAATCAGCCTTCAAGTCAGCCATGTCAAAGCTGTGGAAGGTTTCAGGAAACCTAACTATTAGAGAAATGGCAGACGATGTCTTGCTGTTTCTTTTTGAATCAAATTTGGAGAGACAAAGAATTCTAGACATGGAGCCTTGGCTTTTTGATAATAGATTTTTGGTTGTTTTGAAAAAAGTGAAAGGAGAGGATAAAGTGGATTGGGATAGGTGGTGTTATACTCCGTTTTGGGTTCATGCCCATAATCTTCCATTCAAAGGGATGATAGAAAGGGTAGGTCAGCTTATAGGGGATTCTGTTGGCATTTGTCTTAAGGTGCAGAAGGTTGAGAACTCCTCAAGGAAAAGGATGAGTGAGAGCTCGAGGGAAATTTTGGTGAGGAGAGACGTTGGAGCTTAATTTGTGATGGAGGAGAGGAAAATGTAGGCGGCAATCCAATGGTCATCATTGGGGCCCACATGAGGCTAATAAAGTTGTAGCAGAGGTATTTACCGGCGAGAACGCGAGGGAGGTTCATGAAGACATATTGCAAATAGACATTCTTCATCCGCCAAAGGGGAAGTTATGATCACGATGGGGTTTGTGGGTAGGGGGACATTTTTGGAATTTCATACAATTTTGTGTTATTATTTTTCATCCTCAAAAAAGTGTGCTATTAATTGCTATTCTGCCCCTAACATGGCCTGAGACTCTCATTCTTTTCTCTTTTTTTTTTAAGTACGAAACAAATAAATTTTTTTTTTTAAGTGAAGCAAAATGTGGAATTGTCTCTTTTATTTATGCCATACAAATAAACTATGAAAGGCTAACAAAATGTGATATGAATTCAAATTATAGAAAAAAAAATTATAATCAAATATATAAAAGTTATAGCATGCCACCTAATTTTCTCAACTTAGAAATGGGTAAATTACATATGTAGCCAATTATAGAGTAGGGTGTTTATGAATCTGATTATATAGATTAAGGGTTAATTTGTAATCCAATCCGTAAATATCAAATTGGAAATTTCCTAACTCAAAACCAATCTGTAACGCCCTAATCTAATCCTAAAACTATGGATTTTGCGGATTGGATTCCACAGATTCACAAATTAAGTCTTTAAATTAATTAAGAAAACTAGCAATTAAAATTGACAAGTATAACATAACATAATTTAATAAAATCCAACTTATTACAAACTCAGTAGAATATAGTCCTCGATAGTATTATAAAACATTACAACTAACAAATTTAAATAAACTTTAGACATCAGTAACTAATTGTAATTACGCCAAGCTTCTTTTTTTAAGTATATAATCCTTAAACACGGTAGCATAAGAATATAGGTATATATATTTACTAAAATTGTGTGTATATATATGTATATGTATATAATTTATACAAAAAATATAGTTTGGATTTACGGATTGCATAACTTTAGAGATATTCAATCCTAATCTAATCTATACATGTTAGATTGGAAAATTCTAATCCAAAACTAATATGTATTTTTTGTAATCCAATCCAGTATGCTGGATTGGAGTGAATTGAACAGATTGACAATTATAAGGAATAAATAAATTGAATGTTTTTCATGACTATTGCTATTAATGATTTGTTAATTACATTGATTCTAATCAGAGAATTGACTATTAATGAATTATGTATGAGTAGTGTATGTCAATAGAATAGATATATATGCTAAAATACCTATTTTTTTTAAATAGTGAAAATATTTAAAATACATAAAAATAGGATAAAATCTAAAAATTTTTAATTACTCTATATATTGACTAAATGACCATATCCTTAAAATAGTAAGTTTTAATGGTCATAAAAATTTGATAATACATTTAAAAAAGTGGTCGTCTATAAATTTTAAATAAGGTATATGTAAATAAGATAAATTTTATTGACTAAGAGATTGGTTTTTTTTTTCTTTTTTTTTATTACTAAGATATTGAATTGTTTTAGTGATTATTTTTAATGACTATATTTTGGTAGTGATTGGTAGTTACTTTATACAATAATTAATGACCAAATCTTTAAGGCAATAAGTTTTAGAAATCTTAAAAATTGATAATGATTATGTCAAAAATTGATAATAACATTAAAAAATAGTGTGTAAATTATGAATGAGGCATTGTAATTTATATAAGATAAATTTTAATGACTAAGAAATTTATTTATTTAATAACCACATAATTTAATTACCTATATTGTGAAATAGATTATATCATTATGAAAATAGACGGCAGGAACAAATGAAGAAATTAAACTATATCTAATGCAAATGCAGATGTCAATGTTATATTTGCCACTAAAAAATGTAAAAATACCATATTTGATGTGTTATTTTATTTTATACGTAATGCATATGCTATCAGTATGTCATTTTTGCTTTTTGTTATAATTATTAAACCTTGAAACTTGTAAAAGTAAACTCCTAATATTAAAAAAATTAAAAAGTAAAAATGTTGTTATTATTAACGAAAAAATCATTTTATCAACCAATAAGAATTAAATATCAAATTTTCTATTTGGTAAACTTCATGGTAAATTTATCACAAAATTTAACATATCGTAAATTTAGCATTAAAAATGGCATTGCATTGGAAAGTGGTTTTTATAATCAAATGTCAAATTTGCTACTCGCACATCAATTTAATATTGCATTAGAGATACTCTATCCAAATATCCAAAAAATAAAATGGAGTTGAAATTTTGTAAAATAGGAGAAGCTGAGCCAACATATGTGAAAGCAAATAGGAATATAAACAAGTATGGAAAATGTAAATGATTGACCTTAAAAAAAGGTTATTGACAGCTTCTATAATAGGAATGAGCTATAGCACAATAATCAAGGATATTAATTACATATTGGTTGTTATTAGAGAATTAAAGTTAAAAAAAGTACTAGCCTTTTTTTTCATTCATAAAGTTGGGTTTGCATACGATAAAGAGAGAAAGAGTAAAATAACGTATTTTATTTAAAACTTATTAAATAGTATCATATAGTTTTTATATGTATACAATATACCATACTTCAATTTTAAACAGATTCCACAAATTACAAAAGGACAAAAAGGCCCTTGGCCTATGTACCGGAACATTTATGAACTAAATCAAAATGACAAAACCATAGACTATACAAAACCCTCTATCGTTGCGAGAAATTGCCTCCATCGCTGACTTTCAGCCCTCCATCATCAAAACGGTAAGGAACCCTAGGAGAATATCGAATTCTTCATCAGCTACCAATTTGTTGCGATTCCTCATTGGCTATAACTTACGATTTCCATCATGGTTGCTTCAACGCCAATACAAAAACTGCAAAGAATTGCCTGTTAAAATTGCTCAATTAACACCATTGCCTGAGATTTATCTGCTTCTTAGATAAATCTCGCATTCTTATGCTTCTTTGAAATTTAAAATTTTGAGAATTATAATGAAGTACCATATGATTTCTCGTTCTGTTTGAATGATTTTTGTGGTTCTCAATTTATGTTTGGTTAATACTGTAGTATTAACAATAAAATATCATATTTTGGTAGATTTTTTGAAATTTTTTCATTGTATTTCCCAAGACCTATCATACTCAGAATCAATAATAGCAAATGCTAAAGGGAAAATATGATTATTCCTATCCAAAGCAGCTGCAAGAAGCATCATGCCATCAAATTTGGACTTTAGAAAGAAGTCATAAGAAAATTATAGGTTTATAATGAGGCCATCTATTAATGGAAGCTCCAAAGCACATAAAAAAGTATAAAAACCTGCCCTATTAATTTACTTCATAACTGGTGAAAGAACTTGAAAAAACAAAAAAAGAAAAGAAAAGATCAAACAATAGTAAGTATTGTATTTACAAAGAAATATATATTGCACAAATAGTAAATACGATATTTACAAGTAAATACCACCATATTAACCAAGGAAAATTATAAGAACCTAAGAAATACAAAAAAAAAAAATCTATCAACAATAAAAATATATATAAATAAAAGAAATAAATATGATATTTATAAGTTTAGTATTGACCAGAGAAAAAAATAACTTTAAATCAAAAAATACAAAGGGAAAAAACAAACTTGGGTTTTTCTCCTTTAGAAAACACAACGAGAAGGGATAACAGAATAAGACTCGGCTGCAATTCCATGAATAGCTTCTAAAGCTAGAGAACGAACCTTACGAGTGACATAGTAACTAATATTAACACCATATTTTCCATGCATATAAGAGACAAATTTTATCGGCCGAGCTCTATCATAAATCCCTTTACTATAATCACCCTTCAAAATTTCACCTACAAATTGCCTAGTGGCTTAGTGGTGCTCATTGCTAATAACATTGCACGCATAAGTATGTTGGGAAACATACAGTGGTGCTTATTGCTAATAACATTGCATGCACAAGTATGTTGGGAAACATACTTCCAAACAATGCACTTCTCTCTCCTAAAATGTCTCGAAGCACGCATCATCTAAGAACAATGTATAACGACTCTACTTACATAGCCGTTACTTAATTACATAATTGTATTTTTAATCTTAACTTATCGTAAAATACTGAATTTTTGGAACAATTTTTTAAAACATAATACTAATTACTTATATTAATTTTCTTCAAAAAATCCTTAATTAAAAGAATCTTTTAAAAAAAATTTAAAATTAATATTACTAAAATTCTTTAATTAAACTTTTGATATAAGTACATTGCAACTTATTAGTCTTCAATAACCTAGATTGAAACGGTAAAATCACGATCCTTGTTTTTAAATCATACTTGCATGAAATTATTCATACATATAGGTATACATATATAATTTATTTTAAATCTATTGCGGAAGAAATATTTTGTAAGCGGTATCCTTCTCTACCATCCTTTTGCCGCTCGTGAACGTCCATCATAAGTTGTTGATAGGTTACTTACTTACAACATGAATATATCTTAGTTAACTTTCGCTTAGCAAGTAGGAAACATTTACTCGCTAAACAAAGCTTCAAACATTTATAAAAACATGCATAAGCTGATTATGCTTTATTATGAATAGGCCTTATGGGCCCCTATATTTACGTACCAGTTGCTTTATCATTAGGAAGTTAGGATTTACAAAGGTAACCAACGACCCTAGACCATAAAATAAACTGAATTGGATGCCTCCCCGTAGGTTAAGAGTTCTTAAATCCTCCCTATAGGTCAAGAGGTTGGTACGATACCGTTAAGTTAACTTATCTTATCTTTTTACGCTTGTCTTATTATGTGTATGCAATATGATATGTTACTATATATCATCACATAACATAATTTATAACTATTGTTAACAAAGGGTGAATCTGCAGTATGATTTTATATAGCATACATCACATACAACACACTACATAACATAGGCATGGTATAATATGATATATCCTAATCTAACAAGAAATATCATAAATAATGTATTTTCACAAAACATGTAAAACACTTTAATTTAAAAACTGTAGTTTTCATGCTATAGGCTAAATTTCTACTTAATTGGTTTTTAGAGTTAGGATATGCTAACTCGCCAC
Organism: Artocarpus heterophyllus; assembly: GCA_025403435.1. Lineage (NCBI taxonomy): Eukaryota > Viridiplantae > Streptophyta > Magnoliopsida > Rosales > Moraceae > Artocarpus > Artocarpus heterophyllus. Next base: position 28,664 of record JAJQZP010000453.1, read on the forward strand.
GTACTTCTCCACTATTCCTAGAGTCTAAGGAAAAACACCCAGTAAGAGTGTGAGCTTAATTTGTTTAATGCTAATCAATTTAGCATATTGAAGACAAAGACATTAAATCTTTTCTCAAAAACTTCTCGTTATAACTAACTGGCTATTTTGGTAGTTAAAAGGATTAATTGAATTTAAATCCTTTTAACTTAAAATCCTTGTCTAATTTATTTTCCTTAATTGCCTTTAATATTTCATTCTAACGTCGATAACCAATTAATTAATTTTGTTTTTCTTATAACTTGAGTCACTAATATCTCATACTACTTATGTAGGGTTTATTATTATATTAAAAGTCCATTTAAATAGAATAACATTATTGGGCCTATGAGCCGATGTTTGGTTACTATTCAATTCATTAGGCCTAATATGGCCCTTTAGAACTAAAGGTGTTCAATGATATTTGACTATTAACTATCAAAAATTTAGATATCAGAATTGACTCCAAACGTATACGGGCGCTAGACCCATGATTGCTATCATGGCATAGCGGTCAACAATTTATGTTTCTATGATTTCCCTTTTTAAAATTTGTTGAAAACTTTATATGTAAAGTTTTTACCCATAACCGTATTTTAAATTGGAGTCCACACTTTGATAAAACCGTGAATTGTAGACTCTGAGTGCGACAGTTCTTTTGTTGTTTGTATATAGTGATTCTGCCACTAAATAGGCATTTTATGTTGAAAACCATTACCGGAAGGTACTTTTGTCAATTTCTAAAAGTCACCTACCGAATGTCAAAGACAATTTTAATTGAAGTTTCTTTCATGAAAGTTCCTCATTTTGACAAGGTCTAGAACTTTTGTGTTTTTCAAAAGTTCATTTTTTGTCCTTAGCATTGTTGTTTGTAATGATTTTGTAAACTTTATCGATTGTACCATTTTTATTATTTTGTTTAAACGTTTCTTTTAGAAGTAGAACTTTTCAAAAATTTTCTTCATGAAAGTTCTTTTTCTTGCTAAGACCTATAACTTTCGTGTGTTTGCAAAAATTGTGATTCAAAATTTTCAAGGGTCATTCTACCCAAAAACATAAACTGCATTATTAAGGTTGCAACCCATGTCGTAACTATGTTGCAACCTCGCGTATAACATCTAATGAAATAGGGTTGAAATAACCGTGGATTTTTTTTTTTTTTTTTTTTTGTAGTTGCTACAAGGGCTTAAAGAGGTAGTAAACTAACCGTTTTAACTTCTGAAATTGAAACCTAGAAAGTTTTGAAATTTGTATTAGCAAGATTGTTACTCATGTTGTAACATTACCTGTAACCTTAATGAAAAATTTTCAAAAATCATTACCGATTGCACTTATAGTTTTTACAAAGTCATAAAGAATAATAAACTAAGTGGTTTTGAACTCTAGAAAGTGAAAACCAAACAATGTTTAAACAAAAGTACTTCGCAAAACTTGAGGTTGTAAAGTTGCAACTTCACGTGCAACACTTAATAAAAAATTGTTGAGAACAACCATCGATTGTATTATAGTTGCTATGGAAGTCTTATTAAACAATAAAAATAATTTTTCCAAACTTTGATATAGAAAAAGATAAACAAAGACGAAACAGTAAGCTATTTATAGTTGAGGTTGCAAACCAAGTTGTAATTTCTTCGAAACCTTGCTGGACAACTTAAAAACAAACACTAGATAAGATTGAGATTCCAATTCTTAACATCTTACATATATTCTATTACATTGCTGCGACTTAAAAAATTTCTACGTTTAAAAAACTTCAAAGACGATCTTTAAAGTGCTCATTTTAAAGTCAAAGATAGTAGAAAATCCTTCTAAAACATAAAATATAATCTAGATCTAAACTTTCTCATGTTCAACATGCATAATATTAAAACTACATGAATAAAACTCATAAAAACCATAACATAAGCATAAATAAAACTTATTACATGCCTACTTCTCTAAAATAAAACCATAAACATTTTTCTTTAACTTTAAAAAGAAGATTTTAGATAGTATACACTTGAAGATCTTCTTCTTGAGGGATCCTACCAAAGCTCCTCCTTAGTTTGATTTTTGGCTATTGATTTTTATTGTATCGCCTAAAATGATTCTTTAAACGTTAACATTTATAGTATAAAAAGGTTGTCGCATTCATAGGAACGTGGAAATTTGAAAGATAAAAAATTTTGTGTTTAAAATGGAAAATGAATTATTCTCAAGAAACAAAACTTAAAAGAAAACAAATATTTTTGAAAATTTTAAAATAATATTTTAAAACATAAAATTAAAACTTCAAAAATTCCTTGTATATTTCATAACTGGCATGAAATTCTAATTCTAAATAATTATTTAAAGCATTTGATTTATTATATCTTCTCCCGTTAATTACAAGCATAATTACTATTTCTATAAGTCAACCTAAAGTGACATATAGCAATCTATAATACAGTATAAGTTTCCTATAAAAAGTAGCAAAATAATCATCTTTCCTTAATGATTTGGTGCACTAATTATGAAAATTACAACCGTTTTCATTATAATTATAAATAACATAATTTTGAGATAGAAAAGATAATAACAAATCAAAATTAATATATTTTAATAGAATAAATTATTACGTTAATTTCGGCAAAACCTCATTTTATTAAATAGTTTAAGAATAAACTATATCATTCTCTGTTGATAATAAATCAAGCATTGGCAAGTATTTATTGTACTAGTCCATGTCATAACGTAGCAAAAACTCAACTTAATAAAGTGCATGATTTCAATATTATTAATATTAATTATGTAGCACAATTAAATTACATAAAGAAGGCATGTATGAATTTATACAATAATTGGACAACATAACAACATTAACAATAATGCCTAAATTCATAGAAAATATAATATATTCCATAAAAATATAAACATTATAAAGCAGATACAGAGTTAAAATCCATACCAGAGTACTATGCATACAACATCATCTCTCTACATTACTAAACTTTTTACACCAACTTTGGCATTATTTTATTATTAAAAGTAGGGTCGGAGGAGTGCTTTAGTAGCATCTCCTCTGAAAAAGGGGAGAATGCTAAGTCGTGGAACCTACCAGAATATGGCAACCAGAGCAGGGTGCCAGATTGTAATTTGTTAGGTTCAAACTTAAAACCTACCAGATTCAACATATAGTTTTTTGAAGCAGACAAGCATTAATCACCTTTAGTCATCGGCATGGAGGCCGGGTTGTAACCTGCCAGGTTTCAACTTAAAATATATTGGATTCCAACATATTTTTTTAACCTACTAGATACCATCTTGGAACCCTCTGGGTTTCGTCTCCGAACTAGCCAGACATATCAGGTTCCAACATAGAATTCACTGGCTCCATCCCAAAACTCACTGGAACTAGCTAGAACTTGCCGGAACTCTATAATAAACTATTACAAAAAAATAAAAGTAAAAAACAAAAAAAAAAGATCTACAAACTTTGCACAAATCATCTCCAAAAATTGCACAACATGCTAATGTCCATAAAAAATAGACATACAAACCTAAAACTTAAAAAAATTAAAAAAAAGGATCAAAATAGATCTGGAACAGAGAGGGCGATATTCCACAGCTGGTCCGTAGATCTTCAAGCATCAGAAAAATCAAATTGCCAAATACATAGATTCATACCAAATCAATGAAGATAATTTCTGATTGTTAGATATAAGTTTGATCTACAGATAAAAAAAATTACATAGATTCATCAAACCAAAGAGCATTTTTGTAATTAAAAACATAAACATAAAAAAAAAAATCTTACCATCTGAATCCTTATAATCAGGCTAAGTCTCTAGAAATCTTACCATCTTACAAAGGCGAGGACTCCGAAGGCGGTTGTAAGGCCCTTAATTTTTAAAATTTTAATTTATTGTCACAGGTAAATAAATTTATGAATAATTATTGAATTATAATCATAAGCTCTCTATTATTTTTTTTTATTGTAATTATTGTCACTACTACTACTATTATTATTAACTAATAAATTTTTTTTAGTGTTTTTTAATTGCAACGTGAAGGTTTGAGCCTCGACTAAGAGCATGGTGTGCTAGAATTTAAATTATTGTGGTTTGATCGTAAATTGTTAATTTTGAAGATGATATTGAGTGTTTAATTATTTATATGTGTTATTTTAATTTTTTGAAACTTTCAAAATTTATTATTAATTCCTAGAATTATTATAAATTATTTTTATCTTCTTAATATATATATGATTTTATTATTATTATTATTATTATTATTATTATTATTATTTTAATTTACATTTTCTTCATTTTATATTCTTTTAGAATTTCAAAAAAAAAAAAAGAAACAACATGTCATATATATAGTTGAATGCTTATAAATCCTTTTGGGACATCGTTTCTATAGTTGTGTGTGTATATATATACATAAACGATGACAACATTTAAGTTGTCATTGTACCTTTCTTCTTCCACGACTTTATAAATGTAGAACATCTCCATGGTTTCCAAATTTTGTTTTCAATCATTTTTCTTCAATTTTCATCATCCAAAACTTCCCAAAATCCCTCCAAATCCTACCCAATCATTGCAAATTATCATTCAAGAAATTTTGGAGAGGATTTCTTCGAGAAGAATGACAACCCATTATTATCCCACGTAATTTTCATCCGAGAACTTCTCCCCTCCATTTTCTATATATTGTATTCTCTTGTCAACTAAGCCAGTGTAAGGACCATAAATTCTGGTGAAATTTGTCAACCATACTTGTAATCTTATTTTCCAATATAAAGACAACATAAATGCATGATAAGTGTGAACGAGATAACCAATGTTGATTTGGGATTCTAAATTTTTAGCAATCTTGTCAATATTATTACACCTTATTCACACCTCTTAAAAAAAACTCTCCCTTTATTTCTCTCATTCATATTCTTCCCTTGTTTTCCTGTAGCAACTCCTCCATCGTTAGCAACTTATTTCTTCCATGTTCCCTCCTTAATCATGATAAAAAACGGGCACACACTTACATAACTTACAACCAAGCCTTTTTCTAGCCGCAAAGGAAGCCTTCTTCAAAATTAGTGTGATCGTCGAAATTGTTTTCAAAGCAACAGTGATATTTTGGCCATCTGCATGAGGTCGATCTTTTACCTATTTTCATATAAAGTCTTACTATGATATTATTGATTGATTTTATATGGTTTAATGTTTGGTTTTGTTAAGAAATACATTTTTATAAGATTATTACTCTAAAACTTGTTTTTGGGCTGAAAATTCATATTTCATGATTTTTTGGGAAAAATAAAAAGAGATTTCATGAAAGTTATTTTTGACTGTTATTCATATATATGTTAGAGATGTCTTATAAAAATTCTGGCTTCAAACACACCGTTTTTGATTTTGTAGAAATTATTTTACGAAATGTGATTTTTGCAAATCTTAAATCGATTTCAACTACGCATATTTATTTGAGGATGTTTTGGGATGTGTTTAAAGTAAAAAAATTAGCATCAGTATTCATTTATATGTGTGGATATTGTCTGTAAATTTTGGCTTTCATGCAAACATTAGATTTTCCGTTATAGATTAGCGAATGTCTGTCATTTGGCTATTTCTATTGATTTCTAGCCATGTTTTTAATGTTTTTAAAATTGGAAAGAAATATTTAAGTTGATTCAAACGATAACAATATGAAATTAAATCTGGACATATATACAGATGTTTAGAATGCTGTAGTAAAATTTTAGAGTTATTGGAATTTTTTTATGATTTTATAAAATTCTTTCATTCTTGATTGCCATGATATGTTCTAGAAACAGTTTTGTATGGTAAATTTTAGAACATGAAAAAATAGTTATATTCCTCGAAATACTATGAAACTAAATCTACTTACATGTATATATGTCTAGTATATTGTGTAAAAATTTCAAAGTCATTAGAATTTTTTGTAATTTTACAAAATTCATTAATTACTGACTGCCTGTAGCATTATTTCAACAACAGCATTGTGAATTTTAAAATATGAAACTGGTATTTTTAGTAATTAGAAATTTATGAAATTAAATATGGTAATAATTTTGGATGTTTAGTATTTTACGTACAAAGTTCATAAATATTTGAATTTTGTGTGATTATTATAAATTTGTGAACTGCTGACTGCCTGAGATGTTTTCCATAAATGGTGTGATGTAATAGAAAATACGAAAAAGATAATCACAGTAATCCAAAAGTTATGAAATTCAATTTAAAAATATATTTAGATATCTATTATATTGTGTTTAAATTTTAAGGTCATTTTACTTTGTGTTTAAATTTTAAGGTCATTTTACTTTTTGTGTAATTTTATAAAATTCAAGGATTGGGTGCTGCTGTGTTAATTTTTCTAGCAACGCTATTATCATTTATGAAATATGAAAAATATATTTATAGTTGTTCAAATTTGATGAAACTAAATCTGATGATGCTTGTAGATGTCTAGTATATTTTCTTTAAATTTCAAAGCTGTTTGAATTTTTTGTGATTTTATAAATTTCATTGATTGACCCCTGCTTGTGATAATATTGTGAATTTGCTCGATTGCAATTTTGTATATATGTGTTGTTTTGTGATTCTTGCGATACGATTGAAAACCTTGGTTCCTAATGTCATTAAATCATTGTAATAATGATTTGCAATACTAAATGATGAATTAATAATATTATGAATTATAGCACATCATTGCTCTGCATAGAGGATGACCTTTCTACGCTTGCTATTTTCAGGATAATTTATAAGTAAAGTGCTTACTTGTAACACATAGCAGTATAAGCTTTTAGTATTTTGAATATTTTGATTTATGGTTTATCCTATACATATTTCCAATGATTTTGGATATTAAGAAATGATATGTGTGTGTGTGTGTGTTGTGACTGTCTTGAGAGCGCATGATATTATTATTATAAAAATTTATTAAATTCATGACGTTTTCACATGGCATAGTGTTGTGGTTACAAGGCGCTAGGCACGAGTGATTAGTGTCTCTTACATTATTATATTAGGAGATCAGTTCCCACAAGATTATTAGCACCCTTATTATAATGGTGGGGGGTTAATACCCACAGGGTGATTAGTGCCTTTATATTTAAATTTCTGCGGGTATAATTGCACCTATATTTATAAAAAAAAAAAGATTAAGCCCACACTAAAGCCCAGGCTTGAGCTTTTCTTATATGCATTCATGAGCTTTGAAATATTATTTTGTGAGCTAAAGCTCTACTTACTGAGTTTATCACTCACGTTATGAAGCTATGTATTACAGGAATTTCAACAGGAGTCTCTGGCTCGTACGTTGAGTGAGGACGTGATTGTGGTTGCTCAGGATCGTATGTGCATATCGCCTGACCTGTGTCTCTATGTGTTTTAAATTATCATCATGTATTTGCAAATTTAATAATTTCCAAACTTGAGACTTTGGAAAAATTTGTCTTATTTTGGCTGTTGACAAAACTTAAGAGTTCTTACGCATTTAATATTTCAAGATATTTTCTGCATGATTGATAATGTTGAATCATTCTCCTTTGAAGAACTTAAATCATTTATGCTTTAAAGTATTAAATCATTTTTCATTTTAAGGATATTGTTTTCTTAAACACCTTTTTCAAAAAATAATTTTCTACAAATTTTTAATAATTATATTATAGTATTTTAGTACATTTAGAAGTCACGCTCGAGATCGTTACAATGGCTTTGGCCTTGGCTTCATCCTCATCCCCAAACTAAAGGAGATCCGAAGTGATCTTGGTGAACTTCGACATTGTAGATTCTGGCGATCACGTTCTCATTAGACGAACCTCTGTCCTCTTATCCATAGCTCCCTCAGAACCCTCCCTTTCTCAAACTCGAGCAACTCCATCAACGACCTAACCGTCGCCTTCAGATCCTCGGAACCCTAAACGATGCCAATCCCTCGCTCCCGAAATCAAATGTTGCTGCAAAATTCCCCTCCGCTGCCGCCAAAACAACAACCTTGCATCTGAACACATGGATCCGCATGCTGGTGCTCCTGCCATTAATGATAATCCAATACCTCCACCTTCCCAGGCCACCTCCCCGAGAGCCAAGAACAAGCATGATTGCGAGCGAAGGTGGTCAGCTAAGAACGGTGAGAATGAAAGGAGAAAGATTGGATGAGGGAGGGTAGAGAGAAAGGGGGGCAAATTTGGGGGAAGGAAGAGAGACAGTTTATGATTTTAGGGTTTCAAATCTTATTTTAGAATTAGGGACAAAAGTGTAAATTAATAAATCAAATTAAAAAAATAAATTTTAAATGGGCAGTTTTGAAAAGTCTAGAAAAAAAAGGCATTTTTTAATAAGTAGTATTTATTAGAGGGCATTTCATATAGTGTTCTCTATTGAAAATCTTAGGCCAATGGTAGCTGACCGTGCTACTAGATGTTTTCTCCCCCAGAATATTTTGAAAAAATAAAAAATCATGGAAGATACACCGAACATTTATTTATCGGACAAAAAAAACACCATCTATATTCTATGGAGTGTAGCAATTCTATGGATACATGGAATCATTCATCATCAAGTAAACAACATATTGACTGGAGAAGTCAAGATCCTGTTCCTTTGTCATTCAATGGCCTACCCTTATTCTTCTTCTATTCTAACCTCCCCCTTTAGATTCAACCCTTGTTCCATTTATCAATCAATTATTTATTTATTTTCCTCTCATATGAGGGAAGACAGGTCCGAGGTAATGGGTGTCTATGCATTTGTGTGCCTATTTGAGAGCTTCCAATAAACTACAGCCTTATTTCAGTCGTTTGATTTGCACACGTGAAGCGTCAAAAATACTTCTTTGCTGGCCGCTAGCACGCACGGCACAAAAAGAGAGTCGATGTTAGTTGGAAAAATGGAAAATGGAAATAACAGAAACAACTTGCAATGTCTTCTTGTCATGTCAATTTGACGCATGATCTATGGATTTTTCTTAAGTTTCATGGGTGGCCTCACCACTTAAAAGGGAACACTGAATAAGTGAAATTAAAACTAAAATCCAAAATGGGAATTTGACATTGCTTTAAAACAAGGTAATAAATTAGTATTATGTTGCGTAGTATAGTATTTTACTATAAATGTAAGTAGCATGTTTGAATAATTCATAACAACCTATATGAGTATCTCTGGAAACTGAATATGCAGGGTGTTGTAAACTGAATAGGCAAAATATTTCTGTACATACAACTTTGTTCAAACTCTGCACTGAAAGATCTGGTCTTCTTCATCTTAATTTACAGAAAGCTAAAATGCCCATTACAATTGAGGCTTTAGTGTAAAGTTTGTGGCGTAAACCAAACTCATGACCAACTGAAATCGTCTAGAATAGCCAATGCTTCTTTTTGGGAGTTCTGGTGGGAACATCTGTAAGTTGGATCAAATAAAATAACCAAAGCTTATTTCTCTAACAAAATGTAGACAAAATAGCAGTAAAGCATCCGTTTCTTTAACGGTTTGAACCATAATTCAAACCTTTATGCCATACTAATAATCCACAAAAATCTGAATTTCTCTTCAAATCCATGAATCACACGGGCCAAAAGTCAACAAGAAGTTGGAGTAAATGATCACGGTTGAGTTCATTACCTCCAGTAGAATACAATGAGTTGTAGTGCACTTCGCTCCAAAAGCTCAGCCAAACCTCTGGAAAGGGGAAGCCATAATTAAAATATTAAAATGAAGAAACTAAGGATTCATATACCAGAGCAGGAAGCGGTGGCCATCCTGATCTTATGGTTAAAGTCATTTTTAGCCCCCGAATTGTAGGCCAAAATCTCATTTTGGTCCATGACTTTTAAAACGAGTCCCCGATCTACCAAATTAACCTTTTTGTCCATCCAACTGTTAAAATGTCAATGACGAATGACATGGTTTCTTCTTAATAGCTGTGCCCTAACATGTAAACAAAGTTAACTCCTGCTAAACACGTTAAGATTTTAATAATCTGACAAATAAAATGATTAACTTTGGACAATTTGATCGATCGAAGACTTGTTCTGAGAAGTTTTAATAGTCAGGGACCAAAATGGGATTTGAACTATAGTTCAAGGACTAAAAATGAGATTAAGGTTGATCTAACAACCTATAAACATATACATCACCAGCTGATCAAATCGACGAGTATATTGTAATTCCAAAATCTATGGAGTTCTAACCAACTTTTTTCTTGTATACTATGGCGCAGCAGATGCTAAATTGCATTGATATTTACAAACTATATGGCAGCCTACTTTGACTTGTGACATCACCTCTGAAACATTAATCCACTGGCTACAGCAGTTGATTGAGAAAAGACAACTTATTAAGAGTTCAACACGTTGTTTATATTCGAACCAATCATAACTTAGTTCTTAAAACAATTTTAAAGTTTGCCCAAGTAAAAACTGAATAACTTCCATTTATGAGATTCTCAAATGCATGTATAACTTTGTTCTTAAAACAATTGTAAAGTTTGTCTAAGTTCATACCGAATAATTTCCATTTATGAATTCTCAAATGCATGTAACAAACCCAACCTCCCAACACCCCCCCCAACTCAACCCAACAGAAAAAAAAAACTCTTTTATGTGAAAGAAAAAAGAAGAATTAAAGTTGGTTGGCTCAAAATAACTGGGTTCGGCCAACGTTGAGTATTCAAGCAACACATACCTCGGGTGGGATTCTTATCTTTAGGAAGGATCTCAATATAGCAAGTGTCTCGAAAAGAGGTAACTAAACAAATTTTGACTTCAAACTGCACACAAAGAAAAATCTGCTTAGAAAACAATCAATTCCTAAGGTATTAAGCAAGAGGGATAACAAAACACAAAGGAAATGCCAATAAGTAACAAAGCACAAGTGTCTCATATGTAGGAAGATAAAATACGAATCAGCGTACGATTATAGAAAAATGTCAAAGACTAAAGGATATGGACACTTGTATGTTTAGTTTTACTTGAATATATTTACATCTTTATTTCGTATAGATGTGAACTTACTCGGTCAGCGGCTGCCTGTAGAGTAACATGATCTCCCCACTCCCCAGATCTTGTAACAAACATTATTTGGAGCAAAATTTATTTTAACTTTTGTAAAATGAGAGAAAATGTATTGAACCATGCAGGAAAAACAAATTTAAATAATGTAAAGCTGATGCCTTACTTTTTCATCTTCTTCAAGTAGCTTCTGTACTTCAATGGGACATAACTTTCATATAATTTTCGGTAATGCTTTAGCTGCAAAGAGAGAAACAAAAGTTCAGGCCAAAAAAAAAAAAAAAAAGAAGGATCAGGGACACATGCAGTGAGGAGAATACACAACCAGAATAAAGTTGAATCTCTTTAAGAAACTCAAAATACAGAGTCACACACACACACAAAGAGTGAGATGAACATTACTTAAACAAAACCATCAAGAATTTAAAGTTTTTTAAAAGAAAAAAGACTAGGAAGAAGTTGAAATCAGAGAGCTCAAGAAAACGAGAAAAAAAAAATTCAGGATCAAAATCCATGGAAGATTACCAAGAAAAACGATAGAATAGGTGAAAATATAAGATTAGATCACAGCCTGGGATCAAAGAAACTATCTTATAAACCAATAAAATCTTAATTGTCTCTTGTATCAGTACTCATAATGAACTTAGAAAAATAATTATGAAAGTAGCGGATCTCACGAGATTCATCATTGACAAACCTGCTTTACAACTTGCTTTCTGACATGCTTGTGGTAATCTGGACTGCGAAACAGTTGATCTGCTAATGCTCGAAACTGCCAAAAGTGGAACAAATATTTTCTATATATTCCAGCAAAAGGAGAAGAAAAGGCATAACCAACAAATGGCCAAATCATAAGTTAATAAGAAAAAAAAAATTATGCCTTGTACCGTCGCAAAAATCATTTATCACTATGCCTGTATGCGTGTTTGTTTCTGTGTGTAGATAGAGACAGCCAAAAACAAGAAAATAAATATAAATGATAGGCGGGTTATTATTTGTTTCAAGTCAAACCTGGCAATTTCCATCGCCCTCAATTTGCAATTCAGCCAAATCATAGGTGGCCAACCTGTATGTAACACAATTATTATAGCTATGCAATAAAAATGTAAATCATACTAATATCTAACACGTGTTGCTGATCTTTCATGATCATGAATGTTATAATGCTGGCATTGACACCATCATATTCTACAGACTGAATATTAAAAGAAGCTATGAAGCTCTATCAGAGACTCGGAGTTGCTTCTTTTTTTTTTTTATTTTTATTTTTTTTTATTTTTAACCTACACAACTTAAAACATAAAGTATATGCTACAAAAGTTAAAGAATTCATCTGACAATGCAAGGAAACGAGCCACTTGATTAAGGAAATAACCTTTCTGCCAGCCGCTCATGGTCTAAGGTAGCATCATTAACATCCGGTATTTCCCCATTAACACGAGGGGTATGCTGCAAACGCAGTGATCATGAGAACATAGGCATCCGGTTTATGTCTAACTTATTCAATTTAGAGAAGGATAAGTGAAGTATTTCCCATGCATCTTTTGGCACTGCTATATACATCAGCCAGCAAGTAATGTGGGAAAAATACACAATAAAGGTTTTTACAAAACATACACCATACATGTTGATTGGATTTAAAAAAAAAAATGATATCAGGAGACGTTCAGAGAAAAAGCTGAAAATTTTAGCATGAACTCACTTATCGAGGCCTGAGCATCTAAATTACAATGAGATTCCAAATTCTATGGTATCCCAACACAATTACTATCAGAAGGCATATACCGTAATTGCAACAAATCAACAATTAAGTTTCTCTATTCAAGGTATGTTAAACAACGTGTGAACTTCTGTATGAAGATGTAATTGAAGGAGCCAAAAGTCAATATCAGGTTCCCCTCAAAAAAAAAAAAAAAAGAGGTCAATATCAGGTTGATGATTGTGGAAAGTGAAAGAGGGGTCACAGTATTAAGCCTAGAGTACAGACTGCTTGTGGAAATAACATTCTTGTATTGACATGACAACACTTTGTTACCACATTAGAGCACATAGAAGGCATTTGTCTAATGCTTCGAAAGGCCCACAAAAAGGCCTGATACCCTAGTTTTCAGTCAGCACAAATTTGTGCTTCAACACCAAACACACAAACAAAAATACTCGCTACTTGGTAATCTGCAACTGCCTACAATTTTAACTGTGCAACCTAAGATGCCAACATAAATCCCACGTGGCATGGCCACAAGGTGAATTCTTGGGCTTTGTTTGGTTAGAGGGCAAGAAAGGTATATAACTTAATAGATAACCGTTCTCTTATCGTGTTTGGTATGAATTCCCTCCCCAATCTCTCCATATTGGGAAAGATTAAAACCGGTTTCTTTGAAGGAGTTGAAATCCTTTACCTAATCCATTCCTTCCTATTTTCTCTCCTCTACCAATTGCCAAGCAACCATGGGTTCCACTATTCCTCTCATCCCTCTCCTTCCTTCCACTTTCTTCTCCTACAAAACAAGCTCTTCAAGCCTTTTAACTCTTAACAGAACTCTCCCTCACAGAACTTAGACATCCATTGTTCTCAAACTAGATTTCATTCGCTTGCAAAAGATCTTTTGATCGCAGTTTCTAAGTATCTTCAAATGCTACTATGTTTCTAACATTTGGTGGTTTTGATCTAAAAATCTGATTGTATTTCATTCCCTGCCTGCATTTTTGTCTGCTGGTAAGAGGTTTTGTCCATACATGCACAACCAAATGCATACATTCTATGTCATTTGAATAAAGAGAATGAAAACCACAAACATAACAAATAAAGAACATACTGGAATAGAATCCAAATGAGAAAGCCTCTTCCCGAGTCTGCCATTGGCTTTAAGCCCTTCTTCTTCTTCTGCTAAGATACTTGCAATGGTTTGATCATCCTCTGTATCATCATGGGAGCTATTTAAACTCGATGTAGAGCTCGCACTTGCATTGCTGTAGCTTTCATTCATGCTAACCTGAGCTATATCAAAAAGCTTGAACAACCTGCAAAAACGTGTGAAAAAATGATTTCAAAGTGGAGTAACTAAGACTAATCCAAAAATTCCTACTTCTACTATCAAAATAAAATAAATAACCCATCAAATGAATTGTCCCTTAACTTATTGGAGAAAATAAGAAATGCCCAATAAGTTCACCCCCATGTAAAGACTTTCAGAATGAAACATGGATTGGATTCTTAAGACCCCATTTACTTCTTTTCCTCCCCGATCTCTATTTGATTCATCCGAAAAGAAAATGGAAAATTGGAGGGAAAAATCAAAAGGGTATTGTGGATAACCACCCACAAAAAAAAAAAAAAAAAAAAAGTTTCTTTGGACTAATACAAAAAGCAGATGATTCATAGCAACCCCTTTTAATTTTCTCACTTAAAGATGGAAAATGAAAGGAAATTGAAACAAAAGAAATTCAATACTCGAATAATTAAAGAAGAAAAAACAGAAGTGATATTGAAGAATACTGAATCAAACAAGAAATAAAAGCACCTTCAGCGTAGTATATAGGAAGACAAAGAACAAATAAGAAACCGCTCAAGCGTTTGCTTCGTTTACTTCAATTCTACCTTACACCTTTTGGCTGATTTTCTCTTTGTCCAATCAACTGAAACAAAATAGACAGACAAAGGAGATCCAATATCCAATATTCTCTTCTGCTTTTGTTTAGTTTTTTTCTTTAATAGTCGAAATAATATCTTGTCAATTATTCTCAGCAACCGAACCGCGCATGAACCATGAAAAGTCAATATTCCTTAAAGACGTGTTGGTGAAAGTAATAAAAAGGCAAGCATAATTCCCGAATCAATACCGTGACAAAACGACATAAATTAGCGGTATGGAAATTTTATATGTTTTGATACTTAAAAGTCCATTAAAAAATGTTAGTTAGAAAGTCTCACCCTGTTAAATTAGCAACAAATTGATATGAAAAATTATATGCATCTGTGTATAATAATCTAATTTTATAGTAGTTAAAAATAATAATTAAAATTGATCTTTTTAAAAACAGCTAAATATCTATTTTGAAAAAAAAAAGATGAACCTAGTGAAAGTAATATATAAGTAAAGCAAATAACCAATTGTTCATAATATAAAATGACCTCTCTTTTATGAAAAATAAAAAAATAAAATCTACAGACTCGAAAAAGTAGTTGATAATAGAAAATATAATTGGTTTTACCAATAATGCAAAACTAATCGCGATATATTCAAATACGTAATTATTTACATAAAAGCTTATAACAATGCATACCATTCCGTTATAAAATCTCTTTTATTAATCTCCACTCATCAAATTTTCCTCCCAAGTCCCACCAAGGAGAAGACATTCTTAGGCCCAGAAAAAATTAGAGATGCAGTGAAATTTTATTAGTCACGTTAAAAATATAAAAAAAAATTAAAATATTAATAGCAGAAATTAAAATTACTAAACTATTTACTATGTAAATTTATAGTATGAAATATGAATATTATTATCATTATTACTGCATAATTTGGCTATTTCAAAAAACAAAAATGTTACATTTCAACCCCGCATGTTGTGCAATTTTTATTAAAAACATAAATTACCAAAAAAAAAAAAAAAAAAAAGTTTCTTAGTAGTGAATGGAAGGGAAGGCAAGAAAAAGGCTTGATGTTTCGTGAAGGAGATAGTTTTGGGTAATCCTCTCCTCAGTGTTAAGAAAATTGGAGTCTTTGATGAAACGTCCTTCCAACTTCATTTACTGTCTTCACCTATCCCACAAGAAACTCAAGACTTTGTTTGGCATATTATTTAAAATTATATATCTTTTATTAGGAACGCGCAAAAAGGTTGGTGAACAAATCTGATATGTTGTCATGCTTTAATAGACGTTTTGGAGAAATCACTTAGCCATTAAAAATTAGAAGTCAAGTCAACTTTGTAATCTTTGTATTTTTTAAGATTGCTAGTATATGCTAAACATATATTATACAACTAGATATTATTGAAGTACTCAAATTACAATTTGCAATTTTATTTTATTTTTTATTTTATTTTTTAATCAAATGCAATCCCACAACCAAACTCGCAAGCTTGCACCTATATGTTGGGTCAAATCCAACTTCCAAGTGGACCAAATCCATCTTGGGTCTTTTCCCCCCTTCTGTGTAGGATTATAGAAGATTGGCCTTGTTTGTTAATGACTCTACACTAGATGGCTAAGGAAGGAAAGAATTAAAGCCCCTAGATAGTTCAGTAAGGTGTTTACAAACCTGTCGATCTGTTTAATCATTAGATTAGATTAGATTATAAAAAATACATATTAGTTTTAGATTGGGAAAATTTCATTCCAATGTACATGAATTATACTATGGAATGAGCATTTCCCAATCCAAGATTCGAGAATTATATACATATATACATATATATATACAAACTTTTGTTAAATATATAAACTTATACACCTATGGTACTGTCTAAAGTTTACATGCTAAATAAAAGAGAGAGGAGCTTAGCCCAGTCGTAAATACTAATATTATTTACTCATAACATTCACTCATATCTAAAGTTTATTTAAGATTGTTTTATTTAATATTTGTAATGCTATAATTTAGTTTATTATTAAAGACTTGCATTTTATTGGGTTGTAATATGTTGGATTCTATTAAAATATGTTATGTTATATTAAGCTAATTTTAATTTCTAGTTTTTTAAATAAATCTAAAGGCTAAATACGTGAATCCGTGGAATCAAATCCAAAAAATCTGTGGTTTTTGGATTGGATTAAGAGTGTTCAAGATTGGATTTTGGATTAGGATTTTTTTAATCCTATATGTGCGGATTGGACTACGAATTGACTCCAAACCCTTGTCATCAAATATGTGAAACCCTTATAGCTTAGTATAGAGGTCAAACACTCACACCTACTTTGAGTTTTTTTCATTTATATAGAGGAAAATGGCCTCTTTGATAGCTTTTTTTAAGAATAAATAACCATACTTTTTTTTTTAAATTGAGAAAATAACCTATGCTCATTAATAATAAAGTCAAAATGACAAAAAAAAAACCTTCAATAATTATTAATCAGCTATAGAACATTAGTGTTAAAATGTAGTTCATCAATGATATAATGTAGTGCATCGGTGTGTAGTACATTAGTAATATACCTGAGTCATAGTGATAAACCATACTATATTATTGTTAAAAAGTCTTAGTATATCAATGATAAATGTTAGTACATTTTTTATAAACGCCCAGTACATCAATAATAAACTCTCTAACAAAAAAAAACTCTTTTTTTTTTTTCTCTCTTTTGTTGTTTTGGAAAATGATTATCACAAAAATAGCGGAAACATGGTTATGGTGTGAAATGTATATAACAAAAATTTTCTTAGCAGAAACATGGCTATGGTGCGAAACGTATATAACAAAAATTTTCTCAGATACGCTATAAATTATATTAATTCATGCTTAAAAAATATATATATGCAAAACTTTACACCCCCAAATGAAGACAAGAGATGGAATTCTTATAACGATTATGGAGGTTCTCAAGACGAAACCATCTTCCTTCTCGCGTAGTCTTCGACACCGAGATGGACATATGCATGGGCGTTGGGGGAATATGGTTTATAAAAGGATCACTCAACTTGCTTTAGTCACCTATAAACCTCAACACATGAGCCAAACGGGTTAGAGGAATTCTTATTCTCTCTCTTACATACCTATGTGAGGGTATTTCTTCAGAGTATTCTTAGTCTGTCCAAGACTTACAACTGTATTTTTCATGAATAGAGGAAGGCTCTATTTATTGAGTATGAGAGAGTTAATTAATTCTGAAAGTTTCCTCTATTTTAATTTTAATATGAAATATTTAATTAAAATAAAAAAGTAGAATATTTTTTTTCCATACACTGCTATTGGCGCCACACATAGAGAGATTCTGTGTGCATGTGGCGCTTATCACATAACTGTACAATGAGAAATACTGTTTGTTGCCCAATTTCATTTGTTTCTACATTTAACTTTAATTATTAGAATTGGACATGTATTAGAATTGTGGCCTAATTCAGCATCCAACACTTCAATATTCATCCTCGGTGAGGAATATTTTGGGATTCGAATTCAATTTCTTCTTATAATCGCACTATCAGTACTCATCGAATTCAACAAACAAGAGGAAGAATTTATCTAATCGCATTTTCTTTCTAATTACTTCTTTATTCTCGAGTTTCATTGATTCTTTAATGAATCATAATTTATAAACTTAATTACAAAATGAACGCTCATATTGTTTAAGACTCAAATCAATATTTAAGAAAATTATTTATCTACTTCTTGCTATGTAACGCCCCTATATGGGGGTTAACAGTTTTTAATGAAATAAAATAAAAATAAAAAAATAAAAGTAAAACCTTAAAAATAAAGTTGTCCGGGGCTTAAATGAAAACTCTCAAATCAAAAATAAAAATATAAACGACAATTAACCACAGTTTAATGTAGCACCTTAAATTTAATAATATAAATTGTCGTCATCATCATTTTAACCCTCAACGCATTTTAATACAGTCACAGAAAGTAACAATTGATGCATACATTATCATGAAGAACATTCTTAACAATTGAAGCAGTCCCAATGTAATATAGCTACATCACTTCCTCAACTATTTTTCTCGTAGCCGCCCCACACTTAGTGAGTCCTGAAAAGATAAAAATATAAGAGAATGAGCAACAATATGCTCAGTAGAGAAAACCATTACTTACCTTTAGGTTTTTTTTATTACCACATTAAAACCTGCATGGTTAGTTAATACTCATCATTATCCAGATTATGAGATTTATTATAATCATGTTCCGTGGATACCATAGTTAATCATTACCGAGTTTCATACATATACAAATATAGAAATATTGTAGTTCATCATTATTCCTAGGTACCCACGTTTAATAGAGTATCATTCAACTCATCGAAACCCAAATGGGCACGCTTGATCACCCTCTAAACATTCTAAGGGTGTTCCGGTGATGGGACATCAAGCCTCGAGTCCTCACCAAGTCGATTCCTGTACAGTGTGTTCTGGGACTTTCAACCCAAGGAAGCGTCATCACCTTCCTCCTATTTTACCTTTTAGGGTATTCATGCCCAAGGACATAACCTCCGCCTTCTTCACGTCTCACCATTTCTCTATATTCAATCATTATTAATAGAGTCAGTTTTCCTAACCATGCTTCTCAATTTATAACATGTGTCAATTTATTATGTTCCTCGCCGTACAATACAAGACGAGTCCATGTCACAGTTTTATATGTGATACTCATATAATGTCAGTTCAACATAGATATATATATATATCTTGCGGTAAAATAATCAATTTTAATTCTATAAAAACCTCACAAAAGATGAGTAATAGAATCCCTACCTTTCAAGCTTATCAACAATCTTTTAATCCTGGAATCAATTAACGTTAGCTCCATACTCCCTTGATCCTAAGGCGTGCATAAGGACAATTAAAAGTAAAGCACAACATACAACTACATTCATAAATAAATCATGTGTAAATCTATCTTACTAGTATGCCATTAAAGCTTTTATGTAAATCTCTTTTGAATACCACAGTAAACAATTTTTGTCTTAACATAATATAAAATGTAAACAAGTAATCTATATGTTTTAGTCCCTAATAAGATTCATCAATCACTTAGGATAATATTGGAAAGGTTGCAAGACATTAAGGAATTAGGTGGTGAGCAAAGATGGGTTCTTGGTTCAGGTTAGCAGCTGGTATACCATAACAAACTGGCAGGTTTACTAGTTTCCAATCCAAAAATTAAATAATTCATAGAAAATAAAATACAACTTCGATTTAGGTTTATGATAGCTCGTTAGAAAGCTTAGGATGTCTACTTTTTAAATATACAAACCAATTTATAAAATTTATTTTAATTTAATCCCAGAATTTGAAGAAATAGCTATTGTCCATAGAGGTATTACAAAGTTTAACAATATAAATTTTCTGTCTAGGGCATATACACTTAGACTTTATACATATACTCCAAAATAGCGACAAACATATACTTAGGTTTAAGAATGCAAATTTGAATAATCCTTGAGTATATAAAAAAAAAATTATAAATGAAAGACTAAATTTGTTCATAAGATTCTAACCTCGGATTATGGTTAGTTGGAAGCTTGAAATGGCTTCAAAATAGGTTCTTTGACTTCGGTATGACTGAAATTCTTGCTCAAATGGAGGTGATGGTGGCTGATTTTTATGGCTGCCTTGAAGAAGCTCTCTAAGTATTTTGATTCAGCAAAGAAATGAGAAGAAGAGTGTGGGAACCGTGGAAGAAAAAGGAAGAAAAGATGAAGTCTTTGAAGAGAAGTTATAGAAGCAATTATGGAGAAGACATGTTGAAGCATGTCACGGAGGAAATAAAGAAAATGAGGGTCAAGAGTAGTTGGAAAAGATATCCTTATGTCTTATCTGGAGACTTTAACGCACATAATGCCAATATGACATTTTTGAGATTTATTAGAAGTTCTAAGGCTTTTCAGTAAACATACTAAATAAATATAGGAGAATTTTAGAAAATTTAAAAATAGATAAAAATAAATATTGTAAAATAAATTTTAAATGAAGCAAATTTGTTTTTGATTGATACACTAAAAATTAATTTAATTACCTTAATACCCATTAGGAGAATAACAGGTGTCACAGCTCTACCCCCCTAAAAGAAATTTTAGTCCTCGAAATTTCAATTCTAGCAATACTAGTAAAAATTTTGATTCCATTATGATTCTAATTCCGAGTCTAAACCGTTAATGTTGTTTGTTTTTCAAATTTAAGTTATCGTATCTCCACTTATTTACTTGCATGATAAATCTTACTCTAAATTCTAAATCCCTCAATGAGAGTATTTTTGACAAGTTCCAACTTATAACACCGTATAATGGTCTAGGAATCTGATCAGGCATACATATTGACCATACCATGATTCCTGTCCTTCATTGTCCATGGATTGTGATTTGCAATCACATTTAAAGAGATTGCCAGAGAAATTTTATATACTTCATCTTTAGGTTCATTTTCCTTTCTGAGTAAGGAAAAGTCAAATATAGTTGATTTCATATTTCAACTAATAAACTAAAACATAATCATAAAACATATATCACAAACACTTCTATTCAAAACCATACATTAAACTTATTCATAGAGATATTAAATGGAATCTCAGAGTTGCAGACAAATCCGACATATTTTTCATTAAACAGCTATCCTCATGACACAAACATTCAACCCAAATAATATACTCATATTTCCTATGGAATATTCCCATAACTGACTTTGGTACTTCCACATAATATTAACAGAATATTACACATTACAAACATGATACGGATACGTTTCGAGAGTACAAGGCACTCCGTATACCAGCTATCCATATCATGCATGCTTAGAGAATACAAAAACATCGATAAACAAAAGATCGAACCTTAAGTAGGATGCGTTTTGAGAGCATCAAGTACTCCGTATCCAGCCATCCCGGCATTAGGCTCAATGAATCTAAAAGATTGAACAATGGCGTACCATAAGAAATACAGAATACAAGGTAAACAGTTATTCGTGACACACAAAATACGGACACACATGCCTACATGCCATAGATAAAACCAAAAGATTACAGATGGAGATTCAAATCAATTGGCCACTCCCGGCTTTCCCTTTCCCATTCAAGCTTGGATGTTGCAGTGTCAGATTCTGGACATATGATTTGTATTTTATCTATCAATTCCTCAGCTGTTGAAGCAGTAACAAAGATTTGTCTCTCCGATTCTGCAATGATGTTTTCTTCCACAGCGTAATCTAGAAATTTCAAAAGACCATTATAAAAACCATTTACATTCAGTAGTCCCAATGGTTTGGAATGAAAGCCCAATAATTGCTCACAAGCAACTATGAATATTTCCTCAAGAGTACCTAGACCACCAAGTAATGCTATAAAAGCATCAGAATTATTGATTATGGCTTTAAAATTTCTAGGGATGCTCCTGACTCCTTTTCCCTTACATATGGCTTCCTTATAAAGGTTTTCTTCACATAGAATATGAGGCCAAATTCCAACAATTGTAGCGTCACTAGACCTAGCTGCTAGCGTCATATTTTCCATCATTTTTATACTACCACCCTTATAGATTATGTTAATCTTCCTGCATGCTAGGACTTGCCCTAAGTGTTTTGCAGCTTCTAAATAGGCTTTATCTTTTCCAAGACTGGAACCACAAAAGACACAAACATTCTTTATTTTCTTGGTGGACTGGGAGGTAGACATATTTGGTTTATATAAGTGATTGCTTAATGTCTGCTCCACTTAGACTTTGGGTTCTACATGAGATTTTAAGGATGAGGAATACATAAAAAGGACTAAAGAGACAGACGAGTAGGTAATGAAAATGTAATCCAAAGATTTAAACAAAATCTTGTGTGGATAAGAAAGTAAGATAAGGTGATTGATAGTTTACAAAAAATCTAATTCACTTTTTGAAAAAGATTAGACTCTAATTGTATAACTTTTGACAATTGAGAACAGTTTGACAGAAGACCCTCTTGACACAACTGTATACATTTTGAAAAATATACACCGAGTCTAGAAATTCAATATAAACGACAAATACTGTAGAACTTTTGAAATTTGAGACACAAATCTTCAAATATCTGAATAAGTTTTCAAAATTCAAATATGTTACTGTATTGTATGTGACGTGTCTAATAAGATAATATATTTTATTATATATATATATTTAAGAAAACCATAAATTAAATAAAATACTAACACTTACTGTATTAATCTAATAATCATAATTATTTCAAACACAAAGGCAAATATTCTGAGTAAAAGAAAAACATAAACTATTGAATATCAACTGAAACTGTTTCAAATAAGCAAAGACTAAACAACCTTTATAGAGCGATGACTTATTCCCCATCCAGTTTTCTTATGGCTTGGCAAACAGGATCTAGAAATACCATATTCTTGAGGCGTTGTCTTTCTGCATAAAATTTAGGCCAGAGTTTAAAAATAGCTCCTTGAACATATCCACTAGGGTGACCGTGAAGAGGAGGATGGATGCTATCCAAGTTCTCCTTTGAAAGTCCATCCCTACAAAACCTTATTTTATCCTTTCTACTCGTAGACATATAACCAGGTGAAGTACATTTACCGTTATAATTTTGTCTTCCACATTTGTTACAAGTGACCGTGATGGCACGAGCTCTTCTTTTCATTGCACTAGGACTGGTACCCGTTCCTCGTAAACCAACATCTTGACTGAAGTCACTCGGATGGATCTTCCCCTCTATCAACATTCTCACATCACAAGGGATGCCAAAACGCATAAGAATCCACAACCGAGTAATTCTAGCCTTGTATTTCTTTCTGAGAATCTTTTGGGAGAGTGATGAGAAATACTTTCTCAGGTGTTGGTGCTTTGGGTCCATGATGAGATGAAAGAAGAGTAAATAGAAAAGAAAAATTGAGATAGTAAGTTGCAGAATCCTAGAATTCCTTCTTGTTTTAGAGGGAAAGAAGAATTTCTAGTGAAAAAGAAGAGGATTTGCGATTTAGAGAGAAAATAACAGATTAAGAGAGAGAAAGTGAGCTCGGAGAAATAAGCCCCTATGCACAGTAAACGTATATGTAAACAATAATTAAACCACTGTATGTGACACGTATAGAGACCACGTGGGAGAGACAGTGTGAATCAAACTGATTTAGGATTTGGACTAGGCCCAAATGTTCTAAGTTGAAATCGATTAGGTTGTTTCAGGCCTTACACATTTAAAACGAGTTAAATAATAAACATAAAATTGAAAACCAACTTATACAGATCTTAAGCCTAATTCAAAGCCCACTAAAGATAAAATTAACTATGAACAAAAAGTCTAATTTAACAATAATCAGGGATCTTTCTGAATGGTATTTAAAATCATTTCATAACAACATAATCTTCTAGCAACTCAAATAATTTGTTTTAATCAAAACTGTATTGAACAATGCGTACACCCATATGTTATTCCTAATACTCAACATCTATCAATGGATTCATCATCATTACTACCAAGGGTTTAGAATGTGACTAACCTTGAAATCAATACGATTTACGTCTTCCAACATAGACCATATCAATGAACAAAGACATTTGATGTTACTCCTTAGGAACATCTACAATCCCCACAATTCCACTTATACAATATTTAATTTCCTCATATAACAAAACTTTAGGTAACCAAATGATTCATATCTAAACATCTAAAACTTAAACCTTTTATCATAATTATCCAAAATTATTATAAGTGCCTTAAGTATTATGATTTACTTAAGGAAACTCCTATTGGTCATTTTTATATTGCATCTATTCATAAAGATTCACTGATACACTTAAACACAATGTACGTAACAAAATATTTCAACTTTGAGATTCATGCATTCTTGCCTTTACACAGTCTCAACAGACCAAAAGTCTAACGTTTATCTCTCTCAAGATTCAATACCATAGATTCCTAACTTATATCATATTCCTCAAATAAATAGAACTTTTAAGAAAAGATATTGACACTTATGTACTCCACCAAATCCACACATAATCATTACTTAGGTCTGAATCAATTACGAAGATTTGGCATATCTATGCCAAACTTTAAAATCAATAAATCAAGCCTTATATTTCTTATTGTTTTTTACAAAATAAAAGGCTATTAAATCCTCGTATCTACACGAATTTTTCATCGTTCTATATGAATTAGATATGCTTATAGATCCTAATATTATACGAATCTCTCATAAGCATTCTACTTATAAACTCATTCCATATAATTATCATTCCCTCATAACTATTAACACTTCCCTTCTATATAATTATTGTACTCATATAACCGTTAGCATTTTCATTCTAGGGCCTTTCCATGTTACATCCTTCTAGACTGTATAAATCAATGTGAAGGTTCATTTTGATGATGACAATGAAAATTCAGCTTCAAAACCATCTCAAAAATAACTTTTTTTTTTTATTAAAGTGGTGCTACACTCCCTAGGTTAACCGTACCTAGGCTCTGATACCAAAAATTCTGTAACGCCTTTATATGAAGGTTAACAGTTTTTAATGAAATAAAATAAAAATAAAAAAATAAAAGTAAAACCTTAAAAATAAAGTTGCCCGGGGCTTAAATGAAAACTCTCAAATCAAAAATAAAAATATAAACGACAATTAAACCACAGTTTAATGTAGCACCTTAAATTTAATAATATAAACTGTCGTCATCATCATTTTAACCCTCAACGCATTTTAATACAGTCACAAAAAGTAACAATTGATGCTTACATTATCATGAAGAACATTCTTAACAATTGAAGCAGTCCCAATGTAATATAGCTATATCGCTTCCTCAACTATTTTTCTCGTAGCCGCCTCACACTTAGTGAGTCCTGAAAAGATAAAAATATAAGGGAATGAGCAACAATATGCTCAGTAAAGAAAACCATTACTTACCTTTAGGTTTTTATCATTACCACATTAAAACCTGCATGGTTAGTTAATACTCATCATTATCCAGATTATGAGATTTATTATAATCATGTTCCGTGGATACCATAGTTAATCATTACCGAGTTTCATACATATACATATATACACATATTATAGTTCATTATTATTCCTAGGTACCTACGTTTAATAGAATATCACTCAACTCATAAAAACCCAAATGGGTGCGCTTGATCACCCTCTAAACATTCTAAGGGTGTTCTGGTGAGGGGACATCAAGCCCCGAGTCCTCACCAAGTCGATTCATGTACAGTTTGTTCTGGGACTTTCAACCCAAGGAAGCGTCATCACCTTTCCCCTATTTTACCTTTTAGGGTATTCATGTCCAAGAAAGTAACCGCCGCCCTCTTCACGTCTCACCATTTCTCTATATTCAATCATTATTAATAGAGTCAGTTTTCCTAACCATGCTTCTCAATTTATAACATGTGTCAATTCATTATGTTCCTCGCCATACAATACAAGACGAGTCAATGTCATAGTTTCATATGTGATACTCATATAATATCAGTTCAACATAGATATATATATATATATCTTGCGGTAAAACAATCAACTTTAATTCTATAAAAACCTCACAAAAGATGAGTAATAGAATCCCTACCTTTCAAGCTTATCAACAATCTTTTAATCTTAGAATCAATTAACGTTAGCTCCATACTCCCTTGATCCTAAGGCGTGCATAAGGACAATTAAAAGTAAAGCACAACATACAACTACATTCATAAATAAATCATGTATAAATCTATCTTACTAGTATGCCATTAAAGCTTTTATGTAAATCTCTTTTGAATACCACAGTAAACAATTTTTGTCTTAACACAATATAAAATATAAACAAGTAATCTATATGTTTTAGTCCCTAATAAGATTCATCAATCACTTAGGATAATATTGGAAAGGTTGCAAGACATTAAGGAATTAGGTGGTGAGCAAAGATGGGTTCTTGGTTCAGGTTAGCAGCTGGTATACCATAACAAATTGGCAGGTTTACTAGTTTCCAATCCAAAAATTGAATAATTCATAGAAAATAAAATACAACTCTGATTTAGGTTTATGATAGCTCGTTAGAAAGCTTAGGATGTCTACTTTTTAAATATGCAAACCAATTTATAAAATTTATTTTAATTTAATCCCAGAATTTGAAGAAATAGCCACTGCCCATAGAGGTATTACAAAGTTTAACAATATAAATTTTCTATCTAGGGCATATACACTTAGACTTTATACGTATACTCCAAAATAGCGACAAACATATACTTAGGTTTAAGAATGCAAATTTGAATAATCATTGAGTATATAAAAAAAAATTTATAAATGAAAGACTAAATTTGTTCATAAGATTCTAACATCGGATTATGGTTAGTTGGAAGCTTGAAATGGCTTCAAAACAGGTTCCTTGACTTTGGTATGGCTGAGATTCTTGCTCAAATGGAGGTGATGGTGGCTGATTTTTATGGCTGCCTTGAAGAAGTTCTCTAAGTATTTTGATTCAGCAAAGAATGAGAAGAAGAGTGTGGGAACCGTGGAAGAAAAAGGAAGAAAAGATGAAGTCTTTAAAGAGAAATGATAGAAGCAATTATGGAGGAGACATGTTGAAGCATGTCACGGAGGAAATAAAGAAAATAAGGGTCAAGAGTAGTTGGAAAAGATATCCTTATGTCTCATCTGGAGACTTTAACGCACATAATGCCAACATGACATTTTTGATATTTATTAGAAGTTCTAAGGCTTTTCAGTAAACATACTAAATAAATATAGGAGAATTTTAGAAAATTTAAAAATAGATAAAAATAAATATTGTAAAATAAATTTTAAATGAAGCAATTTTTTTTTATTGATATACTAAAAATTAATTTAATTACCTTAATACCCGTTAGGAGAATAACGGGTGTCACATGTTAAAGATGGAATGAAATCCACCTTATAATATTTAACATTCCTAGCTATTTACTTCATTATGCCTCCAAAATACAAGAAATATGATTAAATTCTTATATCCATAATGAGTAAATCAAAAGACATACTTTTATAAATAGGAGTATGCTAATAACTCAAAATTGAGATTATCTTATATATGACCATTAGTCGATGTGATCAGAACTTGCTATATTTCAACAAAAATTATTTAGCAGTTCATATTACATAGTGTCTAGGTCCTATATAATCTTATTATGTATAATGCACTTATTTAATGACTCACTACTACGTTAACGGCTTTAATAAGATTGTTCCATTCTCAATAGAAATAACCTACATGAGTAACGCTCAATTAAACATTTCAAACTTTAATTGAATAATTGATTATATATTACTGATACCATTTTAATTGTCGTGCTTAAATATTATCTTCCTGTAAATAACACTTATATACAATATTTAAAGTCAAATAAATAATTATGAAACTTTTAATGATATTCATGAAGTATTCAAATTACACGCATAGAAAAATAATAAAAAAAATTCCCTTTATTTATTTATAAATATGTTTTTTACAAATCACTACAAGAATTGAAGCTTTTAATAATGACAGAAGTTGTCGCTAAAAGTGGGCTTGTCGTCGCTCAAAGTCATCGCCAAAGATTCGTCTCTAAAACAACATGTCGTCGCTAAGTTTTTTTCACGATGTGTTGTCGCTATTTCTTAAGGTGACGAATCTAGATGGATGACCTTATCAACAATTTTTAACGACAATATTTTTGAAAATGCCGTTGCTAAAAGTTTTTAAATTTTTAAAAATTTTAAAAATTTTAAGAGGATTTTAGCGACAACTTAAAATTTTGCTCATAAAATTGTCGCTAAAGATTTTGTGCATATATTATTAGCGACGACATTGTCGTTACAAATAAGCTTTCTTATTTTTAAATGCAAAAAATAAAAATTTAATTGCAATAATTAATTTTTTTGTTTTGATTTTATTATTTAATTAAATTTTTATTGAAAACATTTATAAATTTTGTAAATTTAAATAATAATTAATTATTAATGCGAATACTTCATCAAATAAAATAAAACATAATATATTATCTAATAACATGTAAAAAAGAGTAGCACAAGTCTAATATTATACAAAATGTCTAATTACCTAAGTTTGCATGTTCTTCATCTTCTTCCTCTTTTTCTTCAGCATGAAGGACTATAGACGCTGGGGGTGGAAGTATGTTGATAGTGATTCCAGGATTGGTATACCTCAATTGATTAACTAGCTCTATGTTGCTGGTATACATTTGTGTGAGCCAACTGGGTATGCCTGGACTGTGAACCAGAAGATGTGGAACTAGAACTCGACTCTATCTGACTTAGTCGAGGTCCTACTTTGCTTGGGTAACCCCTTCATATCCTCAGCATATTTGCAAGTATGGCAACCTCGTTAGTGACAGCGGCTGAAGAGGCAGATGCGGTCTACGTTGCCTGAGTTTGTCCCTCATAAACCATTTGGCCCTATAATTAAAAGTGAGGAAAAATTCATTAATTAACAAATAAAATAGTTATAAAATAAGATTTTATTTAAAGAGATGACTTTAGTTTACTTACATGTGCGACTTCTGTAGCCTCCTTCGCCCGATTCCTATCATGATGAAAATGTTAAGCACGCCAGTTATCGATCAAGGACTGTGGTTGGCATGTCTCAAGGTTCATCTGTAATGTTGAAGTGATGTTAGAGCTCAATTATTGATACTAAGTTCATATAAATGAGTATCCAATAAAAGTGTAGATAACATCTTACATTCCTGCGGCGATGCTGCAAATAAGATGCTTGCCCTTGAAAGGTTGACCATATCACTTCTTTATGGTTTATCGTATTAGTTTTTGATCAAGCTTGTAAAAAAAGCTTCATTTTTACGATGCATTTTACTAAGTCAAACATATTGAAAAGATATATTGATGGGGAAATAAACCTTAAATGTGGGCAAGGGAAATGGCTTACAACATTGTATCATTCCTCCCTACTCTAGACGGTTTTAGGCATAACGTCCGACCTATTTTTATTGTAGTGCCTGTTTAGGTCGTTCTTCCAATCACAATAGCACTTTTTCAGCTCTTGGTTGATGTAAGCCCTCATCTCAGGAATGAGCTCGATTTGAAACCATTATTTCATTTTTAAAAAAAGTTATACTAACAAATAATACAAAAACATAAGAAAATCAAATTGATAAAAAAGCTATTACTGTCATGAGGCCAAGGATCTTGTTTCTATCCACCGGCGAGATAGACCTCCAAGCGTTGTAGTGAGATGCCACATAATCTCTCAATTACACCCTAATTGTGCTTTTAAACCATGTGCCGAATTCTCGACAACCTTTATCGTGTCCTCTGTTCAATCAAACTGCATTAGGCAATTTCCATTTGTCGCCACCCACTTGGTGATGTCTATTGCCTTGGACTCTCCTCGACCCCTACGGCTTGAGGAAGCTGGTACTGTGTATTTAAGGTTTATGAATTAAAAAAAAATCAATAAGAACGTGAAAAAAAAACACGTAAATAACACTGATATTCATACTTGACTAAACACGTAGCAACCTAGGCACATATGCTGTATGTCAGTAGTAAGAAATAAGATTAATTTATGCATTGTATTTTAAAACAATTGTTATTATGAGTTTCAAAATTTATTAGATGGACACAATATAAAAAGTCTCAATCATCATCACTTGGTCAGAAGAAACTTGTTTATTGTCTTCTTCCTCAGCTTCATGCTTAGATCCCTCGTCATCAACATACTCCTCAAATGTGTCATGAACCTCTAAATTGTCATCGATCTGTATTGTGTCATCATCATTAATAAAACCCATATTGTCCCTTTAGGACTATAAAAAGAGAGCATCGACATCTTCGACAATATCAGAGGCAAACATCAAATGGACTAAAGATCAAAGTATCCAACTTAAGTTGCTCAACCTCCAGATTGAAGTTGGAAGAGTTGTTGTTTTGCAGCACTTGAAATTTATTTTTGACATCTAAAAGCCATTTTTGATGGCCTACATAATAAACTTTACTTGGAAACATGTTGACAAGGTTTCATTGTTGTATTTTGGACATGTTTTGTAACTGTAACGCCCCTATATGGGGGTTAACAGTTTTTAATGAGATAAAATAAAAATAAATAATAAAAGTAAAACCTTAAAGATTAAAATTTGCCCGGGACTTAAATGAAAACTCTCAACTCAAAAATAAAAATATAAACGACAAATAAACCACAGTTTTAATGTAGCACCTTAAATTTAATAATATAAACTGTTGTCATCATCATTTTAACCCTCAACACATTGTAATACAGTCACAGAAAGTAACAATTGATGCTTACATTATCATGAAGAACATTCTCAACGATTGAAGCAGTCCCAATGTAATATAGCTACATCACTTCCTCAACTATATTTCTCGTAGCCACCTCACACTTAGTGAGTCCTGAAAAGATATAAACATAAGGGTATGAGCAACACTATGCTCAGTAGAGAAAGCCATTACTCACCTTTAGGTTTTTATCATTACCACATTAAAACCTGCATTGTTAATAAGTTACATCATATTCCAGATTATGAGGTTTATTATGATCATATCTTATGGATACCGTAGTTAATCATTACCAAGTGTCATAATTACACATTTATACAAATATTACCAATCATCATTGTTCCTAGGTATCCATGCTAAATTGAGTATCACTCAACTCATCGAAACCCAAATGGGCGCACTTGATCACCCTATAAACATTCCAAGGGTGTTCCGGTGAGGGGACATCAAGCCCCGAGTCCTCACCAAATCGATTCCTGTACAGTGTGTTCTGGGACTTTCAACCCAAGGAAGCGTCATCACCTTCCCCCTATTTTACCTTTTAGGGTATTCATGCCCAAGGACGTAATCGCCGCCCTCTTCATGTCTCACCATTTCTCTATATTAAATCATTATTAATAGAGTCAGTTTTCCTAACCATGCTTCTCAATTTATAACATGTGTCAATTCATTATGTTCCTCGCCGTACAATACAAGACGAGTCCATGTCATAGTTTCATATGTGATAATCATATAATATCAGTTCAACATAGATATATATATATATTGCGGCAAAACAATCAATTTTAATTCTATAAAAACCTCACAAAAGATGAGTAATAGAATCCCTACCTTTCAAGCTTATCAACAGTCTCTTAATCCTGGAATCAATTAACGTTAGCTCCATACTCCCTTGATCCTAAGGCGTGCATAAGGACAATTAAAACTAAAGCACAACATACAACTACATTCATAAAATTTATTTTAATTTAATCTTAGAATTTCAAGAAATAACCACTGCCCATAGAGGTATTATAAAGTTTAACAATATAAATTTTCTGTCTAGGGCATATACACTTAGACTTCATACATATGCTCCAAAATAGCAACAAACATATACTTAGGTTTAAGAACGCAAATTTGAATAATCCTTTAGTATAAAAGAAAATTTATAAATGAAAGACTAAATTTGTTCATAAGATTCTAACCTCGGATTATGGTTAGTTGGAAGCTTGAAATGGCTTCAAAACAGGTTCCTTTACTTCGGTATGACTGAAATTCTTGCTCAAATGGAGGTGATGGTGGCTGATTTTTATGGCTGCCTTGAAGAAGTTCTCTAAGTATTTTGCTTCAGCAAAGAAATGAGAAGAAGAGTGTGGGAACCGTGGAAGAAAAAGGAAGAAAAGATAAAGTCTTTGAAGAGAAGTGATAGAAACAATTATAGAGGAGACATGTTGAAGCATGTCACGGAGGAAATAAAGAAAATGAGGGTCAAGAGTAGTTGGAAAAGATATCCTTATGTCTCATCTAAAGACTTTAACACACATAATGCCAATATGACATTTTTGAGATTTATTAGAAGTTCTAAGGCTTTTTAGTAATCATACTAAATAAATATAGGAGAATTTTAGAAAATTTAAAAATAGATAAAAATAAATATTATAAAATAAATTTAAATGAAGCAATTTTTTTTATACATTAAAAATTAATTTAATTACCTCAATACCCGTTAGGAGAATAACGGGTGTCACAGTAACCCTGCCCAATCCAACTAGATAGACTACTATGAGCAAGGAAGTCATTAACAGTTCACACTAAGGCCGCTCACAATTTGAAGGAAGAATTAGAAGTTGTGTCGCGAACAATGATCCCATTAAACCATAGTTCTTTCAACTAATCCATGAGCAATCTTAAGTAGGGGTGTTCTTCGGTTCGGTTTTGTCGGTTTTTGGTCGGTTCGGTTACCGAACCGCAACTTTTGATTTTTAGAATTGCAAAACCGAAACCACACCACATACCAAGAGTATTCGGTAGGTTAACTGACCATTCATGGTCAGTTTTGTTCGATTCGGTTTGGTTTGGTTTTGTGAAAAGGTTATGTAATGGTATACAAGAAGCGTACTATCAGTTTACCACATTTTATTTTATTTTTTTGTTAAAGAATTGCTAAAATAGTACAATGTATTGTGTATTATTTAGGTTCTTTTTGAAATGGTGCTAAAAAAATACTATAACCGAACCGAAATAGGCTAAAAAAAATTATTTAGCTTTGGAGTAGAATAGGCATTCGGTTTTGGTTCGGTTCGGTTTGGTTTATAAGAAGTCAAAACCGAAACCGAACCGCTCACAACAGATTCGGTTCGGTTTTCATGAAACTGATTTTTTCGATCTTTTCTCGGGCGATTCTTTGGGCGGTTTCGGTCGGTTTCAGTTTTTCAGTTTTTTTGTACAGTCCTAGTCTTAAGAAGACATCCATATCCTTTCCAGGGGGTCTTGGACCAAGTATTAATAGAGTTAGCATTAATATGAGTTCTTCATACACAACAACAGAGGTAAATTATCAGCAGTCAAAACCACAGGCGACATACTATATGGAGTTCTTATATTTTTTTTTTCAAATGGCGTGAATCAATGAACAGTTAACCCAAATCTAACATTTTGAGATTTACTTGCAAAATCTAGGTACTTTGTATCAAAATCCTTCCAAGCTTTACCATTAAGAGGGTGTCGCATCACCCCTTTGTCTCTTGATCAACCTCGATGGTGCCATGTCATGTTACTCGTAGTATGATGTGAAGCATACAATCGCTCCAAACGGTCCTTTAGAGAGAAGTATCTCAAAACCTTGTGTGGTACTTTCTTTTTCCTTTGTGTTTTTATCTACCCATCGACTTTCATTACATACAAGGCAAGCCTCCAAATTTGCATTCTTTTTCCAAAATAATACGTAATCATACCTACAGACATAAATTGACTCATTAAGCCAAGTTTCTTCAACTTTTTTTTTGGCCATGTAATACGAACCAGGAAGTTGAAGACCTGGAATATTATCTAATTATAACTTCAGCATCTGGTCAAAAGACTTGTTCATCCAATTGTTCTCCACTTTCAAGTACATTAGTTTAGCCAAGAAGTTCAAAGCCGAAGTCATCAAAGCACCAAGGTACAACTCCATCTCTAGACCTTTAAAGAGATCCTTGTATTCTCTGTGCGGGCCTTCATCAGTTGTATACATCCCCTCAGAACCATCAACTTTCTATGGCCAGTGACATCTTGGTATATTATAAAAACCTCATTGGACAGTCCAGACACATCATTAACATTGCTTGTAATTGTTTCCTCCACTTCCCATGATGAATCCACTTGGTATATGATGTGTTAAACCTTTTGTCAAATACTTGCACTTTGATAGTCTCTAAGGATTGGAATAAAAAATTCAAGCACTTTATGAGGGGACATCTTACAAGACCACTATCATTGACATGATTTTTTGTGATCTCAATGAATGTCGTTAAACCTTCTTAATATACAGGCAACATATGGTTCTTCAAATGTATCCAACTTTTGTCAATTGTCTACTGAAAAAAAAAATGTAGAACATATAATCCAGATGTATGCATGAAAAACTATTATCTATCTTCATTCCTCATCCTACAGAGTAAAGGCCCTATCCTATTTAAGATTGTAATTTATGCATTTGTTACTCGATCCACAACACCTCTTTCTTGTAGAAATTTTGAGCATCTCCTCTCAATTCTCCTAGCGTGCTATTAAAGGCTGCACACCCGGAGAATGAAGGAAGACAACCGAAACATCTACCAGAATGGGTGAGTAGAAATGAGTGACTTGTTGACAACTTCTTTTTAATATCCGATTCTATTGAACCTTTTTAATTTAGACCTGCCAAATCAACCCTTTTTCCCCCCTAAATTTTGTCCTGTTGAGCTTATACAATCTCTAAACTTACAAAATTAACTTTTTTTTGTTCTATTTTGTTGAACATGTTTAGGTCCAGACCTACCGAACCGATTTACATTCAAAAATGCCTAACAATTTTTCAACTGGACTAGCCAAAGAAACTTATCAACTTAGCAGTGCCCTAGCCATTTATGTCATTATGTTGGAGCTTGTTGGACATGACGTTGTGACTTGGTCGTTACCAAGTCCTTTTATTTCTGTGTCCATAGCTTTGAACTTAACTTGTTAAGTTTGCACTTTCATAGCCATTTGTATCTTCATTTTGAACATATCAAACTTGGCTTCACATTTTGACTATATTGTGGTCACTTGTCTATGCAAATCGAAACTTGTCAAATTGAAGTTTATACCGTGACAACGTAACATCCGCTTTTGGAATTTTGGCATGGACTTTAGCATTGAACTTGTTTTGGTGACTAGCAATCGTCATCGTTGTTAATGTCTTTATGTTTAGGGCTCGATGAGCATAATGTTGTGATATGATCATGTTGTGTTTTGAATTTAATATAAAAGGTATACATTCGATGAGATTAAAAAACAAAAGTATAGTGTTTGAATAAACGTAAAACATATAGTATAAAAAGTTATAAATAATCTTAGTGGCGGAGCCAAGATTTTGTTTTAAGGGGGACATAAGCTAAGAACGTAAAAAACTTTAGAAACCATCAATTCAATTTATTTATTTTTTTTGCTATGTAAATGTAAGCTTTTCTTAGAAGTTTAGTTTTTCTTCCTTGATTTATTGTTCTCTTTGGAGTTTAATTTAGTAAAAAAAAAATAAACAAAGTAGAACACTTTTAGGGAGTACTAAAGAGAAAATAAATTTTTGATGGGGCAAAGTTGACAATATATTATTTAGGGAGTACAAAAGAAAAAATAGTATTTAAAAAAGTTACATGAAAACAAAGGTTTAAGTAGAAACATATTCAAGAAAAATTATTTCAGTAGGGCAATTAGGAAAATGTATATACAAATGTCATATTTATAAACAAAATATATTTTATTTTGAAGAACGAAGACAAAATAAAAAACTTAAATAGAAATAAATTTGAAAAACATTATTGTAATGATGGAAAATTAGAAACAAAATCTTAATAAGATATATATATAGATATAATAGTTTTAATAGGAATAAATTAGAGAAAAAGTATGGCAACGAGGAGGGCATATATAAAATTTTGTGGATGAAAGGGTACTTACATGATGACCGTTGAAAAATAAAGGAAATAACATAAATTTTTGAAAATTCGGGGAGATATGCCCCCTTGGGCCTTGACTCCTTCCATCCCTGAGTAACCTCTTAAGTTTTTAAATTATTTTTATTTCTATTTTTGGGTAGTTTGGTAATTTACAGATCAAACTTCATTAAGAAAATGTATAAATTCGTACATTGAATCTAATATCAAAGTATACATTTGATAAGATCAAAAAATTAATATTTGAATAAACCAAAAACACAAGATAAATTACTCCTAACTAAATTAATTAGTTGCTTGTATAACGTTAAAGACGATCCACATTTTATACTGTTAAAGAGATTAAGAAGCTGGGGTTTTATCACCCTTAACCCTCTAACTTTTTGAGTTTTAAAAGTTTCTCTCATAAATTGTCGTTTTTGTAACTTTACCCCTCTAGTTGCGAAATTGTTGTAATGGGTCCTTTTTTGTTTTTGTTTTTTTGTTTTTTTTTTCTTTTGTTTTTGTTTTGTTTTTTTTGTTTTTTTGTTTTTTTTGGTAGCATGAGAGTTGATTTGAATATGTGAGTGATTTTTGTTAAGATTTTGATTGAGGTTTGGGTATTATGGCTGGAGGAGTTCTTTTCCATCCTCACATGAAGCAGTCGTCGATATTTTTGTTTGCCAATTTAAATAATCGTTAGTTATGGTGACCATTTTGTAATAATTTCGTGAGTTGAAGGGTTAGAGTGTCAAATGAAAAATTCCGGAAACAAGCATTTATTTACAATAAAGAATAAAACGCGGGAAAAGACGTTAAAACGGTAAAAACTACTGTGATGGAATTTTATTACTATTATTATCATATTTTCACAATGAACTTTCTAATACAAATCTCTACAGAATAACAAGAATCTGCAACTAAATTTCATCAACTTCATTACCATAATCACCATCACCAAACGAAGGCCCAAGGACAGTTTGTTTCCCGAGAAAATCCTTGAACGCCCTAAGATTAGACGTGGCTCTGAAACCAGCCTCTTCTCCCATGGTCCTCTGGTACAGCTTCCTCAGCCTGACTCTCATCTCCTTATCCTCCTCCACCGTCAACTTCCTCAACCCGTCCTCAACATCCTTCTTCCCAAACCCATTAATCCTCCTTCCAATTCTCCACACCCTAACGATGTAATTGCAGTTCAGAAACTGATCTCCTGCAATGGGGTAACACAGGAGAGGCTTCTGGCACTGTACGGCCTCCATTGTCGAGTTCCACCCACAATGAGTGAGGTAAACTCCCACCGCTTTGTGCCTTAAAACCTCCATTTGAGGTGCCCATGAGACTATTTTCCCTATGTTCGCAAGTGCAATTCTCTCCGCAAATCCTTGCGGTAATCCCGCTCTCCAGGAATTGCCCAGAACCCATATGAAGAAATGCCCCAGAGACTCCAACGCCATGGCCAAGCTCCTGATCTTCGACTCTCCGATGGGGCTGACCCAGCTCCCAAATGAAATGTAGATGACGGAGTTGGGCTTCTGTTGGTCGAGCCATTTTAGGCAGGTCTTGTCTTCTTCCCAGAATGTTGGGACGCTATTGGTTTCTGACTGGTGTGTGAGAGGGCCGATTGGGAGAACAAGAGGAAGAGGATGGTTTTGTTGGTTGAGGAATGTTGTTTCGTCGTCTAGGAAGGAATTGGCGAGGACCCATTTGAGAGTTCTTGATCTTGATAAGGTTCTTTTCCAGAACTTGAACCTGGCTTTTCTTGCCGATTGAGTGCCGATCAGCCATGGGAGCTCCTCGGTTGATAAGATGGGTTCATTCGGCAGAAACCGCACAGCACCAACATGTCTTGGACTTCCTGCCAATTTGTAAAAAGTTTAAAAGATTTTTGGAAAGTGAAAAGCGGACAATCTTGTTTCATGGTCATTAATAGAGAATGGATATTAGGCCTAAAGATTTAACTGGTGGTGATAATCATGTATTAAAATAACAAAGGTACTAAAAACTATTATCGACCTTCTGATCATTTTAGCGTGTGCATCTGCATTTTATCTTATAGGGTGTTTGGCAAAGCTAGTTTTAACTTAAACAGTAAAAAGCTCTCATATGCTACAGTAAAAAATAAAAAATTACTATAATGTAAAAATTTTACATGCGATAACGTTTTTAACCAAAATTGGTTCTAATTCTAATTATGGTTATAACTCATTTTGCTAAACCCTATATTAACTTTTTAATCTCTGACATGATGTTTGGTTTTCTTTAATTGATTTGTGTTTGAAAAACTGTCACGTCAAAAAATACTTAAATATTGTGTTTAATATTATTAAAAAAATTTACAAAGAGTTGAAATGTGATTGTTTAAAATTGACAAGTGATGTATTAGATTATTCTTTGTAGGATCCATTATAGCGTGGACACAAGCTTATATTTATTAGTGTGCTGTTGATGTTTAAACAAATATCATTAATATGTGTATTTTTTTCTAATTAAAAAGAGGATCATTAATGTGTGTAATTGCGTATAGCATGATGTACAAGTCTAATATTAATGTGAAAAATCATTATTAATAATATAGAATATTAAATTCATTATTAATTATAAAAGACATGCATAATTAGGATGTTTGGGATGTAAGTTGACATTGAGATTTAGAACTGAAAGTATTGTAGCATGTAAGAGTTTTACACTGTACCATATTGTTGTTTTATATTGTAGCATGTGAGAGTTTTACACTATTTGAGTTGAAACTGAGTTTGCCAAATACCGTAATATAAAATTGATAATAGCACAAACAGCTACTGTATATATATATGCAATGAAATGGGGTGGTCCATCTTACTAGTTATATGTGTTTCTTTGTTTTTTCCTTGAATGGGTCAACTTCTCTTGGCATCTTAATCTATATTTTCGGGTCAATTTTCTCAAATTAAGGGACACATTTCACATGTGAAGATCTTTCGTGAACTTTTGTCTACATTAACTTAATTACTTGTCGGCTTATTGCCGTTACCAATTCATGTTTGGTTTAAAAATAAGGGAAAATAGTTGTACACAGGAGCCACAACACATATATTAGTTATTCTTTAAAAAAAAAAAAAATCCTTTTGAAACATGAATATTATTCAAAAGAGGCCGAACCAACAAATTAGCTTATTTCACTACGACAGCAATTTGGTGCGTCTCTATTTTATTTAAGAAAAAAAATATTTGGCGTCTGTACAAGTTCACATCTATTTTATAACGAATAATAATAAAATCCACTCACATACCATATTCACTTTTTTATTTATTATTATTTATTTATTTTTTAAAATCCACTCACCATAATCTGTTGGCGGCAGCCATGATATTATTTTATAATGTTATTGGTACATTAAACTTAATATCTTTTAGGTTATTTATACTTGAATTTTTTGATATAGACGTAAAAGTTGTATAATAACACCTAGGATGGCCGTTAATTAAGCATAATAATAAATAGTTTGTTTCACAAGGCTATGGATATGAATTTTTTTAAAAAAATTAAACATAGTGAATCTTAATGTCAACTGGGCAAAAAAAAAAAAATCTGAATGCTAACTAGGCAACAAATTTGCTCACTTAATCAGCATATGGCATGTGTTGAGTCAAACACACCCCCATTACGAGACAGGTGATCATGCTGATTTTACTTTGAGTTTTATTTATATATGCAATATCACTGCTAATTTGCTGGCACGTATGATCCATGTATAACAATAGTTTACAATTTTTTTTTGGATTGATGCATATAAAAAAATCAATTGTAAGATTGGTCACGAGGTGAAATGAGGAATGATCGGTGTCATCAATAATTTTTTTTTTTTTTGGGAAAAATATGGTACCCTTTGAAGTTGTCATAGTTTTTTGTCCAACTTTTTTTTTTTTTTTTATAATTATGAATTCTGAGAAAGACTAACAACTAGCGCTAATTATTAATGAAAGTTAATTGTAGGGAATTTTGTAACTAATTAGCAATTTAATTGTTAAAAAAACGCTGTTTATAGACAGAAGTGTCAAGTTAAGAGAAACTCAAAGTAAACTAGAATTTAGGAATAAAATGCTAGATCACAAAAATTCAAATACTAGAAAGGCTAACGATTCAAAATCATTTCATAAGCTCAATAATTTTTTTATTAAAAATTAATGAATCATCACACAGACCAAATGAAAGAAAGAAACAAAAAAGGAAACAATTAGATATGGCGATGAAAATGACATATGGGACAAAATTTCTAGCATACATAAATCAAAACTAACCTGTATCAGAAATGAGGCCTGAACGGACCATGTCGGGTATGGCGACGATGAGGCGATAAGTGGCAAGCATGGCGGGCCAAAACCCAGCGACTGGAACCCGACAACGGTTGGCTACTCCAATGGCCCACGACGCCAGCAAATCCACGACCATACAAGCCACAACCCCATCACCAAGTTCACCAACAAGTCTCTCCAAATGGCCAGGCATGTTCTTCTCCATGGCCTCTTCTATGGCAAAGAAGTCTCGCGGCCCTTTCTCGTCGATACCGGACGGTATCGACGCGCAAAGGATCTCGCTTCCAGGCTCGATCTGACGAGATATCGGGTTGTGAATGTAGTCGGGAGTGACCAGAAGTGGTTGAAATCCTTCGGTGAGCAAGGAATTGGCTAGCTTTAGCATGGGAGTGAGGTGCCCTTGAGCTGGATATGGGACTAAGATGATAATATTGGGGTGCTCTGTTTGAGTATTTCCCATAATACTGTTGGTAATGTTTGATGGAATAATATTGTTTCAAAGTTTTT
Organism: Artocarpus heterophyllus; assembly: GCA_025403435.1. Taxonomy (NCBI): domain Eukaryota; kingdom Viridiplantae; phylum Streptophyta; class Magnoliopsida; order Rosales; family Moraceae; genus Artocarpus; species Artocarpus heterophyllus. The sequence goes on from JAJQZP010000453.1 coordinate 69,498, forward strand.
GAAAGAAGAAAAAAGACTTTGGGGATTTTGTTTTAAAAGGAAAGACGAAGAGAAAAGAGAGTGAGGGAGGAGAGAAAGTCGAGAGTCAACTCCAAGAATGTGCCTCCTAGTTTGTATCGTAAGCCAAATTTATAGCCATTCTTTCGCCCACAAATTCTTAATTAATAAAGCAAATGTAGAACAATTTCATGAACTCGGGGCGGGGGGTGGGTGTGGCGGTGAAATGGTATCAATGTTTTATGGAACTAGTGAAATGGTACTTTTGCATTTGGACAATATTAAATTAATACTCCTGATTTAAAAAAAAAAAAAGGTCCGTTTGATAGTGTTTTCAAAATACATGAAAATGATTTTATTTTGAAAAATAAAAATTTTATAAGAATTGTGCTAAGAGTGTTTTTAAAATTTTTACTTCAAAAGACGTACAAAGATATTTGCAACAATTCTTAAAACAAAACTAAATGGGTCGTTGTCTCGTACATTTGAACCCTTTTTGAGACTTGAAACATCCTTTCTATCATTTTAGTTTAAAAATGAAAAAAGACCTTATCACCCGTTTTGTGTAGCCAGAATATCATTTTTGTTTCTTTTATTACAAGTGCCTAAAATATATGTATTTGTAAAATCTATCACAAAATACACACTAATTAAAACAATTTTATTTTTGAAAATACTAATATTATCCTTTCCAAACTATCTCGAATTCCACTTCAAATATTAGTTTAGTAAAAATATTGATAAGATAAACCTAAAAACTTAAAAAAAAAAAAAAAACTGAAAATTTCAATAACAAAAAAACTCCACGCAAAAAAAAAAAAAAAAAATCCTTTTGGACAAACTAATCTTGTTCATATAGCTCCTCTATGAATTACGGTATTCATTGGGGTTCTTATTGGCTGAGCATGGTAACCAAGGGGCATATTTAATTGGTGGAGAAATGGCCGAGTGTGACGACCTTGTGACGATAGCCTTGTGCTGTGACAGCCTTGTGACGGAAGATCTCATTTTTATCATTATTATTATTATTTTTAGGCAGTTCTATTTGTCTCGAGCGGGCCCCAATTCACGTCTCTCACACAGGTGGGCCCCACAAGGTAGGTCCCACTGTGGGACCCACTCGGTGGGGCCCACCTGTGTGAGAGTGGGACCCACCCGATGGGATCCACTCGTGTGATAGACACCGACTAGAGCCTCAGCGGGACAAAAATGGTTTTTCCTTTTTTTTTTTTGGGGTGGGAGACGAGGCAGAGCGGGGCAGAGGGTCTTGCTATGATGATCTTGCATGGGACTGGTCTTGAGACAGTACAGCTTGGGAAGTCAGAGTCTACATTGGTGGATCTCTTAAGGATGAGATTTCTTTGCCAATGAGGGTGATTTGGGTATTTTATTTATAGATTCTTTTTCTCATTTTATTTTAAGAGTTTTTATAAGTTACGAGATTTATTTCATGGGAGAATGTAACACCCCTATGTGGGGGTTAACAGCTTTAAATAAATAAAAATAATTTTAAATTTTATATTATTTAAATCAATTAAACAATGCCCATGGGTCTTTAAACAACAAGAAAAATAAAAATAAACGTTTTAAATACAAACCACAGTTTTTAGTGTAGCACCAAATATATATAATTACAGTCATCATCACCATAGTACAATTCCCAAATAACTTAACACAGCCATAAAAAAAAATAATACAACTCTTACATGTTGTAGATAAGTTGTAATTAAACAGGGTCTTCTAACACGAAAACAGCAAGATTGTTTTCGCTTATTCCTCTTCAAATATGTTGCACTGAGTTCCACCTGAGATATGAAGATATGATAGGGATGAGCATCGACATGCCCAGTAGGGAAATCATGACTCACCTTATGGTTTATCCATTACCACATTAAAAACTGCATGGTTAGTAGGTTACATCATATTCCAGATTATGAGGTTTATTATGATCACATCTTATGGATACCGTAGTTAATCATTACCAAGTGTCATAATTACACATTTATACAAATATTACCAATCATCATTGTTCCTAGGTATCCATGTTAAATTGAGTATCACTCAACTCATCGAAACCCAAATGGGCGCACTTGATCACCCCATAAACATTCCAAGGGTGTTCCGGTGAGGGGACATCAAGCCCCGAGTCCTCACCAAATCAATTCCTGTACAGTGTGTTCTGGGACTTTCAACCCAAGGAAGCGTCATCACCTTCCCCCTATTTTACCTTTTTGGGTATTCATGCCCAAGGACGTAACCGCCGCCCTCTTCATGTCTCACCATTTCTCTATATTAAATCATTATTAATAGAGTCAGTTTTCCTAACCATGCTTCTCAATTTATAACATGTGTCAATTCATTATGTTCCTCGTCGTACAATACAAGACGAGTCCATGTCATAGTTTCATATGTGATACTCATATAATATCAGTTCAACATAGATATATATATATTGCGGCAAAACAATCAATTTTAATTCTATAAAAACCTCACAAAAATGAGTAATAGAATCCCTACCTTTCAAGCTTATCAACAATCTTTTAATCCTGGAATCAATTAACGTTAGCTCCACACATCCTTGACCCTAAGGCATGCATAAGGACAATTAAAACTAAAGCACAACGTATAATCACATTCATAAGTGAGTTATGTGTAAACCCGTCTACTAGTGCCATTAAAGTATTTTTATGCATTAAACATGGAGAAAATGCATACTAAAAACTAAGTTTAGATTAAAGAAAACCTACCTCAAAACTTCTTTGAAAAGCACCAAAGTTTGGGTTATCAATCAAGCTTGAATTAACTTTAAAACCGCCTCGATCATGGTTGGGAATTATAATTGTCTTGGCCACAAAGAGAGCTTTGTGCTCTATGTCTTTAGTTAGAAATTTGAAGTGAGAAGGGAGAGAATGAGAACTAGAGAAGAAGGTGGTGATAGTTAAATAAAAAGATATCAAAATGCTTAAGAGGAATGAGACGTTTACGGGGAAAAGTTGTAAGAAGAAACAAAAGAGTCTTAAAGGAAAATATCATCTTGTCTCCCATGAAGACTTTTAGCAAATAATGCCAACATAATTGAGGGGATAATTTGAGTGAATTATAGAAGAAGATAAGGAAATAATTAATTAGGTGGTTGAGAAAATATCTCCATGTCTTCTATGAATTGACGGAAAATAATTCAATATCCCCTTCGGATACCTTTAGCAAAATGAGAAGAAGTCTATATAATTGAGCAATAATTTAGGGAGACAAGATTGGTAGAAGTAAGTGTTGGTAAGTTTTGAATGTTTCTTAGGAAGACTTGGTAAGAAAATACTAAAATGATATTTTTTTTTAAATGATCATAAACAACTTAATAATTTTAAATAGTCACATTTTATTCATTAAATTTTACAAAATTATGCCTGTTAAAAATACGGGTGTTACAGCTCTCCCCTCCTATAAAAATTTCGTCCTCGAAATTTCGTACACTGATTACAATGTTAAAACAAATATGGGTACTTTTCTCTCATTTCAGATTCAAGTTCCCATGTGGCTTCCTCCACATCATGGTGTTGCCACATCACTTTCACCAGAGGAATTCCGCGACGACGTAATAATTTTATTTCATGATCCAGTATTTGAACTGGAATTTCTTCATAATTCGTATCTCCTTGAATTGGCACATCTGTCCACATGATCACATGTGAAGGGTCGGGTTCATACTTTCTCAACATCGATACATGAAACACATTATGTACATGAGACAATTGTGGTGGTAGGTCTAAACGGTATGCCAACGTTCCAATGCGTTCCACAATCTCAAACGGTCCTGTATACCTTGGTGCTAACTTTCCTTTAACACCAAATCGAGATACACCTCGTTTTGGTTTCACTTTTAAGAACACAAAGTCTCCGATCATGAACTCTAAAGGTCGCCTCCTCTTATCTGCATAACTCTTTTGTCGACTTTGAGCTGTCTGAAGACGTTCGCGAATAATCTGGATCTTGTCCGTTGTTTCTCTGATAAACTGAGGCCCAAGTTCAAGACGCTCTTCCTTTTCAGCCCAACACAATGGAGATCTACAAGGTCTACCATATAAGGCCTCATATGGAGCCATTCTAATACTTGCTTGGTAACTGTTGTTATATGCGAATTCAACATATGGCAGCTGTGCAGCCCAATTTGTTCCAAAGTCCAGCACACAAGCCCGAAGCATATCCTCGAGAATCTGAATGACACGTTCAGATTGTCCATCTGTTTGAGGATGAAAAGCTGTACTAAAATTCAATTGAGTTCCCAAGGCCCTCTGCAATCCTCTCCAAAATTTCAACGTGAAACGTGTATCTCTATCGGAAACTATTGACATTGGCACTCCATGCAATGTCACTACCTTTTCCACGTACAATTGACATAATTTTGAGACACTATAATTAGTTCTGATTGGGATGAAGTGGGCTGTCTTAGTTAAACGATCTACAATTACCCAAACGGCGTCATGCCCTATTTGAGTCTTAGGAAATCCAGTAACAAAGTCCATTGTCACATGATCCCACTTCCATTCTGGAATAGGTAAGCTCCTCAACTCGCCTCCAGGCTTTTGATGTTCCGCTTTAACCTGTTGGCACGTCATGCACTTAGAGACAAAGGTTGCTACATCTCGTTTCATTCCTCGCCACCAGTATTGTCGTTTTAGATCCATATACATTTTTGTGCTTCCAGGATGAATAGCAAACTTTGAACGGTGAGCCTCATCTAGCACCGCATGCCTGAGATATGGATCCTCTGGAACAACTAATCTTCCTTTGTAAAGTAAAAATCCTTCTGGCTCAATCTGCCATCCATCCAGTTGTTCTCCATTTTGTATTTGTTTCCAAACCCTACGTAATCCTTCATCGTGCCATTGTCCTTGTTTTACTTTCTGAATTAACGTAGGAGTTGCTATCACATTGAATAAGAAAGCTCTCTCGTTATCTTCATAATATTGCAAGTTGAAGTCGGCGATGGTGACTCGTCTCCAATCTTCCAATGCTAAACTGGCTATACGTCCGTTGTTCTTACGACTTAGAGCATCTGCCACGGCATTTGCTTTTCCAGGATGATATTGGATACTAAAGTCATAGTCCACCATGTACTCAGTCCATCTTCGTTGCCTTAGATTGAGATCCTTTTGAGTAAACAAATATTTCAGACTTTGATGATCTGAATATAGCTCGAACTTTGCGCCATATAGATAACATCTCCAAATTTTGAGTGCGAAAACCACAGCAGCTAACTCAAGATCATGTGTGGGGTAGTTCCTCTCATGGGGTTTCAACTGGCGTGAGGCGTAGGCAACTACTCGTCCATGCTGCATTAACACACAACCCAAACCGTTTCCTGAGGCATCAGTGTATACTGTGTAAGGCTCCTCGTTGTTAGGTATGATCAGCACAGGTGCACTAGTGAGTCTTCGTTTCAGTTCCTCAAATGCTTCTTCACATTTATCATCCCACACGAACTTGACATTCTTCCTTGTGAGTTTTGTTAATGGAGAAGCAATCTTTGAAAAATTCTCTACGAAGCGTCGATAGTATCCAGCTAGTCCGAGGAAACTTCGAATCTCTGACACGTTCTTTGGTCGTTCCCAATTTAGCACTGCTTCAATTTTGGAGGGGTCCACTAAGATGCCTTCTTCAGAGACAACGTGTCCAAGGAACTTGACCTTCGTCATCCAGAAATCACATTTTTCTCTTTTTGCATAAAGACCATGTTCTCTCAACGTTTGTAGAGCGATCCTCAAATGCTCAGCATGTTCTTCTTCGTTTTTAGAATAGATCAAGATATCATCTATGAAAACAATGATAAATTGATCTAAGTACGGTCGAAAGACACGGTTCATCAAGTCCATGAAAGCCGCTGGTGCATTAGTCAACCCGAAAGGCATGACAAGAAACTCAAAATGACCGTAGCGAGTCCGAAAAGCTGTCTTTGGAATGTCCTCTTCTCTTATCTTCAGTTGGTGATATCCGGATCGTAAGTCAATCTTTGAGAAATAGCAAGATCCTCCTAACTGATCGAACAACTCATCAATTCGGGGTAGAGGGTACTTGTTCTTGATAGTCAATCGATTAAGCTGGCGATAATCGACACAGAGCCTCAACGATCCGTCATGTTTCTTCACAAAAAGTACTGGAGCTCCCCAAGGTGATGTACTTGGTCGAATAAATCCTTTTTCCAGTAATTCGTCCAACTGCTTCCTCAATTCCACTTTCTCAGCAGGTGCCATTCGATACGGGGCAATAGAAACAGGCGCTGCTCCTTGAGTTAAGTCGATGACAAACTCAATTTCTCTATCAAGCGGAAGTCCGGGCAATTCATCTGGAAAAACATCTGAAAATTCGTCCACCACAAGAGTGTGAGAGGATAGGTCACTCTTCTTTAGTTCTCCATCTGAAGCAAAGATCGTCCCAAGATTGGTGAAATTCCTTCGTCCTCCAATACAAGCCTTTAGCACCGGGGCTGGCGTCACTGTTCCTGTTTTTGCCTGAAATTCGATGACTTGTCCATTCTTGGTGAATAAAGAGACACGTTTCCTATGACAATCTACTATTGCCTGGTATTTAGTTAGCCAATCCATTCCTAAGATTACATCAAACTCTGTCATAGTTATTACATATAGGTCAGCCGATAGTTTATGTTCTCCTATAACAATACACACTGATTTACAAATTATGGATACTTCAGCTATCCCGCCCATTGGTGTACTAAGGGTTAATGATGAACTACATGTCTCAGTTTCTAATTGTAGTACGGAAGCAAATAACATAGATATAAATGAATGAGTGGCACCAGTGTCAAATAATACATGAGCCCAAGAATGAGACACGTGAATCATACCGTCTACAACTGAGTGATCAGCCTGTTTTCCTTGTCCAGTTGTAGCCGTAATTGCATAAGCTTGTGCTGGTGCTTTTCCTTTATCACTTTTTCCTCGGTTTCCTTGGCTACTACTAGCCTTATTATTATTTCTCCCAGAAAAATATGGCCTTTGATTCACTGAGCCTTGTGGAGTCGGTTGGAAGTTCTGATTAGCATAAAAATTGGAACCCTGTGGCCGCTGTTGATAGTTGTACTGAGGCTGGAACCCTCGAGGTTGAGTTACTGAGACTTGGGAAGCTGGAGTGTTTTGCTGAGGCGCTCCACGATTTTGACTCCCTCCCCAAACAGTGGAGCCAAAATGACTTCCTTGTGGCCTTGGTGCAAAGGATGATTGTGTAGGGCGGTTAGGGCAATTTCTCCTCAGATGTCCCACTTGTCCACAGTTATGACAAGCATACGGTTGGAAACGACCACTGCCAGAAGATCCACCACCAATAGTCACTCCACTATGCTGAATGACTTGCCCTTGTGACTTCTCTTTCTTACTTATTTTCCTTTGACGCCCACCAGAACCCTTATACTCTCCATAGGAGTTATTTAGTTCTGTCTCTGCCCGCTGTGCCGCAGCTACAAGATCAAGAAAATCTGTTGATGGAACAACAGCTATCATTTGTCTGATTTTCGGCCTCAGGTTATTTCTAAATTTTTCGCATCTCGCCATTGGATCCGATACAGCCCCGGGATTGTAGCGAGACAATTCTATAAATCGAGCATGGTATTCAGCAACTGTTGTATCTCCCTGCACCAGGTTTTCAAATTCTCGCATCATTGCTTGCCTATGGCTCTGAGGAATATAGGTGTTGCGAAAAATGGTTTCGAACTGCTCCCATGTAAGATTCGGCACATCATAGTCGTCTTTCTGAAGATCCCACCATTCTTCGGCTTTACCCTCAAATATATATGTTGAAAAGCTAACCCAATACTCCCGTGGAATCCTCAAGGTGTCCAACTTCTTTTTGACTGCCTTTAGCCATTGTTCTGCTATGACCGGGTTAGGTTCTCCACTAAATGTGGGTGGTTTCTGCTTCATAAACTCCTTCAACAGAGTTAGATGTCGTTGTTCGGGATCACGAACCTCCACAGGTCTTTGCACATTTTGTAATGCTTGAAGAATTTGTCCTAAATTATTTACTTCTGGTGCAGCTGGCGGGGATTGTGTTGCATGTCGTAGTTGCTCATCTTCTTGAGCTTGTTCCATCGGTTCCGGTTGCTCAACTTCTTGAGCATGTTCAACCGGTTGTGACAGCTCAGACGATTGCATTTGACGTCTTGGTGGCATAGTTTCTACTGGCTGCGAAAATTTAACTAGGATCAGTACCAAATGATGATGACATTAACACCTAACTTTAAAACCATTCCCAAAGATTAATTTTTAAGGTGGTGCTATACCCCCTAGGTTAATCGAACCTAGGCTCTGATACCAAAAATTCTGTAACACCCCTATGTGGGGGTTAACAGCTTTAAATAAATAAAAATAATTTTAAATTTTATATTATTTAAATCAATTAAACAATGCCCATGGGTCTTTAAACAACAAGAAAAATAAAAATAAACGTTTTAAATACAAACCACAGTTTTTAGTGTAGCACCAAATATATATAATTACAGTCATCATCACCATAGTACAATTCCCAAATAACTTAACACAGCCATAAAAAAAAATAATACAACTCTTACATGTTGTAGATAAGTTGTAATTAAACAGGGTCTTCTAACACGAAAACAGCAAGATTGTTTTCGCTTATTCCTCTTCAAATATGTTGCACTGAGTTCCACCTGAGATATGAAGATATGATAGGGATGAGCATCGACATGCCCAGTAGGGAAATCATGACTCACCTTATGGTTTATCCATTACCACATTAAAAACTGCATGGTTAGTAGGTTACATCATATTCCAGATTATGAGGTTTATTATGATCACATCTTATGGATACCGTAGTTAATCATTACCAAGTGTCATAATTACACATTTATACAAATATTACCAATCATCATTGTTCCTAGGTATCCATGTTAAATTGAGTATCACTCAACTCATCGAAACCCAAATGGGCGCACTTGATCACCCCATAAACATTCCAAGGGTGTTCCGGTGAGGGGACATCAAGCCCCGAGTCCTCACCAAATCAATTCCTGTACAGTGTGTTCTGGGACTTTCAACCCAAGGAAGCGTCATCACCTTCCCCCTATTTTACCTTTTTGGGTATTCATGCCCAAGGACGTAACCGCCGCCCTCTTCATGTCTCACCATTTCTCTATATTAAATCATTATTAATAGAGTCAGTTTTCCTAACCATGCTTCTCAATTTATAACATGTGTCAATTCATTATGTTCCTCGTCGTACAATACAAGACGAGTCCATGTCATAGTTTCATATGTGATACTCATATAATATCAGTTCAACATAGATATATATATATTGCGGCAAAACAATCAATTTTAATTCTATAAAAACCTCACAAAAATGAGTAATAGAATCCCTACCTTTCAAGCTTATCAACAATCTTTTAATCCTGGAATCAATTAACGTTAGCTCCACACATCCTTGACCCTAAGGCATGCATAAGGACAATTAAAACTAAAGCACAACGTATAATCACATTCATAAGTGAGTTATGTGTAAACCCGTCTACTAGTGCCATTAAAGTATTTTTATGCATTAAACATGGAGAAAATGCATACTAAAAACTAAGTTTAGATTAAAGAAAACCTACCTCAAAACTTCTTTGAAAAGCACCAAAGTTTGGGTTATCAATCAAGCTTGAATTAACTTTAAAACCGCCTCGATCATGGTTGGGAATTATAATTGTCTTGGCCACAAAGAGAGCTTTGTGCTCTATGTCTTTAGTTAGAAATTTGAAGTGAGAAGGGAGAGAATGAGAACTAGAGAAGAAGGTGGTGATAGTTAAATAAAAAGATATCAAAATGCTTAAGAGGAATGAGATGTTTACGGGGAAAAGTTGTAAGAAGAAACAAAAGAGTCTTAAAGGAAAATATCATCTTGTCTCCCATGAAGACTTTTAGCAAATAATGCCAACATAATTGAGGGGATAATTTGAGTGAATTATAGAAGAAGATAAGGAAATAATTAATTAGGTGGTTGAGAAAATATCTCCATGTCTTCTATGAATTGACGGAAAATAATTCAATATCCCCTTCGGATACCTTTAGCAAAATGAGAAGAAGTCTATATAATTGAGCAATAATTTAGGGAGACAAGATTGGTAGAAGTAAGTGTTGGTAAGTTTTGAATGTTTCTTAGGAAGACTTGGTAAGAAAATACTAAAATGGTATTTTTTTTTAAATGATCATAAACAACTTAGTAATTTTAAATAGTCACATTTTATTCATTAAATTTTACAAAATTATGCCCGTTAAAAATACGGGTGTTACAGAGAATAAGAAAAATGTAAAATTTTTGAAGTAAATATTAAGTTTTAAAAATATTTGTAGTAAATTAATGTCAAATTATAATGTAAATAACTTATTTATTATATAAATAAGAAATATTTACATGGTAAATAAGAAAATAAATACATTATTTGCATTATAAATATCCATTTATTGTATAAATAAAAATATTTACACAATAAATAAAAGAGTAAATAAATTATTTGCACCATAAGTTTAACATTTATTACAATATTTTCAAAACTTTATTATTTATTATAATTATTTTTAAAAAAGTAGCATTTCACACAATTTTTATTATTTGTTTTATTTAATATGTGAGTTTATTATTATTTTAGTAGTATTTAATATAGATTAATGAAAAGTCAAGTCTTAGTATTTAAAATTGTATATATATAATCGATTGAGGTGGTATTTTATAGCCGATAATTTACATGGAATGTTTCACGCATTAGTATAATAGGAGTAAATAGGAGTAAAGTAGTATCTAGGCTAAATACAAGGAGTGTTATAGTTATTTTTTGTAAAACATACTAAAACAATAAAACATGAAATTTAGGGCATGTTTGTTTTGTACATTCTTTGAACCTAATAGACTCAAATTTGGATTCAAGTATCAAGAATCATTTAGATACGTATTTGTTTCCCTCAAAATCTAAATCAAATGAGTATCAAGAATCCAAAGTTTCAGAGTTCTGATCCTTCCCTAAACTTTTGATATTCGGATATCTTTGCTACGGTAATAGCTAAAATTCTTTCTTTTATATTTGAGAAAAAAATCATAACTTCTTCATTTGATATACAATTGAGATGATTCTTTTTTCATTGTGTTTCTAGTAAAGAGAGGAATAAATTAAAATCCATATTGCATTTTTTTAAGATAATTAACATTAAGATTTTATTATATTTGTTGATAAATCAAAAATTATTTTCACTACATCTCCAAATTCAAGTTCCAATTTTATTCATATTTAGATTAAAACTTAAATGCACATCCAAACGTCAATTCGGATAACAATTCAAATTACTAATTCAAATCCTAATTCAAATCACACAACTCAAATTAAATTATTAATTTGAATCCATTTGCCAAACGGACCCTTAGAAAAGAGAGTACACTAAAACAATGTTTAATTTAAAAATTCAAGTAGGCAAAAAGAAAATAATAAGGATAAAAATAACTTGGATATGAGAAAAATTGAGATCTTACAAAAAGCAAGGAGAAAAAATAGGATTTGAGCAAACAAGAGGGATGAAAACATAGACAGAGTTGGGGATGGGACAAACGAGGTAAACACGAAAAGGATGTGCGATGGGGGCTTGTGCAGGGTTGGAGACCATAAGCAATGCTAGGCGGCAGAGGATGGGAAGAACCTTTTTCATATTTGATATATAAAAATTCCATATATAATATATGATTTTTCTTTTAGGTTATATTTGATTTGTTTATTGATATTTTTCTTATTTTTAAATTTTTAATTTTGAAAGAAATTATTATAGATTTTTTTAGATTTAAAGGGTAAATAGGGGACTTCATGTCTTAAAAAAAAACTTTTAAGGTATCTAAACACTATTTAAAAAAACACTATTTTTAAAAGACTTGATCATTTAGCATTATCCAAACAGGAAGACTAATCTACTGTCTTAATAAAACATAGGATACTAGGATGTAATTTTCCAAAAAGAAAAAAAAAAGATCTCTAATATGCTGAGGAATATAATGATTTTTTTATCATATTTATTTAGTATTATAAGTTTGCAAAATAAAAAGCTTTTAAGGTATCTAAACACTATTTAAAAAAACACTATTTTTAAAAAACTTGACGCATTCATTTAGTATTATCCAAACAGGAAGACTAATCTACTGTCTTAATAAAACATAGAATACTAGGATGCAATTTTCCGAGAATGAAAAAAAAAAAAAGATCTCTTATATGTTGATGAATACAATTATTTTTTTGTCATATTTATTTAGTATTATAAGTTTGCGAAATGTTGAGTATGATAAATGATATAATACATACATTTTACTGCCTTAAAAGGCTCATCATTTCATAATTATATATAATTCCTAATAATTTTGAATAAAAGTAATGCAAGAATAACGTACTAATTCTATGAGAATGGTGTTTGGATAGACGTGGTCAAAAGCCATATATGTCAAACTAAATAATGTGTAACCTATCAAAAGTAGCATAGATATTAATAAATTACTGCATATAGAAATCCTAGTCATTTTTCCACCGGATTAAAGTGCTAAGTTAGGTCTTCCGTACAAAAATAAACACAATAAAAAAAAGTGCAAGTTAGGCATGTTAACACTGAAAATTGTAGTTACATGTGACTGTTTTATTGACACCAAAACGCGTTGCATGCCTGCTTGATCAACCAATTATTAACATGGGATTTTTTATTGCTGGAAATTAATTATGAAAATGGACTTTATAACTTTAGATTTTCTTTCCAATTCAATGCGCGCTTTCACTTTTTATACACACACACACACACACACACACACACACATATATATATAAGTACATACAAAATCTCATGATCCGGATCTGTTTTTATTAATCTATCTATGATCTTTCCTTGAAATGACCATTTAGCCGTTTAAACATGATCAGGTCAAGAAGCATGATTTGCTAAAAAGTTAAACACATGACGTCAAGAGTACAACAGAATATAAGAAAAACTTAATACTCTATTTTGCATAAGGAAGCACGACTTGCACGAGAAAATTAATCTACATGAAAAAAGAAAACAGGTAATTATCGTAAGCTTTTCCTATATGTTCTTATATACCTAAAATTATAAAGATATCTCTTTTGGCCCATTTGGTTCGAGTATTTGAATAGAGTATTTAAATGAAGATTTAAATTTTTGTAAGAGAAAATACTATATTAAAATGATTCGAACCGTGATTCAAGTATCAATCATATTAGGAAACAAAATTTTTTGCAATTTATACCCAAACATGATTTAAATTTCTTGCAAAAATCACTCTCCTGAGTCTGTCATATTAGGAAAACAATATGTACATGATTTTCAAATTAAACCCTAATTAAACACAGTGAAAATACTAAAAATTTGTATGCTATTCCTTTCGTTTTGCTGATGGTTCAAGAGGCTATCACCAATGCAAACCGACCAAGCATCAAGCATCGAATATTGTGTGAAATCGCGAGTTTGCAACGAAAGAATTGACAGAGAATGAGAGGCAGAGGGAGGAGATGAAAAATGAAAAGGATAGTCTGGATACATGTTATAGTATGAAATTTGAGCGTTCAATATAAGTAGTTAATATGTAATATCAACTAATATTCAACTTTAAGGGGTTTTTTTTTTTCTTTTTGCAATTTCAAAATATATATATGAAGGCGTCTCTATGAAAAAAAAGAGAGAGAGATATTTTTACTAGTTTTCAAAATAATATAAAAAACTAGTTATTTGCTGTGTTGCTTTGTTTTTTTTTTTTTAAAAAAAAAAACATAGTTGAGTTGCTTTTATTTATTTATTTATTTTTGTTATAAACGTGATAAAATATATAGTTGCGTTGTTCATCCCTAAACATTGCCTGTGAGCAATGGAAATACTTCATTTCTAACAATACATGTACTCATGCAAACATGGATGGATCTGAGTGTGGCTTGGTGGGGCTCAATCCCTCTATTCAACTTATTTTCTTAAATAAATATATATAAATACCTAAATTATTATATCAATATAAGCAGTCCCCACTAAATATTAAAATTTGATCTCATTATCATTTTTAGTTTTTAACTCTCATTAATAAAAGATTTATAAATTATAAAGCTTTAGTTCTAGAATGCTTTAAAGGTTTTTTATTTAATTTTTGTTGGAACAGAATCATTTAAAGCAGATTGGCTGTATGTTCATCATTAGATGGTCGATAGAAACCAGCCTTATTCCCTTGACCTGATAAATCTGTTTAAGAAAAGGAGAAATTTCTCACAAAAAAGAAAAATGCTAACGTAAATAATGTGTGTTTATAATTTATGTATATATAAATTTTCAGATTCTTATATATATCAATTTCGTCGTATTATAATGCAAACTAGTTATAAAAAAAATATTTATAGAATAATGTCACATTCACGCGTGTGTTTTACTAATAAACGACACACATTACAAAAGTTCCCCTAAAAAATAAAATAAAAAAAGGAGGGGAAAAAGAAAAGTTAGTGAGTGCTAGAGGAACATTCACACATCAAGAACAAATCGAGGCTTCGAGAAACGCCTCCAGAAAGCTATATTAATTAATACCTTTGTTCACTAGCCAAAAAAAAAAAAAATGCACACCCCCTTGTGCAATTACATAGATTTTATAACATTAAAATGAGTAACCAATTATTTCCCAACTTTTTTGTTTCTAATATATATATATATATATATATATATTTTGCTAATGCCAATTTAAGCTGTGTTTCCAAGCAATTCATAAAAGCTTAAACTTAGTGCTGTCAAGCACGCCAACGTATAGCTATGAGCTTTCAATAGAGTGATATATGGAGCTTGAATATATATTTTTTTAAATAGGATTTAAAATTCGATACACCATAATCACACTTTTAATTGTTGTCCGGTCAATAAAATGTGTGACATTAAGTTTAATGTGGTTTAATAGGGGTTTAACTAAGCCTATTATTTGAATTATTTGAATAGAGTATCTAGTCAAGTTCTTTTACTTCCTTAAAATTTCCACCATAGATGAAAAGATGTGTGACATGTGACATGTGACATGTGACATGTCACATGTGACGGGTAAATTAAAAGCAAGTAGATACGTTCTAAGGCAAAGGCCACACACAAAAGATGAGCAAACTTGATATGAAAATGCTTTTTGCACAGCTAAAACTAAAGGCAAAGAGAACAATAACATGTCTTTGACGTTGCTTTGACGTTACTATGATTCTTTCCACGAGACTGCCGATTTGAGAAAAGGGAGCTACAAACATTGCAAAGCACTGCCAACTTGAGTGCGCCATATTATATACATGTGAGATGTCTCCTTCTTTTTCCCCCTCATCACCAAAAAAGAAAAAACAATAGATCAGTATTATTAACAAGAGGTTCGATTAGACACGTTTTTCATGAATGCATGTAACGTAATATTTTGTGAGAAGTAATGGGCAGTGGGACCTCAATCGCTGGTGCCCACAAATCCTGCCCCAGTAGTTTCTTTAGATGGGCTTCGCATATTTCTTTTTATAGAAAAAGAAAAATTGGAGAGGGACGATGAGTCATATTTATCTGTTTTTAGGCGTGACTATTGTTAGGAAGGTGTGAACAAAAGGTTAGGGTTTGACTACACTTTGTAATAGCTTAATCTTTTATAATAGAACCCAAGGACCCAACAAGTGGCATCATAGGCAAATTTTAGACTTATAGGGTGTTTAGCAATCATGGTTAGAACCATAAAAGTAGTTATCAAATGATGTAAAACTCTACAATAAAAAGCAAAAAGTTTTTACAGTGTAAAACTCTCACATGCTACAGCATTTTGAACTATAGAAATGGTTTTAACCATGCTTGCCAAATACAAACTTAGCCAAGAATACGCATAAGATGAACCCTCAAAATAAATGGGGTAAAAGTTGATGACCCTAAAAGTTAGATGACGATGATGGAAAACATCCATGCTGAAAATGAACTCTCGAGATGGAAACTCCATAGTAACGCAAGGCTCAGATCATGTGGTGGAGATCTCAATGGATTTGTGATCTTTCTCTGGTTAGCCTGACTGAAGAAAGTGGGCACTGAAGGATCATCTTTCGAGAGCAAAAATCTTTATGAAGAGTTTACACATTGGCTAGATAACAAAATTGATAATAAATTCATAAGGGCTTGAGAGACAAAATGTGTCGCCCAACCCCACTATATAGCTTTCGATAGGCTAGCTTTATAGTTAATTATTCACATGATTGAGTTTTGCTATTTGAATTACGGCGACGAAAGCATACGTATGTAAATTGTTGTATAT
This sequence comes from Artocarpus heterophyllus, assembly GCA_025403435.1. Classification (NCBI taxonomy): domain Eukaryota; kingdom Viridiplantae; phylum Streptophyta; class Magnoliopsida; order Rosales; family Moraceae; genus Artocarpus; species Artocarpus heterophyllus. The sequence continues at coordinate 85,815 of JAJQZP010000453.1, forward strand.
GCGTACCCCATGCGCCTTGGTGTCATTTTTATTTTTGCCAAAGTGGAATCGTTTATCATAAGGTTTTATTATATTTTATTTTATTGTTGATAATTGAGATGGCATTATGAGGTGCCTTTATTTGTCATTTTTGTTCTTTTGCGTTGTTTTTGTTAGTTGTTGAGACATTTATAACAACCATAAATCATAGAAAACGGAAGCGTATTGGATCGAATTTATTACCTTCAGCCATTGTCGTTTAATTGCTCTGTTTTCCACGATTTTGCACACTGTGATTAATGAATACTTGGTTTTTCTGGGCACTCTCAATTCTACATTTGATGGTGTAATTTGATGTATAAATTGTGTGCTCAGGGACCCAAACATTTAAAACCGTGACCATCACACGATTGTAACGGCGTGAGGCAGTTGAGACGAGAACTACATCACGTGGGCCAAAATTGAAACGGCCAAATGAGTTTCAACAGTTTTATCGTTTTCTGTCTGATTTTATGAAATAAAGAAGCAAAAAAAGAAAGAGAACTTTTAAGTATGTTTCAAGTCAGTATGCCCATAACGTAAAATTGCGAGACTAATAATTACTTTTTGCCGACATTTTGGAGAGAAAACTAGATGAGCCTTAGAACTTTTTGTAAAGTGTGACTTCGTTGAGCATAGCATAAAATTTCCCATAAAAAATGAGGGATGTATAATGGAAATTGATTAAAGCAAAGCGGAAAATAGGAGGACAAAATTCAATGTTACGTAAGTTTGAAAATATCAAATTATTATCTGATCGAAACGAATGATCTTTGAATTAATGAAAATTCGTGAAATGCTAATGGTTATGTGTTTGGGAAATATAGTTAAAACTAATTGTTGAAATCGATTTTGGTCAAAAACACTATAGTATGTGACAGTATTTATTATTTATTGGTTAGAACCAAACAGTCAAACATACCACAAATTCTCTGTTTAATAATCTATATAGTCTTATCTAAAATATATGCATAATCTATCTCTATAATTTCACACTTTCATAAAATTTATCATCTAAAATATATATTTGCACCCTTCACATTTGAATTTTGGTTTCAGTAAAATCATTTTCCTTCTAATTTTGGGCGGTTGAATTCAACAACTCCAAGTGCCAATTGGCTTGATTTGGAGTTCAATATATTAGAAGTGTAATGACCAGAAAAATTCCAAAATTAATATGATTAATTAAGGATTTTGTTTTTATAAATATGTTGTCAAATTATAAGAAAGTATAAGTTTAGAGTTTATATGTGTAAGCTTCTTTAGGAACTACGAGAAAATGATAAGAATTCAGTTCAAAGCTAAAAATTTTCTATAACGCCTAGAAAATTCACAAGTTTAAATTGCGACTTAATCACGATTTATAATTATGAATTTTCTCAATTAACATGTATTTAAAAATTCTTAATAACAATAAAACTTTAAGACTTTAATAATAAATAATGTTATAATTACATAATTTTATGTGTTTCATGTATAAAACATGTAGCATATGTCATGTTATGATAGTACACTTAGATACTTAAAAATAATTATTCAGTGTACTAAACTAACCTTTTATGATTCAATAATTTTATATACGGGTCAAAGTAGTGGCCTTCATAAAAATCTCAATTAGAAAATCTAAATTGAGATGTATTGAAAAAATAGGAATTTTTGACTCAATATGATTACACGAAATTCCTACATGATGTCAGTTTAGCAGGATAAACTTAGATCATAATGACCAACAGCTCAACACTATAATTCAGAAATGGTGAGCACAAAATTTATGAATATAAGATCGATCTCGATTTTAATGAGATCATAAAGTATGATAAGAATTTCCTAAGTCATAAGGATTATTGAAAATTTCAAGAATTTACAATATTCTTTATGTGCACAGTTAGTAATTTAGATGCGTTAGAAATCACATAAAGCTTACTACTACTATTACTGCTACTACTACTACTACTACTATTATTAAAAATAAAACACAAAACAAAACGCATTGATAGGTTAAATGTGCGTCCACAACCAGCTTTTCACTACAAACAGTTTGGGTTATGCACAAATTCTACTAAGTTTAGAATTTGATTTAAATTGACTTATAAAAAGTCAATTTAAATTATCCGCTATATATTATATAATATATATAAGGAATAAGACGCTCAATTACTTTACTTAGGAGCAAGGAAATTTTAGAGTACCAACATGTTTTAACATTAAAGATGTTTTCATATAAAGTATGAACATATAGCGAATAAGAAGTGAAAATTTTAGTAAAAAAATGTGTATACATATATATATGTTTTACTTATTAGTTATCATTTTTCTTACGTTTTAGAATTTACGAAGTATTATTTTGGTCAAGAAATCAAATTTTAAGATTTGATCAAAGTCCTTAAATGTTGCAAATAATTCTTAAAAAATGGTGAAAATTTGTTGATCACTGATTTTGAAGAAAAACATCAAGGTTTTACATTTTTGAATAAAATCATGAATTTGAAAAAATAGTTCAAAATTACAAAAATGATTTTATGATAGTATGGAGGTTTTAGTAAGGCAATAATACAATAAGAAAATTAGAATCGATTTAACTATTTTTAGAAAGGCTAAAAACATTACAGCTTTAAAAGTACAGTTATGTTTACAAAAATTCAAAGTTTACGGATCAAAAACTTGATCAACCCGACCAAGACATGGAATAGACTTTGTGGACCACAATAGTATCATTAATCGCAAGTGCACCCAAAAAAATCAACCAATCACAAGCCCACTATTTCTTTCTCTACTTTCTCTCTCTACCTACTTTCTCTCCTCTAACTTCAGTCAAGATTTCGGCATCCGTTTTTGACACCTCTTGCACCAACGGATAGATCACGACAAGCCGAGTTCAACGACATGTTGTGTCGGCGTCAACTCCACCAGAGCAGTCCACACTCTTTGGTCAAAGTCGCAGAAAAGCATATAACTTTTCGACGAGATATCTTTGTCGTCTGGCATCTGATCGATGTGATTTTTGTTTCTACACGACCATCGTGATGAGAGGAACAAGTTCCAACCCTTGTTTCACCTTAACAGCTACCGGACAAAGGCCCACCTGTGTGCTCCCCCCATACACCATTGTGCCACCATGGAATGCCACCTTGCGGAGGGAGGTGATCAACACCTTCTAACTCAATTAATTCAAAGAGACATGACAGTGAAGACCCATATAAAATCCAAGCTGATCTGCCACGACACGATAGAGAATGATGAACGTCGCCAATAGCCATTGTGAGCCACGTCATTTTGGAACTTCAGGTTATGGTGATGCATACCACTGGTCCTATTCAAACTAAAATTTGACAAGGAGTGAAATGCCTTACTCAATTTCATGCTGCAACATCCGTTTCTTGGAGATTTGAACTCGTCGCCGCTAACCAGAAGAAGGAACTCTGATGATGCCTCCACTGATGATGGTGTCTCAAATTGATTGCACCAAAATGATCAGAAAGGAGCAGGTAGTAAAACCCCAAGCCAATTTGGTGATCCTGTTGCCAAACAGCAGTCGTTGAAGCCGTCGATTTTCCCAATTTCACAGTTTTGATTTGTAAAGATAGAGGCCGATTTTGGTAAAATTGGCACCACTAATGAACTCAAGAGGTTGAGATCTGTTAGAAGCCAAAGCATTTCCATCAACCGACCACAAGAGCCATTGCACAAGCTACCACGCGCTGCCTCGAGTGGTTGGGATCTGGAGGACCTTAGGTTTTGTGCTCTTGACCCCCGTTGAGTGATCCGAGATCAAATCTCAACTCGTTTTGATATTCCAAACATGATGGTACCCTTTGTTTGAGCTAATTTTGCTTCATTGAAAATTTTTCAATACTGAGTAGATGTAGAGCGAGGCAACGTAGACCGGAGTAATGGAGTCCATAAAAAAATTTCCAACAAATAAATATCTCCAAAAAGCATTACTAACCATTGGAAGTTCCTTTAGGACCATTCTTGAGGATGCTTAGTGGATTGTAAATACAACAAGATTCGACTATAACCGCTTAGCTCAAAATCTAAGTAAGTAGGAATCTTGTCCAGTTTGAACAGTTTCTAAATAAATTGTTTTATATGTTGTTATAAAAATTATGAAATGTATGATTAGTGATATGTTATGTCATACTATGTATGATAAGTTATATTGTGTTAAGCAATGATATGCTATGTTGTGCTAGGTTATAAGTATGACTTGTTAAGTTTAAGTCATGCCATGTATTGTTATGTTATGATCATGTTATGTGCAGTAAGTGAGGTAAATTGCGTTAAATTATATTGCTTACTCACCTTCAGTTAAATATGTTTATGATTTATGATTAATGAATTTGTGATGGTATGTGGCAATATGACATACTGCATACATAAAATAAAGTAAGTGAAACTAATATGACAAGTTAAGGGTGTCATATCAACATCTCAACTTACGAGGAGGCTTAGACTTAATTTAGTATAGTTTATAACCTCGGTGTCATGGGGGACTTCATAAACCCTAATTTCCCGATAATCCCACGCAACTGGTATGATCACCCAAGCCCAATTAGTAAGATAAGTTAAAGCTTAAATAATTATGCATAAAACAAGTCAATAAGCAAGCATAAAATGTTCGTGCATGCTTTATTAAAGATTTTTAAACGATGTTTTGCGAATTTAACTTCCTACTTGCTGAGCGAAAGCTCATTTAAGTATGTTTATATTGTAGGTAAAGATCTATCGGCAAAATTTAATGGACAGTGGTGAGTGGGGACGAACGGTGAAGATAAAAATAGATACCGCTTACACAAATATAATATATTTTCGCCTTTTAAGTTTACAAAATTTTGTACATTTTTATTTTATGAAATTAAGCGCATTTTAATTTTATGAAATTGTGTATGTAAAAATGAGAAAATAAAATTATGCAAGTATGTTTCAGAAGCCAAGGTTGTAATTCATACAACCTTAATTTAGAAAATTTTAAGATTTAAGATGTTGCATTGGATTGTGCAACAAACATATATAATATTCAAGTGAGAAAGTTTTAATGATAATAAATTTTAGAAATGTTTTAAGAGTTTATTTCAATTTAAGAAAAGGTTTTAGATAATTATTTTTATGTGAATAAGAAAATGTTTTTAATTTTGAAATGTTCCTTAATTTAAATTAAGGAATGTTTTAAAAAAATAGTTTTAAACAATTATGAAATAATTTATGAAATGTTTTAAATAATTATCCTTACGTTTAAAAGAAAAGATTTATGAGATTATTATTATCATTACGTTAGGGAAATTATTATCATGTTAGATTTAAAGAATTAAGTCTTAAAGAAATAATTATTACTTCTTTATAATCATCCACATTATAACAAACCTATCCATAGGACCTCTAACTCCTCTGTCACTATTTACTTATTTCTGTCCACTACTGCCATGACAAGAATCAATAGTTTCATATTAGCCATCACCAAAATAAGAACCGAATCCACCATTTCCTCAAAATTTCGTTTTGCCAAGTGTTTTGCAGCAGTTGCCTTCTTCATATAATTAGAAATTTATTTCTTTACTTCTTCAAGAACCTTAGGACAAGGCTTCACATTCTTACGAGAACAAGCAAGATGCTCCTTCAGCCTCTTAACACCTCCTTTGATGATCTGAGCGCAGTATACGTATTCAAGATAAACATAAGTCTTCTACTCGTTTCCTGGGGCTTCAACTTCTTTTCTATAATTCTATGCCGGGTCCTGTCTCCCACTACAACCACCGATAACATTTTGTAAAGGTCTTATCCTAATTTAGAACCTTGATTGCACAAAAAACAAAAAAAAAAAAAACAAGCTAACTTTAGAAGGACCACCTGCTACTGCATTGTTTTTTTTTTTTTTTTTTGGGTTCCTTTTCCACCAATATGCCAACTTGCTAAGTTTCATAATCCACACTAACCTAACTATTTTATAAGAGTTATCTCAAAAAAAATAGAAAGAAAAAAAAAAGTCAGATGAAAGATAAATGAAATTACCTGACATATAGATGCAATCTGTTGAACAAAATGAGGGAGAGCTTTCTTGGTAGAGACGTAGAGGAAGAGCGAAGAAAAGAAGAAGAACACGAGGGATAGAAGAGTGGTAGAAGAACAGCCAGCAGGGGAAAAAATCATAGGAGGACCTGATGGTTTCGGGTTTTGATTGCCTTTTTTAAGTTTTATTACTTATTTTTAAAGCCCAAAAATTGGGGGCCTTGTTCCAACATAAACAGCACAAAGAGAGACTGAAATGAACAGGGGACAAGTGACGCGTAAGCCTCTTGAGGCGCCGCTTAGAGGCGCGCGGTTTAAGTGGATAAGACGCATTCCTTACCCCTAAGGCGTAGGTTTTGAAGCCCTTTTTAGGCCACTCGTCTTGAGGCGTGCCTTGAGGCTTGCATCTCGGGCACTTTTAAAAACCTTAGTGACAAGTTGACCCTTTTTAATAAACAAGGCCTAGGCATAGGCATGAGAAGTATTTAGATACATCCATTAAATTGTTGGTTCAGATTACAACTAATTTAGATTGAAATTTGAATTCAGCAGATGAAAATGTACAAGAGTTATGCTAAACTAAATTCTTAAAAGGGCTGTGTGAACAATATGCGATCTTCTCAAATGTTGCTACATGGGTTATTTTCACGGACTGTATCTACATACTGCAGAAGAACAACAATTTAAAATTACAGATAAAATCTGTTAGTTTTTCTTTTAAATCTCAAACATAATTTGATCTTATCAGGAAAATCCTTGCAAAAACCCACAAACTAAGTCAAGTCAATTGATTAATAAATCTAGAAACAGTTAAGTGTAAATTAACTTAACGAAAAATTTGAATTTAAAAGATAAGAAAATATCAAGCTCAAATTTGAATTTGTCACACAACCTCCAGCCAACAAAATTCGGATAATGCTCAAATTATTCCAAGTTTAATCAAACCACAAAATGTGAATTTGTATCAAGATTCAAATATACCTTGCTACATAAGCAATCAAATCAGATTAACACAAACACAAATTTTAAAATCCATAAATCCAAACCACCCTGCATATCCGGTTAAATAATTTCAAAATTAAACGCAAGGAATCCAGAATCTTGAAGAGAATAATCTTATCTAACATACCATTAACTATCTGAATTAAACAACCTGAAATTCAAACAGCATATCCAGATAAAGTACAAAACATGCAGACAAAATTAACTCAAAATTTTTTACTCCATTGGTTCCAAGAAGGTGACACAAATTCACGTGTAAAGTTGTACACATGTAGGGTTCAAAACCCGAATACCATTTATGGAGCATAAAAAATTACCATTTTGAGGGGGTAATTATTATGATGTGCTTTGCTATCTAAGGTAAATAATGAGTCAATTCAATATGATCAACAACTCCATTTTTTTTTCTCCTACAACTTTCACTAGGAGACATGTTGCATGTATATATAGTCCAAAAGAAACATTAAAATGACGTGGTTTTGCCTTTGAAATTTTGTTGGTGTGTCTGGTAAACAATGATATTTGGTTGTCGTATATGACTATATCTACGCAAAAGACGTGCCAATGAAGAGTTTGTTGTCGTTTGAATTTTAAGCATAAAGCACGTCTCATTTCATGTAAAGTGGAATACATGGATTTTATTTATGGTAATTTAAAATGACATGGGTTAAAAAAATCATATTCTTAAGTGAAAGCTTCCGTAGTTTAGGCCCCCAGAGGAAAAAAAGAAAAGAGAGAGAGAGATTGTAGTTTGTTGTTTAGAAGTTTGATCTCTTTTCAATTTACAAAAAAATTTGCAAATCATTGTTGTCTTCTGGTTTAGAGATGCAACATGGCAGATGCCCTTTTTGTTGTTTGGAAATAAAAGACATTCTGTCTTCCATCTTGTATAAGAAAAAGAGGCTGTCGTTCGTGACGCAGCAAGAAGGGATGAGAAGAGAAAAGAGATTCAAGCCAAGTCCATGGCTGAAGAACTAAAGAGCTATGCTTTGCACCGAGTTTCTAAAATTAAGATATGAGAAAATCCCTTACAATCTTTGCCTTTTAAGGCAATTACACCAAAATGACATCCTGTTTTGAGCAAATTATAGAAAACGACAACCTATATGAGACAACAACAACAACAACAAACTAAAGTTACCAGACTACATCAACAAGGAAATGAATAAATAAATAAATGACAAGAAACGACAATGACCAACAATATGATACTACATTAGTTCGCGCTCACTTGAGAAATAACTTGCCCTGAAGTTTACTGTTGCTTAAGATGCAGCATGACTGTAAATTCTAACAGTCAGTGTATCCATTACCCTGCTAACCAGTTGGCCCCTTATTTGGTTCGAGATACCCTGTTGAATTGATGCTCTCTAAGGTTCTGTTAGCCAAGAAGTGTGCCTTTAAAGCACACTAAACGGACCGTGAAGGTCACAGGGCCTATGAGACCCGATTAAGCATAGGAATTAGTGTTGGAAGCCCTAGTAGTAAGCACAAAATCAAAGTAGCTCCAAGCTTATGAATAAGCTCAAGATAGCCAACATGGATGGAGTAGGGATCATTAAGACAAGACAGACTGATCTCTATTTTCCTTGTCGTGTTTACAAGGATTCCCATTCACTCTATCAAATCGATATCCAACAAGAGCCTAGGCTTGGAAAAAAGAGGTGGGCAAAACCAGCAACATGAATCACTCATTTAGGTTAATCCCTTGGTCAAGGGCTTTGCTATCGAAAAGGTAGTGGTAGTGGGATTCATGCAACATGAGATATGAGCACATTGGCCATTTATGACGCTTCAATCACCATTTCGACACCATTGGTGGGTGATTTTTATTTTTTATTTTTTATTTATTCATTTATTTATTTATTTTTTTGTCTATGTGAGCTTGGGTGGCTGAGAGCACCAAGGAAATTGAACCTTTGTTGTGTTTGCCCCTTCCATTTGCGCTCTTCAGATTCAACTTGCAATGCTACTTTTGCTACCTTTGCAAACTCCACAGCCCTCATCATTTCAAAATCTCCAGCAATTTTGTGTTTCAATTAATAGAATGTTTGGAACTACAATTCAACCCATCAATTATAACTATGAACAATATAAAGCCCTCATATGTTGCAATTCTTAAACTTAAAACGTCAGTTACAACCAAAATAACCTATAAGCTAAGCCCAGCCATGCAGAGTGGTATTTTCTACAATGCTTCCATAATCAATGGCATCCAAATCCCCATTCATTTTGTAAGTTTGAGATCCACAGTAGCTGGAATAGGTGGTCCATCATAAACTTCATTTAGAGCTTCAAGGTCAGTTGCATCTTCAATCTCCTTGAACAAGTATGTTTGAGAACCAAGTTGCAACTGATACAGAATAAAGCTCTCGCATGGTACAATGTTTAACTTAGTTCCCAAACACTAAAGACCTGTAACAATCAACTTGTGTCGCATTTCTTTTGATTTCAAGACCTCCAAATCGAATACTTTCCAGGGCACGGCGTTATTAAATGGAGAAACAAGTCTTCAACAAAACTCCCTGGAGCCACCAAAGCACAATTAACAACAACAGGTTTCACATTAACATTCATATTTTTCCATCATTTCTTCACTGGCCTGCTAACGTGCACTGAAATTCATAGCAACCTATCTCTTTTGTTCTCGTTAGTTTGAAGTTGTAAAGTTAAATTTCTGTTCATGAAAAAGGTTCTTCAAGTTCTTCCCCAGAATTCCCAATTACAGTAGCCATACCATCAGACCATAGAGAAGAAAACTCTTCCAATGGTTTGTTTCTCATTTTCTTCCAAGTCCTAATTCTTTCTTTCCCTTGATTAATCCTCTGATTTTGGACTTTTTCCCACCAATAGATCATATACCCCTTAAAATTTTTAGCTACCAAGGAAATTTCCTTATCCTGTTCGATCACCATAAATTCAAATTACTCATCTAACCTATCAATACGTTCGAGAAATTCCTCTAATTCAACAAATCCACCAAAACTAGGAATCCTCGGTTTTGTAACATAAATCCAAAGATATAAAAATTGTGGAATGCCACCTAATTTTCTTTTCATTTCTATTTAAGTGTAGGAAACGGAATTTGTCCCCTGAATTTGGGCTGAAGTAGTAGTACAAGCTAACCTTTTTTCCTTTTCCTTTTATACCTTTTTTCCCTTTACAGGAAGTAGTACAAGTTGACTGAAAACAATTTGATAGGAGCCAGGAGATAGAAAATAATAAGACAACACACAGAATGTGATTCTGGCCCAATCAATGAAATGCTCTTTGACAGTGGGATTTGAGCGTGAGACATCAAATTTGGAAAACTGGGATAATCAGAAGCACAAAAACGGTTTTCACTCTCCTATACTTGTAAAAGAGCCAGCTTCAAAAGCAATATATGACGGGTCACAACCCGAAGAAAGATTTGTTTTCTTTTTCCTTGCTGAAAAAAAGAAAAAATCGAAGAACAAATGCTCGGTGATTGAAACAAAGAACTCGTGTGCTATTAGAGAATCATAGGAACGAGAGATTAACACGAGCATACAAACAACACAAAGCACTATAGGCCAATTATAGTCAAGATGGACTAGTTTTAATGCTCCAACATTTTGATTTTATCAAGAGAACCCTGCATCTGTTTGCTAACCTCAGAAGATAGAGATGGCCCGGCCATGAGCTTGTGCTGCTCAAATTTCCATTCCTCACACTTGAGTGCAGCATTTTTACATGCCTTGATGCTTCCTACAAAAAAGATATTAGACCATATTGAAGAGATTACCAAGTTTTCCTATTGCCATGATAAACTTGGTGGGCTATTACTCATATAACAGCACCAACAACTTGGAAATCTTTAGATAATTAACAGAGAATTCAATGCATTACCACTTAGGTCCAACAAGTTAATCACCACTGGGATATTTGCAATGCTCCTCATCATGGTAATCGCCGACCAAACTCTTTGGTACTCCTCCCTTGAGGCTCTAATGATGCACACTTTTGTAATGGCATTCACATACTTGACTATACACAGAACATGGATAATTAGTATCATCAGAATTTTCTGGCAGTGTAGGGGAAAAGAAAAACACTACAGATAAGCACAATTTTGATTTGTCACATTTTCAACCGTTATCTGTAGGATTTTGATATTGATCTTACAGTCCACTGGTTTTTTTTTTTTTTTTTTTGTTCTTTTATATCCTACCACAAATACTCCTCTGTAGAATTTTCTGGCAAGGTAAGGAAATTTTGAACAGTGACATTTTCAACTTTTCATAATACGACAGGATTCCGATGTGATCGTTTAGTGACACCAAGGATGAAAAATATGAGTATCAGTCAAAATATCAGTTGTCTCAATTTAAAGAAATTTTAGAGAAAATATCAATGTCTATCGAAACATCGAAACTATATGGGAACTATGAATATTTATTTATATTAAAATTTTGATCTAAACTGAGGTTGTGTAAAAAACAATACACTACAACCTCTAAAAGATTGACAGTTTATTGATTGATAATGATATCAACCAAAATTTACCCTAAATTTAAGTGTTTGGACAAAAATTTCTCCAAAATTTAACAGTTCAAGTCCCAAAACATGGTGTAAAAAGTTCTCTCAATTTTTTTTTTAATTTCAGTAAACATAGAAATTCTTTTACACTTAAAAGATAATTCGGGACCTTCAAATTAAGGAAATTTCGGTGGAAATTCTAGAAATATCAAAGAAATTTTTGTCTATAGGTGATAACGCTTTTTTTTTAAAAAAAAGAAATACCCTACAGCATAATACTCGTTAGAATTAACATGATTAAAAAAAACTCTCGATCAAATTTGGCAGTTAAGTGTTAAATTACCTTGAAAGGATCCTACTGAAGAAGCCAGACCACACTCCCCAAAGTTGAGAAGAATGCTGTCTTTAATTGCTTTCGTGACATTATATGGTGTTAATGTAATGGGGTCATCTTTGACATGGTCTCTTTTAGGATTCAAGTTCACTTCCAGCACCATGTACCGATTCTTAAACCCAACCATGACTTTTGTTCATCAATCAAAACCCGCCTGTGTAAGAAAGAAAGGGGAAAAGCAAAGAAAAATTCATAAATCTTCTTCCTTCAACTGAAGAATTTGAAAGAAATAATAATGTCTCAATTGCAAAATGCTTAAACCAAGGAACAAGTCAACAGAACAAAATTGAAAAAAAAATCCTGGGACCCTGAAATTGAGAAGAAAAGAGAATCGAGAAACATATGAGCTTTTTTCTGGGGAATAGGCCAAAGGTCATTAAGCATTGCACACAAAGACCAAATCTATATGCACTTACAATTATGGAAAAACGCATGAAAAAAAATTGATTAAGAACAATGCAAAGTTCTGAGCATTTATTAAAAAGTCAAGAAGACTGATCAATAATTATTGATCAATTAAAGTGTCATATTTGCGTACGAAAAAATCCAAGAAACTCAATAGCATCCAAAGACAATGGAAGAGTAAAAACAAACAAAGATATATAATAAAAGTTTCAAAAACAAAAAGGTAAGCACTTCTAGAAGCATTCCCGATGAGGCTGAACGACCTGTCCAGAGACCCGACCAACAACGGCGAGGCCACGAGAGTTGTAGAGGCGATTTGATTCGTTTTGATGGGATGGCGGAGAGGAGGCGTGCGGAGTCCGGCGACTCCTGCAGGCTCTGACGGCGGGAGGGGAAGAGCTGCGGCTAGTGGTGGCGGGTGGTTCTATCTCGGCTACCCTTTGGAGGAATTTCATTTTTTGTCTTTAACTTTTAGAGTAATTGGACCTATAGTCCCTCGACTATTCGGTAGTGATAATCTAGTCCTTGTTGTATTAATCTTGACAAAACAACCCTCAAACTTTTTAAAAATTTAACGAAAAGGTCAAATGTGGATAATTAAAGAATTTGTGGTTGTTTTGTCAAAAATTGAAAGAACAAAAGCTAATCACCTAGTAAATAATTTAGGGACTATCGATGTGAATTATCCGTTACTTATTTTTTAAAAATTAAATGAGAAAAGCTATGGAAGGAAGAGAAAATTCTAAAACATTAGTTTATTCATAATATCACAAATATACCTTAAGTATTTAACTAATTAAAAAACTATCCATTCAATTTTTTAGAAGAGTTTTAAAAAATAAGTCATTTGACTGATCAAATTGTTTAAAAAAAATCAAAAATACTCTCAAGAATCAAAACGAAGATTACTTAAACATTAACTATTTAAAAAAAAAAAACTAAACAAGCATAATTTAAAACTAAAAAATCAAAAACAAAACAAAAAAGTTAGAACCGAATTATATAAAGGGTGGTCGACCGGCTTGTCGTAGACTTAGAACCGAGAGTAGTTTTCCTCGATTGTTTTTCAAGTTTTATTTTGCATAATAGTTTTAAATAACTTACAAAAATGTATAAACATAGAAAATAAATAAACCAGGGTCATTTCCAACTTCTAGATCTATCTCTAATACTTTGCAAGAAAATTTAAAACCAAAACCTATAGTTTTTGGCTTACAAAATTTCTAAAAAAATAAAATAAAAAACCTAGACGGTTATGACAAACGATCTTGTAATTACATGAAAACCTAGATACATATTTAAACATCTAAGAAACCATAAAGGGCAAAAATTAATTAATTAAAAATAATAATTAAAACAAAAATTTAATCAACAATAATTGATTAATGAACATTCACCATATCTTATGACAACATATAAATATGGAAACCTTAGAGTGCTAAATCTCTAAAAACTTTAATTCAACCATATAATAGATTAAGATCACATAATTTATGTACATAGCATTATCACAAACTCAGTAAAACCATGACTCTGATATCAATTGTTGGAAAACGATTACGCAGTAGATTTTACAATTTTTTTTATATATAAACTCTTTTCCATAAATGAGTTAGACATGCTATATACAATAATTTAATAAAAGATTTTTTTGTACCTTGTAAAATCAAAACTGCACCTCTGATAGGAAATCGTATGACAGAATTGCTACTGAGAATCGCGTCTAGAAGAGCCTTAACCAATTGGTCTTTTTTGCTATTCTCTTTTCCATGATCGGATTGCGAGTGGGCACGCATAGATCATTTCTCCCTTTGGTATCTATTCCCCATAATCACAAGAAAATAATAAGAATTATTGTTCCAGATGTTGAACAACAATTCTTTAGAGTGACATAATTTCTCTCTATAAACCTCTTAAGTGATATCACTTATAATGTTTAACCATAAGAAAATGTTTCCTATTTATAGTGGTCAAATTGGAACTCATTCTTATTAGATTAGGCTTTAAAATTTGAATTGAAATCAAATCTCATCATAAAAATGCATGAGCCTTAGATTGTTGGCCTATTAGGGGCACTCGACCACCCTTTGTGTATGGCAGTCAATAGCTTAGTCGGGGCTGATCTGTGCCACGCATTTTTCTAGCTACTGACGCTTATCCAATCGACTCGATTTAAACTGATTGGATATTACCACTTTATTGGACCGAGTATCTTTTATAGAGCCTTAATTTTAATTCAAATAACCTAATACAAAAAGTTATCTAATTAAAACAATCATATTTGTTCCTCTGTTCTAAGAAACTACAAAAATACCCTTGAAATTTTAAAAACTTATTTTAATTTGATCCCCATGAATAGAATGTTGGAAAAATAATACGCAGCAGAATTTTAAAAATTTTATATCAGAATATTTTCTAAAACACAAGTTTGACATGCTATATGCATAAATTAACCAGATCTTACTAACCTTTGTGTGCCGAAAAGCTCTTGCAATCAGTGAAGAGAAGTTAGAAGGATCTCAACCAACTGGTCTTCTTTGCTATTCTCTATCCACGATCGAAGTGAGTGTGGGCTAAGATGTACAGCTCTTCCTCTAGGTGACTTTCCTTCCAACCAATTGAGAGAACCGAAAGCTAGTATTGGTGATTTGTGAACAAAAGCTCTCAGGGAGTTTTAGATTCTCACTAGCAGAGTATCTCTCTTAATCTCTCAATTGATCTAAATAACTTATGCGACTTACTCCATATTTATAGAGGTTGGGTCTAGGGTCAGTCCTTATCAGATTAGGTCTCAAAAATTTGAATCAAAATCAAATTCGAATCAATATCTGATAAAATTTGCTTAAAAATGCGTAATCTTTTTTCCACACATCGGCAGGCCAAACATGAGGATCGGCATGCCGAACTGTTGATAAAATGATCTCAGCAAATCTTTTATTTTCCACATGAGACTCTATAGGATAAAGTCTCAATTTTAATTCAAATAACCCAATAGAGAAGTTATCTAATTAAAACATCTTTATCTAGATAATCTTTAGGAAAATAAATGAATTTCTAATAATTTTACAAGTTTATCTTGTTTAATTTATTCAAAATTAAATCAACTGATAAACAACCAAGAATTGTTTGATCCCAATAATTCAACAAGTTTATCTTGAATTAATGTTATCATAAAATTAATTCAACCAATAAACAAACATGAATTATTTGATTCTTCTAAATTTCAACCAATCTAATAAATCTGACATAAGTCACCAATTATTGGAAAAGCACGTCATATCATTACAAGATGTTGTGAGCTAGCAAAAGGGACCTGATGGACCTATATAGTTAAAGCTCCTGATAATTTTGAAACCCAATATCCTAGATATACATTTCATAATTATCAACTTCAACGCTACTCTACTAAAAGCTTGAAGCTGCACTCTTGAACTAGTAGAATTACGAAGCCCGTATAGCTAAGTCTCCATGACATATCATAGTGTATCGTATACCTATAGGATTATCCATAACCAGCTTAAGGACAAGTTCTATCTTACTTTCCTGATTATTTTTATCCTACGTTCCATTATCTCACCATCAGAAAATTTACCATCTAAAAACAGTATATCATTCGGTTACACCTATGTATCCAAATGGTTAAGCGCTCCAGTTTTTCAATTATAGGATAACGTATATAAGAGATATCACTACTCCTAAAGATGAGCTATGGATTCCATATCTATGAATAACAGGTCTACGCCATCAAGAGTCATGCCTCCAACGTACCGGCATACATACTACTATTAAGATGTAGGTGTCACCTTTTGGTACATTAAAAGACATAAGTCAAGACAACGAGCGTACTATTCATATCAATATTAAGATACAATACAAATGATTGTCTAAAGTGAATTAATTTGCCCAAACAGAATTATTAATCCAAATCTATTCACTTTATGTCCCGATCTAACACATCGTCACCTATGACAACGTGCCAATATTTCTATTCATGGAGTCCACCTCCGATGGCCAAGACAAACCATCTCCCAATAGGGATATAGACAACATAACAATCTTTACATGAATAAAGCGCCCAACTTTATTCTATCGATTACGGATCTTATGATTTAGACCGTCACCTTAAGAATCATGTCTTTTGCATAATCTGTCCATTATATGCCCAATTCTTAAAGGTTTAGACTGACAGTTTCAAACTTTTGTTTGCTTAACATGCATTCAATAAATATAAACGTAAAGAGGACAAGATTTGATATATAAACAATAAATAAATTCTTTATTGATAAAAATGTCTCCAAAAACATATTACATTTTTACTTTTTATGGCATACATGTCTAACAATAGAAAAAATTGAACAAAACAACATGACTATCCTTAAATAGTTATGATAAATATTTTAATATTAAAAACATAAAAAATCCTAAAATAAAACATCAAATTTCAAAAAGGAAAGATCCTAATTTTTATGACTCTTTAAATTTTAAATTTATTTTTAAAATTTTTTTCAATAAGATATATATATTTCATAAATAAATTAGGTTTAGTCAAAGTCATTTTTATATTATCTTCATGTTTTTAAGTCAAAAGGTTTACAAGGGACAAAATTGAAACAAGTTTTTTAAATTCAAAAGATACTTTTGTAGTTTCTAAAAACAAATGGACAAATTATGAAATAATGAAAACTAGGAGTTATAGTTATACAATTAACCCTCTATAATCTCATATTCAAATAAAATATATTTCAAATAATTCAATATGTTTATCTTGAATTAATTTACAAAATTAATTCAACCAATAAATTAAACATGAATTATTAAATCCAATTAATTGAATTTAAGTCAATCTTAAGAATTAATATAAGTTACCAATATATCAGAAAAATCACGTCATATCATTACAGGAAAAAATATGAGCTAGCAAATGGGACCTGATAGACATATATAGAACAAGCTCTTATAATTATAAAATAACACATCTCCAACATGTATATTTTATAATTATCAACTCTAAAACTATTCCACTAAAAGCTTGGAGCTGTATTCTCAAACTATATATAATTACAAAACTCCAATATGTTAAACGTCCATAATATATCATAATATTTAATATCCTCATAGGATATTCGTAATCGGATTAAGGATAATTTCGTTTCACCTTTTTTATTATATTTATCTTATTTTTCATTATCTCACCATTGGATTACTTACTATTCATAACCAATATGAACAGTATACCATTCGGTTACACATACATATCCAAATGGTTAAGCTCTCAAGTTTCTAGTTACATGATAATGCCTATAAAAGAATATAATTAACTCTACAAAAGAGCTATGGATTCCATTTCTATGAATTATGAGTCTACATTAATTAAGAAACATGTCTCCAACGTACCAGCGTGCATACTTTTATATGATTTAGGATGTCTCCTTTTGGTACATCAAAAGACACAAGTCAAGAATACAGACTCATTAATTTATTTCAGGATTAAGATATAACACATGTTGTTGATGGTCAACACCACGTGCGGCTACGTAGAGTGGTCGGACTACCTTGCCCTGCCCTTCTTGACTTCACTGGTTAGTCCTACAAGAAGATAAAACACCTTGGAGGCCAAAAAGGAACGCCAGTGTGGCACTAGCCAATGGCTCTTTGACGCTCAAGTCAGGTACCCTTTAGGTGAAGAGAGAGGTTGAGAATAGGCTAGACAGAGCCCACTTACCTTAGGGGTAGAGTAAATGCTCTTATTTATAGCTCACCACTTAGATCGGGTATAAAGTGGGTTTAACCCTTGATTCGAGTGCTCCATACGCTGGTGTCAAGGAGGTTAGCGACATGCATCGTGATTCCTGTGGAAGGGGGATTAGTCATATTCAAGGTTAGGGTAGCACCACGTTGGCCTGTGGACAGCTTGGCTGCTGTCATGCCTAGTCAGAGTATGCCTTTGATGCTAAGCAGGACATATACAGTGGTCAGTATAGACTGAGGTAAAATCCTCCTGGTACCCTGGTCGGCAACAGCCAGGGTAAACAAGAGGACCTTGTCCAACCAAATGACGAATGTAGAGGGATGTGTGGGCAATTATGCTAAACAGCGTGGTTGGCGTGCCCCCAAGGAACTGCTCTCGCGTGTCGTCTGAGCACAGCCCCAACACATATAATTCTCTAAAGTAAATTGATTTATTCAAATGGAATTATTAACTAATCAATTCATCTTTAGTTCCTATCCAATATATTGTCACCAATGACAATATACCAATGTCTTTTCTCACGGAGTCTCACTCCAACAACCAAGACAAGTGGTCTCCCATTAGGAATGTACATAACATAACAATCTTAACATGAATGAAGTGTCTAACTTTATTCCTTCCATCGCCGACTTTTTATATTTAGACTATCACCTTAAGATTTATGTCTACTGCATAATCTGTCTATCATATGCACGATCTTAAAGGTCTAAATAGACAGTCTTAGATTTTTATTTGTTTATCATACTTTCAACATAAATAAATATTAAACTTTTTATTGATTAAATGTCTTTAAAAACAATTACATTATTTAATCCTTAGAGTACCTAGTCCAATGCAATGAATAGAAATGATTTACCAAATTGAGACCCATGAGAAGAGGAGATCCCTAATTGAACCATTAAGTTAATTCATTGAACACGAAATTGAATAGACAATTATATTGTAGGGTAAAACTCTACCATCATTAATTAAGACACCAAAAACAATTTCGGGTTATTTTTAAAGTTATCACATTTTTTTTTTTTTTTTTTTTTTGCATACCTTCCCCCTAGTCAACCAAAAACACAAACACATTGCAGTCAATGAATCAACAAAAAACAAATAAAATCACAATAAATCACTACAATCATGACTTCGTCAATAGCATGAATGAATATTGAATTTTGAACCACAAAAAACTAAGTAAGAGTTTGAAGGATGAGGACCACATAACCACTGAACTAAGGATATGCACCATGGTAACTATTTTTTTTCTTTCTTTTTTTTTTTTTCCAAGAAATTATGCATATATAATTGCTTACGCACTTTGTGCAGTGTCAAATCTGCTATCCAATGAAAAACCATTTGTATCTTCATATGAATCGTCACGTCCACTAATATAGCAATCCTCTAATAGATACAGGAATAAGAATTGTTTGTCCTTTCATTTCCTTATCAAGGATTCCTTAGCGCTCTCAACAACACAGTTCTTCCTGTTTCTATTAGGGAAGAAGGGTTACAAATAACGTTAAAAGAAAATATATTTGAGAAATCAGGAAAACGCTAGCAACATTAACCCACAGCGAATAAGCACAAGAACCCACACGATGTTCCAGCTTAAGATTAGAAAAGATAAAGGACCTAAAAATTAGTAAGTCTATGCTTTGAGAAGAGTAAAAGTGAGCCTGAGTGCGATTGTTGAAAAGGCAGTGCAGTCTTCACTAGATTTCGAAAGAAGAAGCTGCAAAATGGAATGGGAAGGGAGAGAAAATGTGAATAGGAAGGTAGGTTGAGGGAAGAGAAAGACACAAAGAATAGGGGAAAGAGACAAGAAAAGGAAAATAAATTGATAACAATAATAAAAAGAAAAAGCAAGGGAACGAAACGGGAACACGTGAAGGAAGAATAGGTTAGGTGAACATTGAGATTTTTATATATGTTTAAGATTATTCGTAGTTGTTGAACTTAATTTTAGCACTTTTTTTCTTTTCCATATCTTGGGATGGACAAATAATGAATTTTTTTCCATCAAGTTGTACACAGAAGTAAATCTCATAGTGTACCGGGGTTGGGTACGAACCATGTATTGTGTTTACCCAATGCTTTCTTTTAAGTCTTTTGGATCAACAGTAAGGAATATGATATTTAGGACGTAATTGTAAAAGCATTTCAATTTGGTGTTGCAAAGATAACACATACATATGATCATTAGACGGAATGGAAGAATGACACATTGTATGCAATTCTAATATGCGTGGATCTTTTGGTAGTCAACCTGTTCATTGTTCGAGCAATCGGTAGTTTGGCATCTGGTCCTTTTTTTCTCTTAGGCCTGCATAAGCCTAGCTTAACTTGGCTAGATGACTTGAATTTATGAATACTACAAGATAAAAGCACTTAATTCCTCACTCCATATTTCTCCAATTAAAATAAAATAATTATTAAAATAAGTAACACTAATTGATTAGATCAACTTGATATAATTATTAGGGATTTAAATTCTTCAAAATAAAAAAGTTTTAAGATTATTACTTTTAAGAAAACTTGATGTTCCATTCGAATCGAGACCTCCTGCAGAAAATCTAAAGCTCTCTATCTCTTTTTTTTTTTTTTTTTTTTTCCTTAGTTGAGTTTTTATACTTTGATCACTATCTCAACCTTAAGACAACTTTGTCCCTCTTTTTTCTTTGGTACATTCAAATCATAAGGACATCCAATTACTACTTGGACAAGAGGAGAAATTAAAAGGTGAATAAGGACCGTTTGTAATGGCATCAAGCTATTGGCACTAAAATATCTTGTAGCTTTATTAAGTTCCTATTACTTGTACTTCTTATATAATCAACATCAAATACTTGCGACATATGATTTCCTCTATTTTGTTTAATCGACAAATGACTTTCATTAGCAAATTAAAGTTCTTGTAGCATATGAATACGATATTTACAATACAATTATAAAAGAATTTCAGTTTGATGTTGCAAAGATAATGTAATGTCCCTTTACGAATGTTACAGGAACTGTTAACTTTCGTCATCGTCTCATAATTATTAGATAGGAAAACCTAAAGTTGTAAGTATTTTTTAATTATTAACCTAGGGTTTTTTGTGTAAATTTTTTTTATTTAACATTACCATGTGAACATGTGGATTTAAAATTTTGAATTATTTTATTAAACAATGGAATTATTTCTAAATATGAATTACTAGTACTATTTAGGATCGCATCTTTTAAATAAAAGGAATACTTACTTACCTTAAACTGTTTTCCTCCTCGGTTAGCCCGATGGAATACCCAAGGTATTCGGTTAACCGACTACCTGCAAAAATAGTTAATTTAACATAATAAATATAAAACATGAAAACAAATTACAACCTATAAATTATTACAAACTAAAGTCCATAAAAATATCTCATAATGTGCAGAATTAAATTTAAAATTAGCATTATTAACGTTCTATTTCATGTCATAATTCCATGATCTAACAACACCATACTTGCACACACATTTGTCTGTTCATCCTCCATCTAGAGCTATAGCCTGACCTCTTATCTGCAACATGATTAACTTATGTAAGCATTAAACTTAGAAGTACATTATGTAATCTCACAAAACATTGACACAACTTTAACCACAACATGAATCATTACATCTTTGAAATAGTCATTGTAGTGCACATAGCACGCTTTGTAAGAACATATCTTTCCTTCTTCTTTTTTTCCTTTTTCTATATTAAAAACATTTATTTTATTCTTTAGGCCCTGGTGTTGCACCATTAACATCATTAGAACACGTCATCACGAGAAGAGATGGGTAGTTAATCCCAAACCAAACGTGACAAGTCCACCTTGCGGGACAAACATCATCATCATCATCATCATCATTGGGTGTGCAACGCCTTAATTAGGTGATACATATATATATATGTGTGTATATATATATATATATATATTTAAAAATGTCATATGCATCATGAAACAATGATGTAATCATCCATAAAAAGACATTATTCATAACCATGGTAAAAGGAGCCTTTTGAATGAGTAATGCATAAGCATTAATAACATAATAAAACATAACATTTCTTAAAACTTTTCACAATTCCTAATCATATTGTAGGTGAGAATGTACTTACTCGAGTTGCGCAAATTCTTACTCAACCTCTTGCAAGTGGATGGTTTCCTTTCTATTTCCAATGACTCAAGTGCCTCAAACTTCTTTAATTTTATAACATGGTAATAAAAGAAATATTCTCGGTATAAGAACATACTCAAAATATCATATTCAATATTATTATAACAAGCAGTTCCATACTTGAACAATTAAACTAACTTATCATATTATCACAATTAAGATAAGTGCACAATCTCAACCCGGCAGCCAATACTCTCTGATTTTTATAAAATCATAGAAAATTACAATGGTTGTCAAATTTTTACACAATGTTCCTAACATACATATATATCACCAGAAAAATTCTCATGACATTCGGATTCGACTAAGTGCCATTTTCATATTTTTAAATACACAACTTGGTTTCTAGACGAGTAACCTAAACAGCCTGTAATCCATGAATTTTTAAAAATCACATAAAATTTAAAATGACTTAAAATTTTTACCACATATTCCTAACATCCATAAGAATCAATAGATTTAATTTCTTCACAATTGAGCTTACTTAAGTCGCTCTTTTATGTACTATAATTCATACCTCTATTGTTGAAATTTTGGTTTAGGCAGTGACAATCAACGAATTTTAGAAAAATCATCAAAATTCCAATGACTTTAAAATTTTTATAGAACATAACAGACATATAAACCTACCACCAGAAAAGTTTGAGCAAGTATTTTTCTTACATTTTAGATATCACAACAACTATCTGCCACTATGAACAAAATACGGGCAGTCAACAATCAACAAATTTTATAAAATCATACAAAATTTCAATTGGTCTAAAATTTTAGCATAGCATTCTTCACATCTCAACATAGTACCAGAAAATTTTCATTATGTTTGAATTATTCTAATTATTTTTCAACTATGCTAACTTTTACAAAAACGTTGTAGTAAAATTACCGAAACAATGAGTTGTATTTATGCTACAATTTATTTCTCCAATTATAACATTTGCATGTGGCTGAAAATTTGCAATCATAAACTAGGCATATCAATGAGTATTGAAAAATTTTTCTAGCATTAAATACATCCTATAACATCATCAAACAAACCATCACATTTAAAGGTTGTCTAAGAGATTACAAGAACAATATTTAGTATTAATATTCAAACAAATCAGAAATAGCTCATATGAACCCAAATTTTTTTATGGGAGATGCCTAACATATAGATATACAATGCCCAAAAAAATTTTCTTAAAATCTCAAGTCGATTCTCCCCAAAAAATCCCAAAATATGGGTTTTCTCCTACAAACGTGATTAAAAATAATTATTCATAAAAATTTTGTTTCTTAAACAAAAATCAAACATTAAATCACATAAGATTATTCCCACAAATACCATAATATCATAATAAAAAATTGGTATAAAAATAGGTAGAAAACTAACCTCAAAACATGGTCAAAATCTCCATCTTGGCCCATCGACGATTTCGATGAAACACACTGTAACTCATCCGTTTGGCTTCCGACTTTCAAAGAACGCTTTGTGCTTAACTTGAAAGTCCGTGACAGTGTTGAGAGTGAACATTTAGAGGCATGTGAAGGGTGGTGTGACTTGGCCAGAGGTGTGCCTGTGTGTGTCTCAGATTGGCCGCGAGAAAATGAGAGAAAATTGTGTGAAAGAAAGGAAGAGAGGAAGAGCAAATATTGAAGAACTTGTGGTCTATGATATGGCCCTGTTGTAAATGAAGAATGCAACCAAAATAAGAGGGGACATGGAGTGGTGAGGAGCGTGCGTTCAAGTATTTGTCGGAGAGAAAGAGTGGTAGAGACGCTGCTGGAGGTATGGGAGGAAAGAAAATGATTATTTGCTTGCTTTTGGTGGGTACTATAATGTTGTCTAGCATTAGTCTTGGCTCAAAATAAGGAATGGAATAAATGATAAGGTGGTGGGGAATGACAGCCATGCACTGGTCATGGAATGGAGAAGGAATGGTTTTCACGTGTTCTTAAAAAACAATCTTTAATCACTTAAGTAATGGTTTATATCAGTTGAAAAGAGATTTGGTACATGTAATGTTGAAGCAAATGGATTAAAACTTGATTTGGAATCAAATGGAGGCCTCTACAATGAGCTTGTCGTGAGGTAGATGATGGACCAAACGACCCTTTTTTTTTTTTTTTGCTCTCAGCACTCAAAAATGACATGTTGTTTTTGTCCTTTTTGGGTGGCACTCCCAAAACGACATGTCGTCGTTTTGGGAGTTGTTTTTTTTTTCCTCAAAAAAATCCAAAAATGTTGAAACGTTTTCCAAACTTGATCAAAAATGATTTATAAAGTCAAATAACCTCTAAAGATTAAAATTAAATATCCTAAAAATTCAAAAGACAGAAATATCATATGCAAATAGATAAAAAAAAAAAATCCAAGTAAATCACCAAAACAGAACATTTTTCAAACAAGAAATCATAATAATCATTCATTAGGCACTTTGCGTCGTTGAAATTCCTTAGTCCATCTACTGCAAATAAAGTCGTTAGCTCATAGTAAATTCATAATCACAAATATCATACTAGAATTTTTCACACAAAATATGCATCTAAGTCATAATTTCATTCATGTGATGCATAAAATTGTCAAACATTACATAAGATTAGTTAAAGGAAACGGTGGGTGTTACAGATAACATGTACATATGATCATTACATAGAATGGAAGAATGACAGATTATATGAAATTCTAATATGCACAGATCCCTTTGCAGTCAATCTATTCGTTGTTTGAAAAAGTAACTGTTTGCATCTGGTCCTTTTTTCCTTTAGGCTTGCATAGGCTTGGCCTGGCCTGGCTAGGGGGCTTGAATTTAGGAATAATACAAAACAAAAACATTCTACTCCTCACTCTTATTTTTCAAATTAAAATAAAACAAATTTAAAAATAAGTAATACTGATTGATCAGACCAACTTGGTATAATTATTTGGCATTCACTTTCTTTAGAATAAGAAAGTTTAAAATCATTACTTTTAAAAATTCTAATATACTATTCAAATTGAGACCTTCTATAGAAAAAATATAAGCTTTCTATCTCTTTTATTTTCCTTATTTGAGTTCTTATATATTGATCAGTACTATCTCGACATTAACATAACTTTATCCCTCTTTTTTCTTTGATTTTTTGACAAACTGTAGAATAAACATATACATATATATATATACACAAGTTTTTCTAAGTACATTCAAATCACAAATACACACAATTACTGAAAAAATTCCTTTCAAAAAAAAGGAGAAATTAAAAGAAAATGAGGACCATCTGCAATAGCACCAAGCTATTGGCACTAAAAATCTTGCTTTAACTTTATCAAGTTACTATTATTTCTATTTTTTGAATAATCAATATCAAGTACTTATAACATGTGATTTCCTTTATTTTGACCAATCGGTAAGTGACTTTCATTAACAATTAAAAGTACTTGCAACATATGATTTTCTCTATTTTGTCCAATTGGTAAGCTAGTTTCATCATCAATTTATGTACAAGGGGTAGCTCAAGGGTAAGGCAATGAGACAATGGGTTTTTTAATCTATTATTATAGACAGGGAACTTCATTTTAGTATTTTTCTCTCTTCTACATCTTAGATATGGGAGGGATGGATAGACAATAAAATTTTCTCCTTTAGGTTCTATACAAAAGTAGATATTGTATAGCACAAGGATCAACTAAGAACCATACATTATGTACTTGAATCATGAAGTGTACCTAATGCTTTCTTTTAATTCTTTTGGATCAACCACAAGGAATATGTTATTTAGAGTTTAATTATAAAAGCATTTTATTTTGATGTTGTAGAGATAACATGTATTAGAAAAATAGTACGCAGCAGAATTTTAAAAATTTTATATCAGAGTATTTTTTAAAACACAAGTTTGACATGTTGTATGCATAAATTAACCGGATCTTACTAACATCTGTGTGCCAAAAAGCTCCTGCAATTAGTGAAGAGAATTTTTATTTTGATGTTGTAGAGATAACATGTGTTGGAAAAATAGTATGCAGCAGAATTTTTAAAATTTTATATCAGAGTATTTTTCAAAACACAAGTTTGACATGTTGTATGCATAAATTAACCGGATCTTACTAACATCTGTGTGCCAAAAAGCTCCTGCAATCAGTGAAGAGAAGTAACATTCCAGAAGGGACCTTAACCAACTGGCCTTCTTTGCTATTCTCTATCTACGATCGGAGTTAGTGTGGGCTCACATCTATAGCTCTTCCTCCAGGTAACTCTCATTCCAATCAATTGAGAGAACCCAAAGTTAGTGTTCGTGATTTTTGAACAAGAGCTCTTAAGGAGTTTCAGATTCTCACCAACAGAGTATCACTCTTAATCTCTCAATTGATCTAAATAACTTATGAGACTCACTCCCTATTGTTAGAAAATAATTTTTCATGTGGGCACACATATGTAATTAAATGTGTTATTTAATGCTATCTTAAAGTAAAGCCTAAATTAAAGTGATATAATTGAGATAAAGTTAAAAGGCTTTATTGGGTATTAAAAATAATGTATGGATTATATTTGTTAATATTATATGTGTAGATACCAATTTGTAATTTTCAAATTTTATAATGGGCGAAACTAGAAATACATTAAAATAACAAAAGTTATATATTTTGGTTATGGTCCCCAATTCATAATTATTATCATTCATTCAGAAAGTTTTCAGAAATTCCTACTTCTCTGAAATCCCATCTTCAGAAAAGAATTCAAGGAATACGTATTGAATTGGAAGGCAATAACCCATATCAATCCAAGATCATGAATCAAGGTACGCTTCCGCAATTTGGTATGATTCTTCTCAATAGTTTGACATGAACGATCCTGTAAAAAATTTTGGTTCAATCCGGTCTATCAAGTGGCATAAGAGCGATTTCATGTTGAATTATTGAGAAATATTTTCTCAACAATTTTCGGTTGAATTTTTATGTTGAGAACGATTATGGTTCTTTGTTTTATTGAATTCGGATTGGCATAAACACATGATGATATGCATTAATTGAGGCTGTCGTTTATGCATTATTTGGATCTGCATTGAATGAGTTCCTGTTCATTGATTGTTCATTGAGTTCCTGTTGTCGTATAACTTTTTTGTTATTAAAAAAAAACTGATGAAAACGTTTTGTTTAATACGATTTCATTGAATCGTTCTTCGTTGGGTTCAGTAACCCGTGCGATTACCGGCGGCAATCTCACTGCCGTCGGCAAGGAACTTCGGCCGAGACCCTGGTGCGGCGCCGGAGAAGGAAAGTCGCGGCCTCTGGCCGCGACGGAGGAGGTAAACGGAGGCCGAAAAGCCTCTGTTCAGCCGGCGTTGTTGGTCACGCCAAAGGAGGAAAAAAGGGCGGCTGTTCTTGGGTTTCGCCGGCTGCCCGTTGTTCTGCCGCCGGCGCCGAAGCCCTCTGAGCACGGACGGTAGGTCGCGCCGGCTAGCAGAGCCACGACCGGCACGGTGAAGTCCCTACGCCAACCGCCTGGCGACGGTTCCCAGGGGTCGTGACCCCTGGGTGTGCAAGAAAAAAAAAAATCTGGGCTTTAGCCCAGATTAGCTTCTGGTCTCCACGGGCCCAAAGAGCCCTTAAGGGCCTGTGACCAGAAGGAGACCCAGGGGCTCAACCCCTGGGTGACCCGGATTTTAAAAAAACAAAAAAAAAAAAAAGGTAGAGAACCGCGGGGGGGGCTGCTGAACGTGGATCCGAGTTGGGTTAACCTGACCCGGTCCACAACCCAACCCGACCCTTTGCCCTCCACGTCCACGATCAACGGTCAACGGTCAACATTGACTTTGACTGTTGACCTGATACAGTTGACTTTTTTTTTAAAAAAAATAATTTCTGGGGTCAATTTTGGATGCAACTTTAAAATTAAAATTGTGTTTTTAGAGGATTAATATTATCAAATTAATTAATTGAACCAATAAGCTGCCAAAGTAGCCTCTTTTGTGGATGTTAATTAATTTGTGATATTAAGATGGTTGTGTGAATTTAATTCATGCGAATATTAATCGGCCCAAAGGAAGCTTAATATTTGGCCGAATTAAATTCATACCTGTGGTGATAAATATGTAACAATTATATGGTTATTTTTGGTATGTGAATAATAAGTGGATCCAAAGATTAGCTTATTATTTGACATAATTTATTGTTAATATTTGATCACTGCACCAAGAACACCACTTACAAGTTAATATTTCTGTCCAAAGACTAAATATTAATGTTGTTATAGGTTTCTTGTGATGGGATATGTCATTGTTTGAATTTTATTGGTTGTTTTATGTGAATTCTTATGTGAATATGTGATTTTGTTCTTTGTTCAGCTACTGCATCATCTTCATCAATATCTGCTAATGTTAATTCCATTCCTATGCTGAATGGGACTAACTTCAAGGAATGGAAAGAGAATGTGTTGATCGTTCTCGATTGCCTTGATCTGGACTTGGCCATAAGGGTTGAACGTCCCACTATTACAGATTCTAGTTCCACTGAGGATAAAAAGGAACTTGAAAGATGGGATCGTTCTAACAGAATGAGTCTGATGATCATTAAGAAAGGCATTCCAGAAGTCTTCAGGGGCACTGTACCTGATGAGGTCACTACTGCCAAGGGTTTCCTTGAGGCTATAGAGAAATGCTTTGCAAAGAATGATAAGGCTGAAACAAGCACACTTTTGGCGAGCTTGATTTCAATGAGGTACAAAGCAAAAGGAAACATAAGGGAGTACATTATGGAAATGTCTCATCTGGCTTCAAGATTAAAGGCACTAGATCTGGAAATTTCTGAGGATCTTCTAGTACATCTTGTCTTGATTTCTCTTCCTGCACAATTCAGCCAATTCAAGGTCAGTTATAACTGCCAGAAAGAGAAATAGACTCTTAATGAGTTAATTTCTTATTGTGTGCAAGAGGAAGAAAGACTGAAGCAAGAGAAGACTGAAAGTGCTCACTTGGCTAGCACCTCTAAGGACAAAAGGAAGAAAAGAAAGAAAAGCAATGAAGCTGCTAAAGGTCTAGCACAAAAGAAACAAGATAAGGATAAAAATGATGGAAATGTTGCTTGTTTCTTTTGTGGAAAACCTTGACACATGAAGGAGGTCTGCACCAAGTATCATGCTTGGCGTGCAAAGAAAGGTAAGCTTCTCAATTTGGTTTGTTCTGAGGTTAATTTAACTTCAGTGCCAAGACACACTTGGTGGATTGATTTAGGTGCCACTACTCATATAAGTGTGTCTATGCAGGGTTGCCTCAGCTGCCGAAAGCCTATTGATGCTGAAAGATTCATCTATGTGGGAGATGGCAAATTGGTAGAAGTTGAAGCTATAGGGCATTTTAGGTTATTGTTAAGTTCTGGTTATTATTTGGATTTGAAAGACACTTTTGTTGTACCGTCGTTTAGGTGGAATTTAATTTCTATTTCTGCTTTGGACAAATCTGGATACTGTTGTTCATTTGGAAATAGTCAGTTTAGTCTTTCTTTAAATTCAAATGTTATTGGTACCAGTTCTTTATCATTTCAAGATAACCTATATTTGCTTGATACAGTTGCTTCTTATAATGAAACCTTGCATGTTAATTCTCGTGGCATAAAACGTAAATTAACCGATGAGAATTCTGCTGTATTATGGCATAAGCGATTGGGACATATTTCAAGAAAAAGGATAGAAAGGCTTGTGTCAGATGGAATTCTTAATTCCCTTGATTTTACAAATTTTGAAATCTGTGTTGATTGTATTAAAGGGAAATAGACAAACAAAAGGGGATTGGGTGCCAATAGAGCTACGGATGTCTTAGAATTGATACATACGGACATTTGTGGACCATTTCCTGTGGCTTCATGGAATGGTCAACAATATTTTGTATGTTCATAGACAATTACTCCCAGTATGGCTACCTATATCTCATACATGAGAAGTCATAGACTTTGGACGTGTTCAAGTCATATAAGGCTGAGGTTGAGCTTCAACTCAGCAAAAGAATTAAGGGCATTAGATCTGACCGTGGTGGTGAGTACTATGGCAGATATGATGGATCAGGTGAACAACGTCCAGGACCTTTTGCTAAATTCCTAGAGGAATGTGGGATAGTCCCTCAATATACCATGCCAGGTTCACCTAGCATGAATGGTGTAGCTGAGAGACGAAACCGGACACTTAAGGACATGGTGAGGAGTATGATTTGTCATTCCACCTTACCTGAATCCCTCTGGGGTGAAGCACTCAAGACTGCAGCTTACATTCTTAACATAGTACCAACAAAAGCAGCAGCTAAAACACCTTATGAGCTTTGGACTGGCAAAAGGCCTAGTCTGAAGCATTTACATACTTGGGGTTGTAGGCCTTATAGGCCCAATGAAAAGAAATTGGACTCCAAGACAGTGAGCTGCTATTTCATTGGTTACTCTGAACGGTCAAGGGGTTACAAATTTTATAATCCCACTACTAAGGCTATTTTTGAGACGGGAATTGCAACATTCTTTGAGGATGTTGAGTTTGGGGGGAGAAATAAGGTTAGAGACTTTGTCTTTGAGGATGAATTTGATCCTGTTCCTTTTGTACAAGAGGGATTGGTTCCTATTCCTACAATTGCTTTTGATAATGTTCAGGCTTCTATCCCTGACGTTGATCAAACTGCATATCAAGAACAACCAAACATAGTCATTCAACCCCTTCAGGTACAAACTCAACAACCTCAAGAACCAGAGCCTCAAGGACTTGTGCCATTAAGGAGATCCACTAGAGAGAGGAGAAGTGCTATTCCAGATGATTACATAGTATTTCTCCAAGAACATGAGGAAAGTGTTGGATTGATGGATGATGATCCGATCAATGTCCGTCAAGCCATGCATAGTTCTAACTCTCAAAAGTGGATGGATGCCATGAAGGATGAGATAAAGTCTATGAAGGACAATGACGTTTGGGATCTCGTTCCATTACCTGAAGGTGCGAAGCCCATTGGTTGTAAATGGATATTTAAAACCAAGAGGGATTTGAAGGGTGATGTAGAGCGATATAAAGCTCGTCTTGTTGCTAAGGGCTTTACTCAAAAGGAAGGCATTGATTATAAAGAGACTTTCTCTCCGGTTTCAACGAAAGACTCTTTTAGGACAATTATGGCACTTGTAGCGCATTTTGATCTTGAGCTACATCAGATGGATGTTAAGACGGCGTTTCTAAATGGTGACATTGATGAAACAATTTATATGGTGCAGCCAGAAAACTTTGAGTTGGGAGACCCAAAGAAGATGGTTTGCAAATTAAAGAAATCCATCTATGGGCTTAAGCAAGCTTCTCGTCAATGGTATTACAAATTTCATCAAGTGATAGTCTCATTCGGTTTCGAGATGAACACTGTGGATGATTGTATATACCATAAGTTCAGTGGGAGTAAGTGTATTTTCTTGGTATTGTATGTTGATGACATACTGCTTGCCACCAATGATATAGGTTTATTGCACGAAACCAAGAGATTTCTATCAAAGAAATTTGAAATGAAAGATCTTGGTGACGCCTCTTTTGTATTAGGAATTAAAATACACCGAGATCGCTCTCGGGGTATACTTGGGTTATCACAAAAGAGCTATATCGAAAAGGTGCTTAAAAGATTTGGCATGCAGGATTGTAAACCAGGAGATACCCCTGTGGCTAAAGGAGATAAATTCAGTTTAAGTCAGTGTCCTAAGAACGACCTTGAGGTTAAGGAAATGGAAAAGATCCCATATGCATTAGCTATTGGGAGTCTAATGTATGCTCAAGTTTGTACTCGTCCAGATATAGCATACATTATTGGATTATTGGGCAGATATTTGAGTAACCCTGGAATGGATCATTGGAAAGCAGCCAAACGGGTTATGCGATATTTACAAAGAACAAAAGATCACATGCTTACATATAGAAGGTTAGACCAATTCGAGATCATTGGTTATTCAGATTCGAATTTTGCTGGATGTCAAGATAGTCGTTGATCCACTTCGGGCTATATTTATTTGCTTGCTGGAGGAGCTATTTCTTGGAGGAGTGCTAAGCAATCACTCATAGCTTCTTCCACTATGGAGGCAGAATTTATAGCATGTTATGAGGCATCCAATCATGGAAGTCACTGGGCTGTGGATTGTGAAAAGTATAGAAAGACCACTTAAGTTGTTTTGTGACAATAAATCTGCAGTCTTATATTCCAACAACAACAGGAGCTCTTCAAAGTCAAAGCATATAGAGATTAAGTTTCTTGTTGTTAAAGAAAGAGTTTAGAGTGGTCAGGTGTCTATAGAGCATATTGGTACAAACTCCATGATAGCGGATCCGCTTACAAAAGGGCTTCCACCCAAGGTCTTTCATGAGCACACTGCTCACATGGGTGTTCAGTTATTTGATGATATGCAGTTTTAGTGGGAGTTTGTATTTGAATGCTAATTTTCTTTATATATAGACATGGTGTGTTTGTATATGTTTTCTGCAGAAATAAAGAATACAGTTTATTTACACTCTGATTTTGGTACGATTTTGATCTCATTTAGATATAAGGTAGGACCAGTTGGAAATAGACATGTTTATATCACATTGCATGTAATTTCCATGCTACACATCCATACTTGATTTATGTCATTTGGTTATATCGATATACGTAATCATTGATGGGTTTAGTCACGCTGCATTTGTGACGAAGACCGCTTTGGTCATATGTTGGTGTGATCAATGGACGAGATTGTTCAGGAATACCCTTATTTGTGATAGCAAAAGTTGAGCTCACTAAGGTAAACACATTTTTGTAAAGATAAATATGTGACCCAAGTGGGAGATTGTTAGAAAATAATTTTTCATGTGGGCACACATATGTAATTAAATGTGTTATTTAATGCTATCTTAAAGTAAAGCCTAAATTAAAGTGATATAATTAAGATAAAGTTAAAAGGCTTTATTGGGTATTAAAAATAATGTATGGGTTATATTTGTTAATATTATATGTGTAGATACCAATTTGTAATTTCCAGATTTTATGATGGGCGAAACTAGAAATACACTAAAATAACAAAAGTTATATATTTTGGTTATGGTCCCCAATTCATACATATTTTCATTCATTCAGAAAGTTTTCAGAAATTCCTACTTCTTTGAAATCCCATTTTCAGAAAAGAATTCAAGGAATACGTATTGAATTGGAAGACAATAACCCATATCAATCCAAGATCATGAATTCAGGTACGCTTCCGCAAATTCGGTATGATTCTTCTCAATAGTTTGACATGAATGATCCTGTAAAAAATTTTGGTTCAATCCGGTCTATCACCTATTTATAGAGGTTGGGTCTAGGATCAGTCTTTATTACATAAGGTCTCAAAAATTCGAATCAGAATCAAATTCGGATCAATATTTTATGAAATCCGCGTGAAAATACGAGATCTTTTTTTCACGCATAAGCAAGCCGATCTGTTTAAAGGCAAGCCGAACTTGCCCCATTGGCAGGCTAAACTTGAGGATCGACATG
This sequence comes from Artocarpus heterophyllus, assembly GCA_025403435.1. Lineage (NCBI taxonomy): Eukaryota > Viridiplantae > Streptophyta > Magnoliopsida > Rosales > Moraceae > Artocarpus > Artocarpus heterophyllus. The sequence continues at coordinate 119,519 of JAJQZP010000453.1, forward strand.
CCGAACCACCAATAAAAAAATCTCAGCAAATTTTTTATTTTCCACCCGAGGTTCTATAGGATAAAGTCTCAGTTTTAATTCAAATAACCCAATAGAAAAGTTATCTAATTAAAACAACTTTATCTAGCTAATCTCTAGGAAAATAAATAAATTCCTAATAATTCTACAAGTTTATCTTGATTTAATTTATTCAAAAATAAATTAACTGATAAATAGACAAGAATTATTCGATCCCAATAATTCAACAAGTTTATCTTGAGTTATTTTTGTCACAAAATTAAATCAATCAATAAACAGACATGAATTATTTGATTCTTTTGAATTTCAACCAATCTAATAAATCTGAAATAAGTCAATATTATTAAAAAAACATGCCATATCGTTACAGGATTTTGTGAACCAGCAAAGGGGACCCAATAGACCTATATAGTTTAAGCTATCGATAATTATGAAACCCAATATCCTAGATATATATTTCATAAATATCAACTTCAATGCTACTCCACTAAAAGCTTGGAGCTGCACTCTCAAACTATATAGAATTATGAAGCCCTTATAGCTAAGTCTCCATGACATATCATAGTGTATCGTATCCCCACAGGATTATCCATAACCGGCTTAAGGAAAAGTTTTGTCTTACCTTCTCGATTATTTTTATCTTACGTTCTATTATCTCACCATCGGAAAACTTACTATCCATAGACAGTATATCATTCAGTTACACCTATGTATCTAAATGATTGAGCACTCTAGTTTTTCAATTACAGGATAACGCATATAAGAGGACATCGCTACTCCTAAAGAGGAGCTATGGATTCTATATCTATGAACAATAGGTTTACACTATCAAGAGTCATGCCTCCAACGTACTGACATGCATACCACTATTAAAATGTAGGTGTCACCCTTTGGTACATCAAAAGACACAAGTCAAGGCAACAGGCCTACTATTCATCTCAGGATTAAGATATGATACAAATGATTGTCTAAAGTGAATCAATTTACCAAGACAGAATTATTAATCCAAATCAATTCACTTTATATCTTGATCCAACACATCGTCACCTATGACAATGTGCTAATATTTCTATTCATGGAGTCCATCTCCGATGGCCAAGACAAATCGTCTCCCAATAGGGATATAGACAACATAATAATCTTTACATGAATAAAGAGCCCAACTTTATTCCCTCGATTGTAGATCTTACGACTTAGACCATTACCTTAAGAATCATGTCTTCTACATAATCTGTCCATCATATGCCTAATTCTTAAAGGTTTAGACCAACAGTCTCATACTATTGTTTGCTTAACATATATTCAACAAATATGAACGTAAAGAGGACAAGATTTGATATATAAATAATAAATAAATTCTTTATTGATAAAAATATCTTCAAAAATATATTATATTTTTACTTCTTAGGACATACATATTTAACAACATGTACATATGATCATTAGACGAAATGAAAAAAAATGATAGATTGTATAAAATTCTAATGTATGGATCCTTTGCAGTCAACCTATTCATTGCCTAAACAATTGGTTCTTTTTTTCTCTTAGGCCTGCATAAGCCTAGCTTGGCATAGCTAGGTGGCTTGAATTTGTGAATAATATAAGACATATGCATTCAATTCCTCACTCGTTATTTCTCCAATCAAAATAAAACCAAATATGAAGATAAGTAATACTATTTGATCAAACTAACTTGGTGTAATCATTTGCGATCCACTTTTTTCAAAATAAGAAAGTTTTACTTTTTAAAAAACTTAACATACCATTCAAATTGAGACCTCTTACAAAAAAGCTAAAAGCTCTCTATCTCTTTTGTTTTCCTTATTCAAGTTTTTATATATTGATCATTATCTCGACCTAAGACAACTTTGTCCTCTTTTTTTTTTGATTCTCAAGAAAACTCCAAGAATATATATATATATATATATATATATATTCATATATATCTATATATATGTGTGTGTGTGACAGAGAGAGAGATTCTCTAGGTACATTCAAATCACTAGTATGCTTAATTACTACTTAAACAATAGATGATATACTTTCAAAACCTCTTGTTTTTTATTCTCAGGTTAACTCCTAGGTACATTCAAATCAAAAGTAAGCCCAATTACTACTTAAATAAGAGAAGAAATTCTTTTTTAAAAAAGTAGAAAAATTAAAAATAGAAATGAGCACCGTTTGTAATAGCACTGAGCTACTGGCATTGAAACAACTTGTTGTAGCTTTATTATGTTACTATTATTTCTACTTGTTGAATAATCAACATCAAGTACTAGTGACTTTCATTACCAATTTAAAGTACTTGCAGCATATAATTTTCTCTGTTTTTTCCAATTGGTAAGCGAGTTTCATCATCAATTTATGTATTAGGGGATGGCTCAAAGGTAAGGCAATGACGTTTTATCTATTCTTCTAGACAGAGATTTTAATTTAGCACTTTTCTATTTTTCATATCTTTGATAAAAAAGGGATGAGTAGAGATTAAAATTTTCACCTTTAGGTTCTGCAGAGAATTAAATTTCATACAACATGAGGGTTGGGTCAGAACCATACGTTGTGCACTTGATTCCTAGGGTGTATCTAATGCTTTTCATTAGTCTTTTGATCAACCGTAAGGAATACGGCATTTAGAATACAATTATAAAAGCTTTCAGTTTGATTTTGTAGGGTTAATATGTACATATAATCATTAGATGGAAGATAAGAATGATAGATTGTATGAAATTCTAATGTGTGTGGATCCTTTTACAGTCAACCTATTCGTTGTCCAAACAATTAGTATTTTGGTATATGGTCCTTTTTTTTTTTCTTAGACCAACATAGGTCTAGTCTAGCTTGGTTAGACGGCTTGAATTTATAAATACTATAAGACAAAAGCGCTCAATTCTTCAATCCTTATTTCTCTAATCAAAATAAAACAAATATTCAAATAAGTAACACTAATTGATCAAACCAATTTGGTATAATTATTAGGTAATCACTTTCTTTGGAATAAAAAAGTTTTAATATATTGTTACTCTTAAAAGAACTTAATATATCATTTAACGTGAGACCTCCTACAAAAAAGTTAGAAGCTCTATACTATATTTCTACTTTTTTTTAGAATCAACATCAAGTACTCGTAGTATATGATTTCCTTTATTTTATCCTATTGTTAAGTCACTTTCATTAAGAATTTAAATTACTTGTAGCATATGATTTTCTCTATTTTTTCCATCAATTAGGAAGCAAGTTTCATCATCAATTTATATGTAAATGGGTGGTTTAATGTACAGTTTAGGGGCGTCTAATGTGTTAGGGTATTCTTAATAAAAGGATGGTACTTTGGATTATCAACAACAAAAAATATTTGTGATCCATATTGAAGCAGTCCAATATCCAATGTCTGCAAATCACATGAGCGTATGATGCAAGTTCTTAAAATGGGAACCTAAGTGCCAAACGTTATAAAGTTTGACACATATGATGCAAATCTCTTTATTTTGATATAATTTTAGTCATACATAGTGTTCAAAAACATACGATAACGATAAGGATATTCTAACTAGAGTCTTATTATTTTTTTCATTTATATACCTTTATTTGAGGATATAAAAAGCTACCAAATTTAGCCTATGGTAATTTGGCATAAGAAATGACACTGCATTAGAGAGTATTTTTTACACTCAAATGTCAATACTTGACATTAGCACAACATTACAGCATTTTGTATTAGAGATGCTCTGAAAGTCAATAGGGGCTTATATAGAAATATTTAATCTCAATGGGGCCATAATATAAAAGTTTTAAATTCAAAGAGTCAAATTTTAATTTTCAAAAAGTGAGTGAGGGCGACAGCTCCCATTTGCCCCCACCTAATTCTGCCATTGGTTAAAATTAGGTTTAGAGATCAAAGTTGGGTTTCGAGACTAGGGACGCGTTTTGATGCCAGGGTCAAGGTCAATTTCAAGACTAGCTTTGGAGGCCGGGTATAGGAACTTAAGATTGTGGGCAGGGCATGTTTTGAAAATGTTGTATGGATTTTAAAATTAAAATAGATGTTTGAGACCGGGTTAGAGTTTATATTTGGGGTTAAGATTAAGTTCTTGAACCAAAGTTGGGTTCTGAGACTAGGATCTTCTTTTAATATTTTCTTTTAGCTAAAGTTAAAAAGTAATTGGGACTGAGAACGAGGTTGGAATCGGCTTTGTAGACTATGCCAGGTTCAAGGACATGATTGATTAATGCACGTAGGAATAATTATCAATGTTTACTTGTCTTATTATGATTACGAGGTTAACTAGATGGCCAAAATTTAATGGACGAACTAATTTGATACAATATGAACGTTTGAGACAAATTATTAATTTATGAAAGTTGGAGGGGCTCGATTATCCAACGGTCAAGGTTGGCAAAAAAATTTTAAAACGATGAATCTCTCCTTTGGCTCCTTCAAAAAGAGTATGCTACCTAGTTTTAGATGGGGCCTATCTTATTGTGAGGGCCGGTCATAGCTCGATCAGAATGAATAATATTGTCTAGTTTTTTGTCTCTCTTATTCCTGTCTATGACGTCATGTGCTTCTTTTGAAGATGGCCGTAGTCTTTTTTGGAAGGGGATGGTTTCGTCTTTTTCTTCTGTTCTTTTTTCTTTTTTTTTTTGTCGTTAACGGGGAGGTTTCTTCTTGGATAGGCACTCCCGCGCTATAGTTTTTTTTTTAATACATTATTTCTTTTTAGAAAATATATAAGTTCGTCTGATGGTATCTTAAAAAATAAGTATAAATATTTTTATTTTAGTAAAAAATTTCCAAACAACTTTTAAAACAATAGCAAAGAGAGCTAACGTCAGCCGCACCATAACGTCGAAAATAAGAGAGAGTAGACTAGGCCACGTCTCAAATCGTGTTCCAGAAGGAATTGACCTTTTCAAAGAATTATATACGCTCCAAAAAGAAAAGAAAAGAAAAGAAAAAAAAAAGGTTCTGTGTATTCACACACAAAGGTGAAAATATGGAATTTCTTTTTCACTTGGACACTTTTTTCTGATAATATGGATATACTCTTTAAGATACCCACAACTCGATATTCTTTCAAATCGTATTTTCAGTTTAATACTGAAAGTCATCATTTTGTTGTAAAGAAGCGTAAGTCAAGGAAAAAAATAATAATTGTGCATTACATTTTATATTTATATTAAAAAGAAATTTCCAAAGTATTTTTTCGTTAAACTATAGACCTTTTAGTAAGTCTTACAATCTAGCCTACAACTACGCCACCTACCCTTTTGGGACCATGACTACAAATTTTAATATTCAAATGAAAATTATTAAGCTAAGTATTCGCGTTAATAGTTTCTAGGATTCTATTTCTAACAATAGAAAATAGGCATATATATATTTATGTTTGTAGTGCCTTTTTTTTAAAAGAAAGAAATTAGTGTTCCGTATTATTGTAACAAACAGTTTTAAAATTTTCTCTTTTTTTTCTAATTTACTTATAAAACTATTAATCAGATAATATTTTTTTTTCCAAGATTTAGAAAAAAAGAATATTACCAATTCATTTTATATACACATACATATATATATATATATGAGTAAATTAAATTGCTATCTCATTTAGTTATGTCATCTACTCATTATTCAACTATAAATAAAAAATCACAAAATTGAATACAATCTAATAGATAATAGCCAGCGTGCAAATAAGTAATTAGAGAAAGAGAAAAAGAAAAGGGAAAAGAAAAAGAAAAAGAAAAAGAAAAAGATAGCATGTTCGTTTAAGAAAACAACAAAGAAAAGAAATGTAATGCGTTAACAAATGAGTTCAAAAAAAAAATATTTGACTTAACAAAAAAGCCAAAACAAAACAAAAAGGAAAGAATTAGAGTCAATATTACCAAATACTTACTATATTAATAATTCTTTTTTCAATATCATGTGCCGTAAATAATAATTCATGCAAATAATATATCTGATTGAATTTTGTTTCGTGATATGGTCGTTTGCGTAACACCTCAAATGCAAAAAATATAAGAAAAATAAAAGGAAAAAAAATAATGCTTCATTTAAAAATATAAATACATATATATATTGAAAAACGTTATGATTTATAAATCTCCGCAACAATGTTCCCTTAAATGCATCAGATGGAAATTACTTTATTTTGAAAGGAATAAACTCTAGTCTTTGCGTAAACGAATTATTAATGAGAGAAAATATTGTGGGTCTAATTGCTGCATATAGAAATGCACATAAAAAGGGTCAACGTTCAAACCGCGTTTAATGACGCAACTTCTAGATCACCTACAACCATGAAAACAAAGCGTGATTAGGCGGAATCTAAATCTCAATCACTAATATGGTATTCGACGTATTGATTAAAACTATCGGTTAGAACTGTAAACATTGTAGCATATAAGAGCTTTATATTACAACAACTTTTTTTTTTAACTATAACATGTGAAAGTTTCTAACTGAAAAGTTGGTTTACTAAACAAGTTATAAATAATGAAAAAGAAATAATATTAACTGTTAAAATATAACAGCTATTATTTCAATAAAAATTCTTAATTTGTGTTTAGCCTAATTAGTGAGGATGTATCTATTTATGTATGATAATCCAACAGGGAAAATTAAGGCGCATGAGGGAATATATATACACACTCCCCGGCGCGAAGTCTTTAGAGGAAGTCTTCTTTTATTATTTTGCAGTTTGCACCACTTTTTGTGGCGTTTTTCCATTGGCTGATAATGAACTCAGAGTGCTTGTAATAGTAAGTAATCACATTATAATTGGTCAATTAAACAAATTACAATATTATTTAAGTAATTTTTAATACTTTAGGATTTGAGTTTATTAAATAACGCAACATACTTAAAGTCTAAAATTATTTAGAACACTAAGAACATCTCTCATGTAATGCTAAATTGATGTGTTTACGGTAGATGTGTAAATTTGGGCGACTCGACCTGGCCCGATTAATCAAAAAGGAGGCCCAGCTCGGCCCGAAGCTCGCATGGGCTTAGGGTTGAGTCGGGTTGTCCGAATTTTTATGAAGGAATTTTTAAAAAATTATCTAATCTGGCTGGTCGCCTAGCCCAATCTTACTTTGGGCTTAAATCTTTGGCCTAGCTCGGCTCAAAGCTTAGGCAGGGCCAGGCTAGGCTCAGGCTAAAAGAGATGAACCATGGGCTGGCGCACTTGGATTAGCCCAAATTGACAACTCTAGTTAACGGTAAATTTAGAATTTGAATGCTATATAATGCTATTTTTAATGATACATTTTTTATTTGTCACAAAATTTAGCATATACCAAATTTAGCATTTGATTCCTATTAGTTGGAAGATTGATTTTCTTGCTTTAATAATTATAACATTCTTATTATTTGAATTATTTTAATATTAAAAATTTACTTCAAGCTTGAAATTCAGCATTAATATTGATTATTTTATTAAAGTATAAAATAAAATAATATATCAAATATTTTATTTTTATACTTTTTGGTAGTAAATATAACATTGATATTGACATTTATATCCAAGATAGTCTACATATTAAGCAGGTGAAACAAAATTAAACAGTTGATTTTAATTCCTCGATGTAGTTGCAAACTTGAAGAATTGAGATCATATTAAAACGTGGCATCAAAAATTAAAGACGCATACAAATAGCAAAAATAGCAAAAATTGCAAATATCCCCTCCCAATGCTTGGAAGGTAAATGATATTAATAAAGCAATAATAAAATAATAATATAGACACACATCAGTAAAACGAAATGGGCCTGCTATATTTATTTTTTAAATGGAAGGAAGCATCTAATTGTTATGACTTCATTATCTGTTCCACACGCGGTTTTTACTCTTCGCCTTCTACGAAATAACCTCTCCTCTCCGGCAGACAAACCTTCCTTCCAGTGTTCTCTTTCATTCCCTTGCATATAAATATATGTGTATTGATCTCCAACATATCTTCACTCTCATCTGTATAAAATATATCAACCTCTTTCTCTCTCTTGACATACATATAGCAGCATACATATCTTGTCTTTGATTTTTCTTCAAAAGATCCACTTCTTTGTGCAAAGATGAGTTCAGCCCAGCCTGCAGGTAAATTATATATATATATATATATATATGTGTGTGTGTGTGTGTGTGTGTAGATACATGTATGCACACACATATATAAGAATTAGTGTTTAAGTTCACCGTTTCATGTGTTTTGGCAATACTAATTATCATGGGGCTTCAAATTTCAATGTTTTTGAACAACAAAAATGAAAAAGAAGGGCCAAATTATTTATAACTATTTTTATTTCTGGTGGAAGTATTAATTGATGACTGTTTGGTTTGGAATGATAACGTGCAGCATACCCTCCAACCTCCACCAACGCTTACGTGGCTCCACCACCAGCTGGCTATCCCACCAAAGATGGTCCTGCAGGGTACTCCCAAAATCAGCAGCCTCTTTCTGTTGAAACCAAATCTAGGGGTGATGATGGCTTCTTGAAAGGATGGTAATAATCAAACCCCGCCTTCTCTATATTTCTTGTATGCACACCCTATACATACAAGACAGAACCACACATCGCGGAAAATAGGTGGCCGTCCTACTTGAATTTTTATTTTTCCTTTTACGTTTATACATATATTTTGTTAAAATTTAAAATTCGACACATATGTATGACACATATGTATATTATACATAAACGATTTTCTCACTCATTATTATGGCTCTGACTGCTTACATATATCCACTTTTGTACTAAATGAGTTTTTTAAAATTTTGAGTGACAAATTAAATGATTTATTTGTATTGTTTGTTGGTGTGTTTATGTAATTATGCAGTTGTGCTGCCTTGTGTTGCTGCTGTGCGTTGGACGCATGCTTCTGAGGGGTTTCACATGATCATGATCGTCTAGTTTTTGCTTTGGATTGTTATATTCTGATGAAGAGGACCGTGTTGATTATGGGACATTTATTTACTTTTCTTTGTTTATCATGTGTCTAATAAAATACATTGGTTCTCTTTCTTCACTACAAGATTTGATTCTTCGCACAATTTTTATTAGTGTTTGATTAATTAGCTGCCTTGATAAAAGTGATTATCTTCCTTGCGCAAAGTCCTGATTAAGAAAAAGGTGCAATAAATGATATTCCAGTTGAATTTTGATTCTTGGAAAATTTGTCGACGCAGCCCCGCAAGAATAATGGCCAAATTTGACGAAATGGTGTCTGAATAAAGGATTTTTTTTTTTTTTTGGGAAATGGAGTCCTTGTATAAATGAAATAGTGTTTGACCATTAATTTTACTCAAAATATCAAAATTGTCCCTCCTTCTATCAGAAAATGTTTTAAGCCATTTATTTTGACATTCTTTAACATCAAAAAATGAGTATAAATAATTTAAACACATTTGTAACTATAAATTTTACTCTAATGAAAGATCTCAATTTTAAGAAGTTAGCCGTTATACAAACTAATCACGTAGAATAATAATAACCACACAAACTAACGAAAATCACACATCAATTTCAATAGAACTAAAGCAAATTAATTTTAACAAAAATCAAAGCTAACTAATTCTAACAAAACCATAATTCAATTATAAAGAATGTTTAATTTTTTATTAAACTTTACAAATTATAAACAAAAATAAAAAAAAGATATTTTTTGGGAAAAAATAAAAAATAAATTATTTGATGTTTGCCTAGGTTACATTAGGTAGTTTTTTTTTTAAAGATGAATGGCTAATATTTGATGTCTTAGATCAATAGTTGAAATTAAAAGGAGTATATTTGTCATTTTAACTAAAAATTTAACAAAGTTAATTCCGAAATGTTAGTGTAATTAGTTTTGGTTCAAAAAGTGTCCATGTAATTTGGGTAGAACTCAAGAGGTTAGTGTGATTTACCAAGAAAGGAAACAATGGATTAGGAAGAGAATGTGAGTGAAACTAGCTGTTTCATGCCTTGAAGTCATCATCTGGATTTTTTTTGTAGTTAAAATCATCCCCTTCATGAAAAGTATTGTTTTCAAGTAAAGTTTCCAATCTTGTCTAACGTTTCGCTTTCCCAATCCTTAAGAATATTTCCTTATCCTAAAATAGAACTATTTTACTTATCGAATCCGCTTCTACTCACAAGATCTTTTTCTAAATTCCCAGAATGGTATGAGAAGATATTTGGAAATATTTTGGAGAGAAATCGACTCTCGACTCTTTGGAAAAAGCAATCATCATCGTCTCTTGATATTATAATCGCTCTAATTTGAGTTTTGAGGCATAAGCCGTCTTTTGACTATAATAATTGAATGATAGGAACTTTCTGCTTAATATTGTCTCATATTGGCATTTACAAACTGCAAAAGTTTTTTTTTTCCTTAATAAATTGTTGCAGGCAATATATTACTCGTCACCAATTTATTTCTCCTTAACAATGATCGAGTGTTTTATGCATGTTTGTCTAGTTAATTTCCAAGGATTATTTTCCCATAAATCATTAAACAAGAAATATCAATTTCGCTACGTTAAGCACGATTCACTTTTGTTCAGGGAAAAGAAAATCTCCATTCAGTTTTGTGTACCGAATACCAATTATAGTTTTCATATATAAGCGATTAGTTTAACAGGGTTTAAATTGCTAAACGACATAATCCACCGTCAGCCACTTTGAAAAACCAGCGTGACAAGGACAAAAACTATTACTAATTTATGCAACCACAACTGTTGTTTGTTGCATTTGAAGATTTTTGTATGCTTCTCTAATGATGCGGATCAACTTCCACAAAAAAAAAAAAAAAAAAAAAAGGAAAAAAAAAGAGAAGTTAGGCACAACGGCTTCAAGCAGACTGTGGATGGTTTCTAAAAAAAAAAAAAAAAAGAGTAGACAGTATGAGCTACTTATATTGAGAAAAAAAAAACATTTTTTTTCAAAGGATTTAAATTTATCTATCTAGAGTTCTCTTTAGTTTACTAGTACAAAAATGTAGTCAAGTTATTTCGTTTTTTTTTGGGGTTTTTTTTTTACTTTTTTATTTTCACTCTTGCGAACTTTTTTTTTTTGCTCTTTTTACCCCTAAAATCTTGTATTGATGATTACAATCCTCTCAAATGTTATTTCATCAAACTTAAACCCTAATGAATAACTTTTATTTCTAGAATTGTTACTCTAATTTTTTTCCACCAAAAGGACCCTTACATTAAACAAATTTCCCTCCTTATATACACTCTAATTAGTTTATTTGATTTTCCCTCGCTAAACTATTTATTTTCTTGGATAGACTATACTCGATGCTAATTTCAAAATATTTGTCAATGCATATATTAGAAATGACATCAAGCAAGGAAGTCAAGCTGTAAAATATGTTGTATGTGCCTAATATTCGAAAGAATCTCATTTATGTAACTCTGCTGAGTTCACATGGCTTCAAGATGGTTTTTGAAGCTGATAAAATAGTTTTGTCTAAACATGGAATGTATGTGGGAAAGGGTTATGTGAAAGATAGGATGTGAAAAATGAATGTCATAGCTATTAACCCCAATTCCATTAATAAAAATAAAAGGTCTTCCGCTTGTATGCTTGAGTCTTCTAATTTATGGCATAGTAGACTAGGTTATGTTAATTATGATACTTTTTGTAGACTAATTAACTTGGATCACATACCACGTTTAATATTGATCCCAAACAGAAGTGTGAAATTGGTATAGAGGCAAAAACTAATGAGATTTTCTTTCTAAACAACTAAGAGAAATACTAAGCCACTTGATTCGATACATAGCGATATTTGTGACTTAAAATTTGTTCAAACTAGAGGTGGGAACAAATATTTTGTTACTTTCATAGATGATAGCATAAAATATTGCTATGTATATTTGCTTAAGAGCAAATATGAAGTTATAGAGAAGTTTGCTCTCTAAAAGCAAGAAGTTGAAAACCAACTTAATAAGAAAATTAAGATAGTAAAAAGTGACCATGGTGGTGAATATGTAGAACTATTTAGTGAATTTTGTGCACAACATGGTACTATTCACGACATTATGCCACCCTATTCACCTCAGTCAAATGGTGTGGTTGAATGCAAAAAATCGTACCTTAAAGGATATGATGAATGCAATGTTGATAAATTCTAGATTGCCACAGAACATGTTGGGGGAAGCCATTTTGTTGGGCAATTGCCTTTTAAATAAGGTACCCCAGAAGAAAGAAGACAAGACCAATTATGAATTGTGGAAAGGTAGAAAGCCTTCCTACAAATACTGGAGAGTATGGGAGTGTCTTGCAAAAGTAATGGTACCTACACCAAAGAAGATGAGAATAGGTTCTAAAACAATTGATTGCATCTTCATTGGTTTTGTCCACAACAGTAGTGCATATATATTCCTTGTGTATAAATCTAAAAACCCTGAGATTCACAAGAACATGATAATGGAATCTAGGAATGCATCATTTTTTGAACATGTATTTTCTTGTAAATCCAAAGAGGATGGTCCAAGTTCATCTAAACGAATGTTTGAGACTATTGAAAAGACTAGTCAAGATCACCAAGAAGTTGAAACTGAACAAGAAGAGGAAGAGCCTAGACAAAGTAAAAGGCAAGGACAAAAAAGTCATTTGAACCAGATTTTTTGACCTATATGCTAAAGGCTGAACCTCAAACTTTCAAAGAAGCTGTAAGCTCATCTGAGGGTCCTTTATGGAAAGAAGCCATAAAGAGTGAAATTGATTCCATCATAGAATCATACTTGGGAATTTGTGGACCTTCCTCCAATAAGTAAACCACTAGGCTCTAAGTAGATTTTCAAATGAAAAATGAAAGCGGATGGAACAATTGACAAGTATAAGGCTAGACATGTTATAAAAGGTTATAGACAAAAAGAAGGCCTTGATTATTGTCATACTTATTCTCCTGTGATGAGAATAACCTCAATTGGAATTATTTTGGCGATTGCTGCTTTGCGGAATCTTGAAGAACATCAGATAGATGTAAAGACTGTTTTTCTTAATGGAGACCTTGAAAAGGAAATATACATGTAACAACCTAAGGGTTGTATTGCTCTACGACAAGAAAAGAAAGTCTACAAATTGATGAAGTCTTTGTATAGACTTAAAAAGCACCAAAGCAATGGCATGAGAAATTTGATAGTGTCATGATGTCAAATGGTTTCAAGATTAATGAGTGTGACAAGTGTGTCTATGTCAAAAGTACAGACAATGTATATGTCATTCTTTGTCTATATGTAGATGGCATGCTAATCGTGGGTAGCAATGATCAAATGATCAAATCTATTAAAGACATATTGAACTCTAGGTTTGACATGAAAGACATAGGACCTGCTGATATGATTTTGGGAATTAAAATCAAAAGGTCGCTTGATGGACTCATCTTGAGTCAGTCACACTATATGGACAAGATACTTGACAAATTTAGTAAAAATGACACTGGCGTGGCTAGAACACTAATTGATATTTGTCAACATCTGTCCAAAAATAGAGGAGAAAGTATATCCCAGGTGGAATATGCTAAAGTGATAGGCAGTTTAATGTACTTAATGAGTTGTACAAGACCAGATATTGCCTACGCCCTGAAGAGTCTAGGTAGATTCATGAGTAATCCAGGAGATGACCACTAAAAAGTGATTGTTAGAGTACTTAGGTACTTACAATATATTCGTGATTATGGGCTATACTATACAAGAGATCCTACTGTTCTTGAAGGGTATTCTAACGCAATTTGGATATCTAATATACAAGATTCTAAAGCTACAAGCGGATATGTATTCACTTTGGGAGGCACAGTAGTTTCATGGAAGTCCACAAAGCAGACGATAATAAGCAGATCCACTATGGAATCTGAATTTGTAGCCTTAGACAAAAGTGGGAAAGAAGATGAATGGTTAAGATATTTCTTGGAGGGTATTCCTGAATGGCCTAAACCTGTGCCTACAATATGCATACATTGTGATAATCAATCTACTATTGGCAGGGCACTGAATGTGATGTACAACGATAAGTCAAGACATATACATTGTCGACATAGGGCTGTTAGACAACTGATCTTGACTGGAGTCATGACAATAGACTATGTAAGGTCTAAAGAGAATATTGTGAATCCATTAACTAAAGGACTGAATAGAGATCGAGTTGAGAAAACGTCAAGAGGAATGGGGCTTAAGCCCATGAAAGAATAGGTCGAAGCAGTGGAAACCCAACCCTTTTGATTGGAGATCCTAAGACCTAGGTTCAATGGGATAACTAAACTGAATAGACCGAGTAGGATCACTATAGGGGTTACCCAACCTATTCCTAAAATAAAAACAGTGATACCCATAAGGAAAGGTATGCATTGAATACGATGGGAATTCGAGCGAAGTAATGCGGATTACTCTTAAAGTAAGAAATCACCTATGTAAAAGAGGAGTGGGGCCGCTTCAAAGGAGAATTGCTAAGGCTCAATTCTTTAGAAACTCTTAAAGAACCAGGAAGATATTCATGGCCAAATGAACAAAACCATGAGAACTGAAACTATGTTAGAAAAATATTTGTGTGAAGTATGTTATCATTTACACAAACGACAAAATAGTTCAAAGACATCACATCTACTAGTAAGCCTGTAAAGTAAACATACTTTCATAAGGAAAAGTTTAAGGGTTAACGCCTACCTATCTTATGCAAGTATTAACCGTAGAACTCTATCACCATATAGTGTCTTTGTTTTCCCTTTTCGTCAATCAATTTCGTTCATGTGGGGGATTGTTGGAAAAAATGGTTAATAACCATTTTGAGGCATAATTTTTAGTAGGACCTACTTTGTAAAAGTGATAGGTCTTGGCGGATTTGTGTTCTCTATCACGAAGAGATCGAAATCATATATTTATATGCTCAAAATGGTAATCAGGTGAATGAGAAATTGATGCTCAAAGTGTGCTCATTGATATTTGGATTTTGTTGGAAAAAGCCTAGATGTGGAGTCCTACATCGGTTAGGTGTTAAAACTTGACATCCCCTTGACATATATAAGTACTAGGGAAGTTCCACATCAGTTAGGCACAAAAGCTTGACATCTCTTGACTTGTATAAGTACTAGGGACATTCTCCATATCTAGCCACCCACAAAAATTGCACACAAAAAATAACACATAGCTTTCTGCTTGTTTTCGAGTCTTCTTGCTCTCTTCTTCTCGAGTTTTTCTTTTACGAGTCTTGTCTACATTTTTTTAGGAAGACGTTGTTTCAAGTTCACTGGAGGCGGTGTTCAATCATGCATAGACTATCGTCATTGTTGTTGTATCCTAGGAGACAGACGTCTGTCATTATTTTCATTCCAATTGAGATTCGGTTTGAAGGTTGAATTGCATTATAATATTTTATTCCTAATTTCATAGTAATATTCCTTCTACTTTTTTCCTTTATATTGCACATGCTTATTGTTTATCTCCTATATGTATTTACTAATAGACCAAAACTAGTACTACTATGGCAATGCCTCCAAATAAGCACATCTTTCTTGTGTTTGTGGTGGAGAACCCCAACTCCCACATATTCGCTAATTATGTTTTATATACAATATATCTTCCCCTAACTTGTAGTATTTTTAACTCTTGATCTGTGGGTTTTTTCTTTTCTTTTCTTTTCTTTTATTAGTATATAGCTCTTAATATGCTTGAAGGCCTTAGTTTCTTCACCTCATGTGATGCATATGTAGATTATTATGTTTGTGAGCTTGAAGAAAATAATCTAAACAAAGAAAAAAAAAAATTAGAACTTACGTGTACTAAGAACAACTCCAGATTATTTTTTACTTCTTTTTTTTTGGCACCATGCACGAATTAAGCATGATCTTACGAGTTCTATAATTTTTCGATAAAAAAATAAACCAGTCTAAAAAAAGAGTAAAAGAGTGGGAATATATATATATATATATATATGTATTGGTAAGATAATGTCATTTTCATGGAAACAAAATGTCAGCAACTTTGAGAATAAAATAATTAGGATGTTAGTTATGCAAAGCTGTTGCACTTGGATACAACACGTAAATGGAATATAAAAACAAACTCACCAATTATGTTATATAAGAATCTGGCCTCAAATAAAAAAAATGACTAAGCAAATATAAAGCCTATTTTGACCGATCCAAATTATATACATGGCACTACCCACTAACCCCAAAAAAACAACAATAATAATCTAATATTTTTTTTTATGAGAGTGTTGAGATTTATATACACTTTTGTTCAAATTACCTTGCATTATTGTTGTTCTTATAATTATCTTCTATGAACAGTATATGCGGTCATTGTTCTACGACAATATTGTGTAGTACCGCAATATTTCAACAAAAAAAATGTATATTAACTCTCAAACCCACTAATTACAAAGGAATTACATAATAATCTTTCATGTTAATCTTTAATTGATTAAAAAAGCAATCACAATTCAGTATTTTTATTTCTCTTTTTTTAAAGGGAAAACATATTTCTAATTTTCTTTTTTTAGAATTAATTTTCTGAACAATTATTAATAATAATATTATTATTATTATTATACTATTGGTTCCTAATTATGAGCATTTTATCACTTTTATTTTTGAATTTATAATTTCGACAAATTACTTCTT
Organism: Artocarpus heterophyllus; assembly: GCA_025403435.1. NCBI lineage: Eukaryota > Viridiplantae > Streptophyta > Magnoliopsida > Rosales > Moraceae > Artocarpus > Artocarpus heterophyllus. The sequence goes on from JAJQZP010000453.1 coordinate 136,140, forward strand.
GAACGTGAGTTTTTAGCAATTTTAACCTTTGTTTTTTATTCGTTTAAACCAAAAAATTTTAATTTACACCTCTTTTGTTATAGGGTTTTCTCTCGTAAAAATTTAAGCAAAATTTGTTTAAAATTTTGTTTGAACAAATAAAAAAATGTGCTGTTAGTCTTTGATATTAAAATTTACAAATGATGTGATACCCGTTATTTTTCTAACAGGTATCATTATAATTAAATTAATTATTAGTGTGCCAATTAAAATTTTTATTTCATCTAAAATCTATTCCACATTATTTATTTCTACCTATTTTCAAATTTTCTAAAATTTTTCTATATCTATATAGTATATTTACCAAAATGACCTTAGAACTTCTAATTAATTACAAAAATACTATTTGGCATTTTGTGCACCAAAGTCTCTGATGGAGACCACCCTTCACCTACTTGTCGCCCTTCAATTATTTTGATCTTCTTTGAGTCTTCCTTCTTTTCTTCTCCATCTTCCACGACACTAAGGCAGAGAGTATCCAAGGAAAAATCCAAACAACATTCTCAAGCCATTCTCTCACAAAGCTCATAAAACAACCTTCAACAAACTCATAGATCAAGGAAACTTAAAGATTTCAAGATCTAAACAACATTTTTGGGCTAAGATTGAGGTAAGGTTTTCAAACTTAAAACTTATATATTGATTATATTTTAAATGTATAAATTTGTGGAAATAAGTTTATATTATATAGAGATGATTATATATTGTTTATATGTTGTTTTATGCTTAGAAAGCTCTTAGAAAACCAAGACTTGAAGAAAAGCCCAAAATTCAAATTTCAGGTTCTCTGTATAAAATTTCCAGGTGAGAAACGATGTGGTGTTTTTCACAAAATTTATATGTCATTTTTTAAAAAACTACATGTCGTTCTGTAAAGCCAAAAATACATAAGACTAGAAATTTACTCTCCTCAAGACTCGAACGTACAACCTCCTAATACACTTAGGATGCCTTCCACAATTTCACCGATCCTATTCCTTTGTCAATTCTATTGTTGTTTGATATATTATAAGTCGGATGAACCCGACCCTAATACAAAATTTTTATTCAAATGTTTTATTCCAAATATTTTAATCTCACATTATTATTTTTTAATTATTTTCAAAATATTTTAGATTGGAATATGGGTCAATTTTGGTTGTTGTTAGAATTAAATTATATATTTAAACTTATATGCATATTTTGAGCGTAATAATCATTGTAGCATACTAATAAAAATAGATAGTAAATTGGCATGATTATAGAGTAGGATTTAAGTTAAAATATGGTTATTTTGTACGTTCTAAGATAATGATGTACTTGGAGCTTACGTGGTGAACTTGGTTCGTGAGTTAGAAGTTATTAGCAATATATTTGCCAAGAGGTAGGGAATCTATTACTCATCTTTTGTGAGGCTTGTAGAATTAAAATTGGTTCTTTATATTGCAAGATATATATATATATATATATATGTTAAACTGTTATTATATGAATATCACTTGTGAGACAATAGCATGAACTCGTCCTGTAATGTACAGCGAGAAATAAATTGATTTGACACGTATTGAATAAATTAAAAAGCATGGTTAGAAAATTTACTCTATACATAACAATAGCAGTTATGAGAGGAATGGTAAGATGTGAAGAGGGCGGCGGTTATATCTTTAGGCACGAATATCCTAAAAGGTAAGATAGAGGGAGGTGAAAACGCTCCCTTGGGTCGAAAGTCCCAAAACACACTATACAAAAATCAACGTGGTAAGGATCTAGGGCTTGATGTCCTCTCATCGGAAACTCTTGGAATGATTGTAGAGTAGTCATGTATGGCCATTTGGGTTTTGTTGAGTTGAGTGATACAATACTCTGAATTTCCAAGTGGGTACCTTCGGCTTGTTAGTCTTCTGCTCCTTCCTCTGGTTGGATTCCTCCTAGTTAGGCGAATCCTTGTTCCTTTTTTTTTTTGTTTTGGCTTCCTTCTCCTTCTCGACTGCTCTTCATGTAATCAGTTGCATCAATGTGCTTCTAGGCACAAGTGAGCAGCTGAGAAAATTTGCTCAACTGTTCTAGCATAAATGCCCAGAGCAGATTTTTGTCTCCAAGGCCGACAATGAAGGCATGCTTGAGGGTCCTATCTTCTAAGCTTTTACCTCCAATGTTGCTCGGGTGAGCCAATTAATGTAATCTCAAACCTCCCAGTCACCTTTCTTCACCAAGTACAAGTATGTGACTTTTTTTTTTTCTTGCCTTAGAGGTGGAAAATGCCAGCAAGAACTATTTGGAAAGCTGCCAAAAAGAACTTATAGTGCCTGGCTCGAGGTACATGTACCATTACCGAGTTGGACCAGTTAAAGTTAGAGAAAAAGCCTTGCGTAAAGCTACGTCATCAGTGTTTTGGAGCAGTAATGCCTTTGATAGATTTCTACATGCTCATTGTTGCCCTGTTGTATATTTTTATCTAGGGGACCTTGAACTTGTTCAGCACAGGCGCCTTCATGATGGCCTCGATGAATGGCAGGCTAGCGACCACAACATCGTCAATTCCATAACGGTGGATTACGATCTCATCAATCTACCGTTGAAAGTTACGGATGTTGCGACTATTCGTGTCTTCGGGCAGTTCCACCTAGTATAGGACTTCATCTTTTGGATTACTGCAGCCCTAATGTGGCAATCAGCCTTGGGCCCACCGTACCCCTCTTTGGCTGAGCATTCAAAAACAGAGGCCCAAGAGCCTTGTGGCGAGGGGTCACGATTATCTTGTGCACCTAGCATTACATCTTTGATGCCTCGAGGTGCCCGAGAACCACGCTCTGACACATGAGTTCTTACGTGTTTGAAATCTCCCTCCTCTGAGCCACCCCTTTGCCTTGTTCGACCATTGGCCTAGTCTTCCCTGGCCAGTGGAAGGAGTGTTAGGGGTGGTGGCTGCGGCAGTGCTCGAAACACCATCCATTGAGTCAAGAGACATACTATGTAGTAACATATAGGGTCATCGACATTCTGGTTAGCTTATTGTCTAGCCACCGGCCTCGATTTGGACTGGCTTATACAAGGCCTTCCCTGGCTTCAGGGTGCTTGGTTTCAGTTTTGGCTGCTCCCTGATCCTTCTAGTCAGTTGCATAATCTTGGGCTTGGCCCCTAGTTGCCGTAGGGTGAGCTAAATACTACAAAGGCACGGGGCCCTCCTTATAGCACCAAGTCTTGATGGTGAACATCACGTGCGATTATACATGATGGTTAGACTACCTTGTCCTGCCCTTCATGACTTCACTAGTTAGTCCTGCAAAAAGAGGGAAGCCTTAGAGGGCAAAGGGGGACGCTGGTCTGGCGCCAGTCAAGGGTCCTTCGACACTCAAGTCAGATACCTGCTAGGTTTAGAGAGAGGCTGAGGGTAGGTTATAGAGAGTCTACTTACCTTTAAGGTGAAGTACATGCTTTTATTTATAGCCTACCACTTGAACCAAGTGTAACGTGAGTTTAACTCTTGGCCTAAATGCTTCGTACGGTGGTGTCAAGGGGGTTGGTGACAGGCATCATGATTCTTGTGGAAGGGGATTAGTCTTATTCAGGGTTAGGACGGTGCCACGTTGGCCTATTGACAGCTTGGCTGCTACCATGCCTGGTAAAGTGTGCCTTTACTGTCGAGCAGGACATATGCGGTGGTCGGTGCAGGCCAACGTAAAAATCTTCCTCGTACCTTGGTCAACGACAGCCAAGGGAGCTAAGAGGACCTCGTCCGACCAAATGGCAAATGTAGAGGGATGTGTGGGCAATTATGCCGAGTAGCTTGGTCGACGTACCCCCCGAGGAACTACTCTCGCTTGTCATCTAAGCACATCCCTAATACATGTGATTGTCTAAAGTGAATTGATTTATTCAAATGAAATTATTAACTAAATCAATTCATCTTTAGTCTCAATCTAATATATTGTCATCAATGATAATATACCAATGTCTCCACTCGCAAAGTCCCACTCAAATAACCAAGACAAGTCATCTTCCGTTAAGTATGTAGACAACATAAGAATCTTAACATGAATAAAATGCCCAACTTTATTCCTTCGATTGTAAACCTTTTATATTTAGACTATCACCTTAAGATTTATGTCTACTATTTAATATGTCTATCATATGCACGATCTTAAAGGTTTAGATAGACAGTCGTCGACTTTTGTTTGCCTATCATACATTTAATATAAATGAACTTAAAAAGGATATATTTGATATATGAAATAAATATTAAACTCTTCATTGATTAAATGTCTTTAAAAATAATTACATCATTTAATCTTTAAGGCTTCTAGTCTAACACTATGAATAGAAATGGTCTACCAAATTGAGACCCATGAGAAGAAAAGATGCCTAATTGAACCATTGAGGTTATTCACTAAACGCCAAATTGAACAAACAATTGGATTGAAGGGTAAAACTCTGCCACTATTAATTAAGACACTAAAAACAATGTCATGTCAGTTTTAAAGTTATCATATATTTCATTATTGTTCTTTTTTCGTATACCTTCTCTTAGTCAACCAAAAACACGAACACATTGCAGTCAATGGATGAACAAAAAACAAATAAAACCACTACAAGCATGACTTCTCCAATGGCGTCAATGAATATTGAAATGAGCCACCAAAAACTTAGTAAATGTTTGAAGGATGAGGACCACACAACCACTTAACTAAGGATATACACCATGTTAACTATTTTTTTTTCTATTTTTTTCCCAAAAAATGGTGCATATATAATTGATTACACATCTTGTGCAATGTCAAATCTGATATCCAATGAAAAACCATTTGTATTGTCATATGAATCGTCACGTCCACTAATATAGCAATCCTTTAATAGATACATGAATAAGGATTTTTTGTCTTCCTGTTTCCCTATCAAGAATTCCTTAGAGCTCTCAACAACATAGTTCTTCCTTTTCCCCTTGGGGAAGAAAGATTACAAACAATGTTAAAAGAAAATACATTTGAGATATCGGGAAAACGCAAGCAACCCTAACCCATAGCGAATAAGCACAAGAACACCCACACGAAGTTCCAGCTTAAATTGGAAGGGAGAAAGAACCCAAAAAGTAATGTCTAAATATTCATGGAAATCTAGAAAAGAAAAAAGAAGAAGAAGAAGAAGAAGAAGAAATTTGTAGAGAAATAAAAACACTTGTGTTTTGAGAAGAATAGAAGCGAGCTTGATTGCGATCATTGAAAAGGCAAAAAGATGCAGTGTTCACTAGATTTTGGAAGAAGAAGCTGCAAAATGGAACGGGAAGGGAGGTTGAGGGAAGAGAAAGACACAAAGAATAGGGGAAAGAGACAAGAAAAGGAAAAGAGGAAGAAAGCTTCAAGGAAAAAGGGAAAAAAAACTGATAATGATAAAAAAAATAAAAAATAAAAAAGCAAGGGAATGAAACGGGAACACGTGAAGGAAGAATAGGCTAGGTGCACATAGAGATTTTTATATAAGTTTAAGATTATTTGTAGAGATGAACTTAATTTTAACATTTTCCTCTTTTCCATATCTTAGGATGGACAAATAATAAAATTGTCTAAAATCTACACAAAAGTAAGTCTCATGCAATATGGGGGTTGGGTATGAACTATGCATTGTGTTTAGCCAATGCTTCCTTTTAAGTAAGTCTTTTGGATCAAACCTAAGGAATGCGATATTTAGAATGCATTTATAAAAGCATTTCAATTTGATGTTGCAAAGATAACATATACATATGATCATTAGACTGAATGGAAGAATGATAGATTGTATGCAATTCTAACGTGTGTGGATCCTTTTGCAGTCAATCTATTCGTTGTTCGAACAATCTGCAATTTGGCATCTAGTCCTTTTTTTTTTTTCTCTCAGACCTGCATAGGCCTAGCCTAACTTGGCTAGATGACTTGAATTTATAAATGCTACAAGATAAAAGCACTCAATTCCTCACTCCATATTTCTCTAATCAAGATAAAATAATTATTAAAATAAGTAATACTAATTGTTAGGCATTTACTTTCTTCAAAATAAAAAAGTTTTAATGTTATTACTCCTATGAAAACTTAATATACCATTCAAATCGAGACCTCTTGCAGAAAACTTAAAAAAGTTTTTGCTTTCCTTATTTGAGTTTTTATACATTGATCACTATCTCAATTTTAAGATAACTTTGTTCCTCCTTTTTCTTTAGTTCTTAGGCTAACTCCAAGGATAAACCAATATATACGAGATATTCTAGGTACATTCAATTACAAGTACGTCCAATTACTACTTAAACAAGAGGAGAAATTAAATGGTGAATAAGGACCATTTGTAATGGCACCAAGCTATTGGCACTAAAACATCTTGTAGCATTATTAAGTTATTATTATTTAAAATTTTTGTATAATCAACATCAAATAGTTGTAGCATATGATTTTAGCTATTTTGTTTAATCCGCAAGTGACTTTCATTAGCAAATTAAAATGCTTAAAGTATATGATTTTCTCTATTTTGTCTAATCGATAATCAAGTTTCATCATCAATTTATGTATAAAGGGGTCACTCAAGGGTAAGACAATGGCTTTTTTTATTTTTTTTACCTATTATGATAGACAGGGTACTTAATATCAGCATTTTCTTCTTTTCCACATCTTGGATACGGGAATGATGTCTATATAAAGCAAATCTTGGACAGCACAAGGGTTTGGTCAAAACCATGTGTCGAGCACTTGATTCATGTGGTGTACCCAACGCTTTCTCTTAGGTCTTTTGGATCAACCATAAGGAATATGGTATTTAGAATACAATTATAAAAGTTTGATGTTTGCAGAGATAACATGTACATACAATCATTATATAAAATGGAAGAATGACATATTGTATGGAATTCTAATGTGCATGGATCCTTTTGCAGTCTACCTATTCGTTGTCCGAACAATCAACTGTTTGTACTTGGTCCTTTTTTTCCCTTACGCCTGCATAGGTCTATCCTGGCCTGGTTAGGCGGCTTGAATTTAGGAGTAATACAAGACAAAAGCATTCTATTCCTCACTCTTTATTTTTCCAATCAAAATAAAACAAATATAAAATTAAGTAATACTAATTGATTAGACCAACTTGGTATAATTATTTGGCATTCACTTTCTTTAGAATAAGAAAGTTTAAAATCATTGCTTTTAATGAAATTTATATACTATTCAAATTGAGACCTCCTATAGGAAAACTATAAGCTCTATATCTCTTTTATTTTCATTATTTGAGTTTTTATATATTGATCACAATCTTGACACTAAGACAACTTTATCTCTTTTTTTTTTTCCTTTGATTTCAGACAAACTACAAGAATAAACATATATAATATATATGAGCTTTTTTAGGAACATTCAAATCATAAATACATACAATTACTACTTTAAAAAAAGGAAACATTCATTTAAAAAAAAAGGGAGGAATTAAAAGGAAATGAAGACCATCTGTAATAGCACCAAGCTATTGGCACTAAAACATGTTGCTGTAATTTTATCAAGTTACTATTATTTCTATTTTTTTGAATAAAATATCAAGTATTTATAGTATTTGATTTCCTCTATATTGTTTAATCGGTAAGTGACTTTCATTAACAATTAAAAGTACTTGCAACATATGATTTCTCTATTTTGTCCAATTGGTAAGCGAGTTTCATCATCAATTTATGTATAAGTGTGTAGCTCAAAGGTAAGGCAATGAGGCAATGGCTTTTTATCTATTATTATAGACAGGGAACTTAATTTTAGCATTTTCCTCTCTTCCACATCTTAGACATGGGAGGGATGGATAGACAATAAAATTGTCTCCTTTAGATTTTATACAAAAGTAGATCTTGTATAGCATGAGGATTGGGTCAAAACCATAAGTTGTATACTTGATTCATGGAGTGTACCCAATGCTTTCTTTTAAGTCTTTTGGATCAACCATAAGGAATATTTTATTTAGAATTTAATTATAAAAGCATTTTATTTTGATGTTGTAGAGATAACATGTACACATGATCATTAGATGAAGTCGAAAAATGATAGATTGTATAAAATTCTAATGTGTGGACCTTTTTGCAGTCAACCCTTTTGTTGCCGGAATAATTAGCAGTTCGGTATTTGGTCTTTTTTTTTTCTCTTAGGCCTGCGTAGGCCTAGCCTAGGTTGGCTAGATGGCTTGAATTTATGAATAATATAAGACATATGCACTGAATTCCTCACTCCTTATTTCTACGATCAAAATAAAACAAATATAAAGATAAGTAATACTAATTGATTTACCCATCTTGGTATAATTATGGCATCCACTTTTTTCAAAATAAGAAAGTTTCATGTGCTTACTCTTAAAAAAAAAAAAAAAAAAAAAAAAAAAAAAAAAAACTTATTATACCATTCAAATTGAGACCTCCTTTAGAAAAGCTAAAAGCTCTCTATCTCTTTTGTTTTTCTTATTTGAGTTTTTATATATTGATCACTATCTCAACCCTAAGACAACTTTGTCCCTCTTTTTTCTTTGATTCACATGCAAACTCCTAGAATAAACCTCTCTCTCTCTCTCTCTATATATATATATGAGATTCTCTAAGTACATTCAAATCACTAGTATGCTCAATTACTAGTTAAACAATAGATGAAATTGTTTTCAAAAACTCTTTTTTTTTTTTCTCAGTTTAACTCCAATATGAGATTTTCAAGGTACATTCAACTCAAAAGTATGCCCAATTACTACTTAAACAAGAGGAGAAACTCTTTTTATAAAAAAAGTGAAAAAAAAAGGAAATGAGCATTGTTTGCAATACTACCAAGCTACTGTCACTAAAACAACTTGTTGTAGCTTTATTATGTTACTATTATTTCTACTTTTTGAATAATCAACATCAAGTACTAGTGACTTATATTGACCATTTAAAGTACTTATAGTGTATAATTTTCTCTATTTTGTCCAATCAGTAAGCGAGTTTCATCATCAATTTATGTATAAGGGAATGGCTCAAAGGTGAGGCAATAGCGTTTTTACCTATTCTTATAGACAGAGAATTTAATTTTTAGCATTTTCCTATTTTCCATTTCTTGGATAAAAAGGGATGGGCAAGTATTAAAATTTTCACCTTTAGGTTCTATACAGAATTGAATCTCGTACAACATGAGGGTTGGGTCAGAAACATGCATTGTGCATTTGATTCATGGGGCATACCCAATGCATTCTATTAGCCTTTTGGATCAACCGTAAGGAATATGACATTTAGAATGCAATTATAAAAGCATTTCAGTTTGTTTTTTGCAGAGTTAACATATACATATGATCATTAGATGAAATATAAATTCTAATGTGTGTGGATCCTTTTGCAGTTTGCAGTCAACCTATTCATTGTCCAAACAATTAGTATTTTGGTATCTAGTCCTTTTTTCTCTTAGGCCTGCATAGGCCTAGCTTGGCTTGGTTAGACGGCTTGAATTTATAAATATTACAACACAAAAGCACTCAATTCTTCAATCCCTATTTCTCCAATCAAAATAAAACAAATATTAGAATAAGTAACACTAATTAATCAAACCAACTTGATATAATTATTAGGTATTCACTTTCTTTGGGATAAAAGAGTTTTAATATTCATACTCTTAAAAAAATTAATATATCATTCAACTTGAGACCTCTTACAAAAAAGTTAAAAGCTCTATACTATATTTCTACTTTTTTTTATAATCAACATCAAGTACTCATAGCATACGATTTCCTCTATATTGTCCTATAGGTAAGTGATTTTCATTAACAATTTAAATTACTTGTAGTATATGATTTTCTCTATTTTATCCATTAATCAATAAGCAAATTTCATCATCAATTTATGTTTAAACGTGTGGCTCGATGTACAATTCAGGGTCGTCTAAGGTGTTAAGGTATTCTTAATATTGATTGCAAAGGAAAAGGCCTGGTTGACTATTAACACACTTGTTATCATACTAAACCCACACAATAATTGCAACTCTAAAGACAAAAAAAATTACCATACTACATGGAAAAAATGCTTATTTCTATTCAAAAAATAAAGGAGAAAAAAACCTAAAAGCCTATATCAACACAAAAGGATGGTACTTTGGATTATCAACAAAAAAGAATATTTGTGATCCACATTGAAGTAGTCCAATATCCAACATCTACAAATCACATGGGAATATGATGCAAGTTCTTAAAATGAGGACCTAAGTGCCAAATGTTATAAAGTTTAGGAACTTATGATGTTAAATCCCGTTTATTTTGATATAATTTTAGTCAAACTAGTGTTCAAAAACATAAAGTAACAATAAAGATATTCTAAGTAGAGTCTTATTATTTTTTTTCATTTGTATACCTTAAATTTTGAGGATATAAAAAGATACCAAATTCAACATATGATAATTTGGCATAAGAAAATGGCATTGCATTGGTAAGTGTTTTTTACACTCAAATGTCAATACCTGACATTGGTATAAAATTATAGCATTTGTATTAGAGATGCTCTGAAAGTCAATGAGGGCTTATCTAAAAATATTTAATCTCAATGGGGGCATAATATAAAAGTTATAAAATTCAAAGGGTCAAATTTTAATTTTCAAAACGTGAGCGTGAGCAAGGGCAACAGCCCTATTTGCTCCCACCTAGCTCCGCCACTAGTCCAAATTATGTTTAGCAATCAGAGCCATATTTCGAGACTAGGGATGAGTTTTGATGCTATGGTCAAGGTCAATTTCAAGACTGCCTTTGCGAGCAAGATATGGGAACTTAAGATTGTGGGCGGGCATGTTTTGAAAATGTGATATGGACTTTAGAATTAAAATAGGTGTTTGAGACCGCGTTCAAATTTTATATTAAGGGTCAACGTTAAGTTTTGAAATCAAGGTTGGGTTCCGAGACTTGGATCCTCTTTTGATATTTTCTGGACCATGGCTAAAGTTGAATGGAATTGGGACTGAGAACGAGGTTGAAATCGGATTTTTAGACAAGGTTAGGTTCAAGGACATGATTGATTGTATGCAATAGAAATGCGCGAAGGAATAATTACCAATGTTTACTTGTCTTGTGATGATTACGAGGTCAACTACATATCCAAAATTTAATGGACGAACTAATTAGATGCAATTTAAAAGTTTGAGACAAATTAATAATTTATAAAAGTTCGAGGAGCAAAAATATACAACAGTATAAGTTGGCAGAAAGATTTTAATAGGATGAGTCATGTGCTTCTTATTTCTATATATGACATGTCATGTGCTTCTTTTGAAGATGCCCTAATCTTTTTTTGGAAGGGGACGGTTTCTTCTTCTTCTCAAGGTTTCTTCTTTGGATAGGTTTCTTCTTGCATATGCACTGCCGCGTCATAGCTTCTTTTTTTTTTTAAATTTATATGCAATATTTCTTTTTAGAAAATACATGGTCAGCCGCGTCATAGCGTTGAAAATAAGAGAGAGTTGATTATGCCACGTCTCAAATCATGTTCCAGAAGGCATTGACCTCTTCAAAGAATTATATACGCTCAAAAAAGAAAAAGAAAAAGAAAAAAAAAACGTTTTTATGCTTTTAATATACTAACTCATTTGCACGTGCATTGCACGTGCTATTCTTTCAAATCATATTCTCAATCTCATACTAAAAGTCATCCTTCTGTTGGTCAAGGAAAAGAAGATAACTGTGTGTTACATTTCATATTTATATTGAAAAGAAATTTACAAAGGATTCTTTCATTAAACTTTGGACCTCTTAGCGTGAGTCTTACGATCAAGCCTACAACTACTCCATCTACCCTTTTGGGACCATGACTTTTGGGACCATGACTACAAATTTTAATATTCAAATGAAAACTATTAACTTAACAATTCACGTTGATAGTTTCTAGGATTATGTTTCTAAGTATAGAAAATAGGCATATTTATATTTATGTTTGTAGTTCTTTTTTTTTTTTAAGGAAAAAGAAAGAAATTAGTGTTCCGTATTATTGTAACAAACAGTTTTAAAATTTTCTTTTTTTTTTGGTTTACTTATAAATCTATTAATCACATAATATTTTTTCCAAGATTTAGAAAAAAGAATATTACTAATTCGTTTTATACACACACACACACATATATATATATATATATATGAGTACAATTAAATTGCTATGTCATTTAGTTATGTCATCTACTCATTATTCAATTATAAGTAAAAAATAACAAAATTGAATACGATGCAATAGATGTTAGCCGGCGTGGAAATAAGCAATTAGAGAAAAAGAAAAAGAAGAGGGAAAAGAAAAGATGGCATGTTCGGCTAAGAAAAAAGTCAAGAAAAGGCATGCAAAAAAGTAATTATAGAAAGATAAAAAGAAAAGAAAAAGAAAAAGATGGCATGTTTGTTTGAGAAAAAATAAAGAAAAGAAATGTAATGCATAAATAACAAAAAAAAAAAACAAAACAAAACAAAAGGAAAGAATTAGAGTCAATATTACCAAATACTTACTATATTAGTAATTCTTTTTTCAATATCATGCGCCGTAAATAATAATCCATGCAAATAATATATCTGATTGAATTTTGTTTTCGGTGTCTAGAATTATGTTTCGTGATATGGTCCTTTACGTAAATGAGAAGAAAAATGAAAGGAAAAAAAAAAACAAAAAAGCTAATGCTTCATTTAAAATATATATATATATATATATATATTGAAAAACGTTATGATTTATAAGCCTCCACAACAAAGGAAAGTGCTTTCTTTTGAAAGGAATAACCCCTGGTCTTTGCGTAAACGAATTATTAATGAGAGAGTGTTGTGGGCCTTGTGGTTGCATATATACATGCACATAAAAAGGGTCAACATTCAACCACTTTTAACAACGCAACTTCTTGATCACCTACAATCATGAAAACAAATCGTGATTAGGTAGAATCTAAATTCAATCTTTAAAAATAAAAAGGAAATAATCTTAATTGTTAAAATATAGCAGCTATTATTTCAATAAAAATTGTTAACTTGTGTTTAGCCGAATTGGTGAGGATGAGAGGGGTAAATAAAGAAATTCTAGGTTCAAATTCTTAGAAAAGGGAAAATTAAGGTGCACGAGGGAATATATATACACACCCCGTGGCCTGAAGTCTTTAGATGAATAGACATTGATTATTGGGAAAATTTTAATTTAATACCATGTGTTATATCAAATACATGTTTGGTATCCTATGTTTTAGAATATTTTATATCAGTATCTTAACCTTTTAGAAAAAAAAAAAATTTAGCACTTAGAGGCATTTTTTGGGACACAAAAGGACACAAATATCTTTTTGTATAATTGACTGAAATTTTCAGCAAAAAAACCCAAAATCTAAAAAAAAAAACTCAAAAATTTCAATAAACCGAAAACTCTACCATTCCCATCCCAAAACTCTCTCTCATCCCTCAAAATCTACCATATCCACCAAGCTTCAAGGACGAAATCCCCTTTCTCATTGATGAAATCCCAAAAATCTACTATATCCATCGAATCAGCATCACTCAATTTCCTCTCCCCTAACTCCTTGGCCTTCCTGATCATGCTGTCGATCTTATGCCGTCCCTAGAAAGCCTCCACGATCACCTCCCACCGGCACGACTTCGCAACCAGATTCTTCACTAACTGATTCTTCAGAACCTTGATTTCCTCTTCACTCCACTCCTTCTCCTCCCATGTTCTTCCTCCTTTTTGTCCTTCTTCGGTTCTCTCACCGTCACGCTTGCAATCGCTAGGGTTTACGATCTGAGCGAGGCTAGAACTAGAATTTGTAGAATGATGAATATCTTCAGCATTGATGTCGTTTTCCACTATTTCCCTTTGGATTGGAGGCTCCAATGGTGATTTCGCATCAGTGGTGTTGTTGGACCCGTGTTTAGACATTCCAACAGTGTCGTTTTTCCTATTGTTACCTTCTTTTGAAAAGCTAACAGACTTCTCCATCATCATTAATTAAGAGCTTTTGTGACGCCAAGTAACAATGTTGTTTTAGGAAAAATGTATTTTTTTTAGTTTTTGCAATGAAAAAGAGGAAAAAGTAGATTTGGTTTTGGGAAAAAATTGGAATGGATGAAGAGAACGATCGTGGCCGATAATGAAGGAGAGTTGTTCTTCTTCGTAGGTAGCTCAAGCTCAAGAGGCTAGTTTTTTTTTTTTTTGGATCAATTCATGCCTGGGTTTTTTCATAAGCACAAGCATGAATTTTTTGTGTTTTTTCTTGTTTTTGTTTTTGTTTTTTCATATTTTGGGTTTTTTTTACTCAAAATTTCAGTCAATTATAAAAGGGTATTTATGTCTTTTTGTGCCCCAAAAAAGGCCTCTGGGTGGTAAAAAAGATTTTCTAAAAGGTTAAGGTACATAGGGTACCAAAAGCATATTTTAATATAACACAGGGCACTAATTTGAAATTTTATCTTGATTATTTTGCAATTTGCACCACTTTTGTGGCGTTTTTCCATTTGCTGATAATGAACTCAAAGTGCTTATAATAGTGAGAAGTAATCACATTATAATTGGTCAATTAAACAAATTACAATATTATTTAAGTAATTTTTAATACTTTTGTTTTTGAGTTTATTCAATAACACAACATACTTAAAGTCTAAAATTATTTAGAACACTAAGAGCATCTCTAATGCAATACTAAATTTATGGGTTAATGGTAGAGGTGTACATTTGGGCTGCCCGACCAGGCCCAATTAATGAAAATGGAGGCCCGGCTCGATCCGACCCTAGGCCATGCCGTCCGAATTTGTACAAAGGAATTTGAAAAGAAATTATCTAATTGAGCTGGCCTAGCCCAGCCCGGTTCCAATTTACACCTAAATCTTCGACCCAGCCCTGTCTGAAGCTTAGGCTCGGTCTAGCCAGGCTCAGGCCAAAAGATATGGGCCATGGACCAGCCCACTTGGCCCAACCCAAATTGATAGCTCTAGTTAATGGTAAATTTAGCATTTGAATGTAAATAAAAAAAACTCTCTCCAATATAATGCTATTTTTAATGTTGCATTTGTTGTTTGTTACAAAGTTTAGCATATACAAATTTAGCATTTGATTCCTATTGGTTGATAGATTGACTTTTTTGCTTTACTAATTACAACATTGTTACTTTTTAATTATTTTAATATTAAAAACTTACTTTAAGTTTAAAATTCAACATTAATATTGATTATTTTATTATAGCATAAAATAAAATAACATGCTTTTTGGTAACATATATAACATTGATATTGACATTTATATTGGTGATGATCTACGTATTAAGAGGGTGAAACAAAATCAAACAGTTGATTTTAATCCCTCGATGCAGTTGCAAAACTTCAAGAATTGAGATCATATGAAAACGTGGCATCAAAACTATAAGACGTGTACAAATAACAAAAATTGCAAACATCCCCTCCCAATGCTTGGACGACAAATGATTAGTAATTATAAAATAATTATATAGATACACATCAATAAAAAGAAATGGGCCTGCATTATTTATTGTTTAAATGGTAGTAAGCATCTAATTATTCTACTTTTTTTTCGTTGTGCTGATGACTTTATGATCTGTTCCCCACGCGGTTTTTAGCTTCTCCACTCTGCCTTCCCACGATACAACCTCTACTCTCCGGCAGACAGATCTTCCTTCCTCTGTCCTCTTTCATCCCCTTGCATATAAATATATATATATTGATCTCCTACATATCTTCACTTTCATCTATATGTAATATATCAACCTCTTTCTCTCTCTTGACTTACATATAGCAGCATACATATCTTGTCTTTGATTTTCTTCAAAAGATCCACTTCTTCGTGCAAAGATGAGTTCAGCCCAGCCTGCAGGTAAATTATATATATGTGTGTGTGTGTGCATACATATATACATACACATATGTAAGAATTAGTGTTTAGGTTCACTGTTTCATCTGTTTTGGCAATACTAATTATCATGGGGCTTCAAATTTCAATTTTTTGAACAACTATAATGAAAAAGAAGGGCCAAATTATATATAACTATTTTTATTTTTGGTGGGAAGTTTTAATTGATGAAGATCTGGTTTGGAATGATGATGTGCAGCATATCCTCCAACCTCCACCAACGCTTACGCGGCGCCACCACCAGCTGGCTATCCGACCAAAGATGGTCCTGCAGGGTACTCACAAAACCAGCAGCCTCTTCGTGTTGAAACCAAGTCTAGGGGTGATGGCTTCTGGAAAGGATGGTAATAATCAAACCCCACCCCTCCCTCCCCCCTACCCCCCTCCCCTTCTTGTATATATATTTTGCACCCCTATACGTACGATACAGAACCACACATAGCCGAAGATAGATGGCCGTTCTAGTAGAATTTTTATTTTTTGTTTTAAGTTTATACATATATTATGTTAGAACTTATAGTTCGTCTTATATTATACATATGTGATTCTCTCCCTCGTGATTATGACCCTGTTCCTGACTAATTACATATATCAACTTTTGTACTAAATGAGTTTTTTAAATTTTGAGTGACAAATTAAATGATTTATTTGCACTGATATTTTTATTGTTTGTTGGTGTGTTTATGTAACTATGCAGCTGTGCTGCCTTGTGTTGCTGCTGTGCTTTGGACGCATGCTTCTAAGGGGTTTCACATGATCATGATTGTCTAGTTTTTGCTTTGGATAGTTATATTCTGATGAAGAGGACCGTGTTGATTTTGGGACATTTATTTACTTTTCTTTGTTTTATTAATTTCACCTTTTTTTTTTGGGTATTATAGTAGTTCATTGATCATTTGAATATTGCGATTATGTACCAGACTTGACTTTTTTTTTTTTGAAATATCATGTATCTAATAAAATACATTGGTTCTCTTTCTTCACTACAAGATTTGATTCTTTGCACAGTTTTTATTAGTGTTTGATTAATTAGCAGCCTTGATAAAAGTGATTATCTTCCTAGCGCAAAGTCATGATTAAGAAAAAGGTTCAATAAATGATATTCAAGTTGAATTTTGAGTGTTTGAAAATTTGCCCACGCAACCCCCACAAGAATTATGGCCAATTTTGATGAAATGGTGTTTGAATAAAGGATTTTGTTAGAGAATAGGAAATGTGACGGTGTATAACATATACTAGTTTACAGTCTATACAAACATAGATTGAATTGCAAATCTCCTATAAAGAATAATCCAAGTTAAAATTGATTGTCCATCCTTATAAATTACAAAATTGATTTAATTCACTTTCATACCTCTTTGAAATGGAAGTTCCGATAATGACACAAGTTTTGAAGATGATGATCTGTCGGCGACCTCTTTAAAAGCATGGATAAATTTGCATTAGAGGTAATGAGAGAGTAAACACACTGATGGCGATATATTTCATACGGTGAAAAACAGGGCTTGCAATATCAGTATGTGTTTATGGGTGAAAAGCACATTGACCAATTATTAGTTCAAAACAGCGTTTGCAATGTCAATATGTTTTATGGGTGAAAAAATAAAAATTACTCGATGTTTGGGAGCATTAATTTGAACTAATTATTAGTGTAAAATATTGTAGTATATAAAAATTTTACATTATAAATTACTTTTATTTTATAATGTAATATGTAAGGGTTTTATTGTTTGAGTTTAAGAGCCCGCTTGGTTCGAGTATTTGAATAAAATATTTGAATGAATATTTAAATTTTTGTGAGAGAAAATACTGTAGCAAAATAATTTAAACCGTAATTCAAGTATCGAAACAAACGGGCGTAAACCACTTGGATAAAAGAGACGTTTTTGGTAGCATGATTAAATGTTGAGTGGTTGTGTGAATGTATGTTTTCCACGTTGTTTGAATATGATAGATACCTAATCCTGGTCCTTTGTCCCCTTACAGATTTGACACACAAAAGCCATCCGCAGCTTACAAATTTTTGTTGAATTTGAGGAATGACACGGTTTTTGTAAAATTACCATCGTCGTCATAAGATAATTGAAAGGCAAAATCTATAGCCGAATTGTATCAAGGATCAATCGCCCATTTGATGTCACTTTGATGATTTATACGGTGCTTGATTTTGATCTACCATGATAATGACAAATAAAATGCGAAAAAAAAAAGTAAAAACAATGGGAAATATCTGGTCAGAACCTATAACAATGTGAACTCAATTGTTGAAAATTCTCATAAAGTGGTCATTTTTCTTTATTACATGGCCTAGTTTTTCAGGAATTTTTTTTTTCCACTACGGGCACAAACAAAAGAAATACAGGTCGTTTGGTAGTGTTTTTATTTTATTTTTTATTTTTTAAAAAAAATTAAAATGATAATATTTTAAAAAATATGTTGAGATTGTTTTTTGAAATTGTGTTTGATTGTATATATGATATATTTTTAAACACCAATATTTTTTATTACAAAATTATTAATATAATAAATAAAACCAAAGTTTGATTAAAAAACTATTTACTAATATATTAATACTTTGTTTATTATAATTGACAAAACAAGGAAGACTTCCTCTTCTTCTGCTCCGGTGAGCGCAGCATGCCGGCGACGGCCAATGCACAGATCAACGACAACAGAGCCAACCCTACGTGATGACGATGTGATGGAGCCAGCCCTACACTTGACATCGACGGCGCGAAGGCGATCTTCCTCTCATGAGATCACACAAGTTGGGATCTTACTATCGCGAGCTTCGACAGAGATTTGGTCGGGTCAAAGATCATCGGCATTGGGATCGGAAGGCCACTGGCAGGGAGTGCTAGGGTGGGAGGCCGCTAGCGAGGGGCGTTGGGTTCACCAGCGAGGGATGGGGTGCTTAGGACGCCAGGTCGTGGGTTGCCGTGCTCTAACTGGGTGACGTCGTGATTGCCAGTGGAGTTGTTGGGTTTCACCAATGAAGAGTGGGTTGCTGGGTTAGGTACTTAGGACGATCATTGAAGGTCACTGGAGAGAAGACGAGTGGGAAGAGAGGGGGGGCTGAGACAAGAAAATAGAAAAGAGTTCAAAAAATGACCTTTTTTTTCTAATTTGAGGAAAAAAATTGGAAAAAAAAAAAAAAGGAACAATTTCATTTTCATTTTTTCAAAAATTTTTTGGCAAACGTTGTTTCATTTCCATTTTCATTTTTTTGTGTTTTTGAAAATGGGAAAAACATTTTCAAAAACAAAACCAATCTTAATCGACAAGCTCAATTGCTGCTTTCATAGCTTTGTCTTGGTCGGTAAGTTTAGCATTTGGAGCTTTTCCACCCATTGCTCTAACCCATGTTTGCATCAGCCAAACAAATGTCTATGTAGTTTCATCAGCAAGCAAAGCACATCGAAGTAGTGTGGACTGAAGATGATTGTGCACTCCAATAAATGGAGCAAAAGGCATCTTGTATTTGTTTGTAATGTATGTTGTGTCAAAAGATACAACATTTCCAAAAATCTTATAATCTTCTTGACTTTTTCGTCAATCTAAATACATTTTTTAGACTTAGAGTTTTAGCATGGTGGTTAGAACCATTAATTAGAACTATAAATATTGTAATATGTGAGAGCTTTACACTATAGCAACTTTTTTATTTTTACTGTAGTATGTAAGAGCTTTACACTGCTCCGAACTAAAAAGTTGATTAGAATCAACTAATGCCAAACAGGCTCGGTCCATTACATAAAAGAAATTTGGATTTTGTTCTTGCATTTGCATAAAGTGTTCAAGCATTGCCTTAGAATCTCCTTTTTCTAATGCCAAACGTTTTTCTTCATCCAAATGATTTCCAATGTCTTTTTTCCAAAAATCCAATATTTTCATGTCCACCATATTGCTTGCCCATTACGGCAAAAATTTTACTTGTACCAACACCAATATTATGTTTGTTTGAAGAGGTAATACTTCTGTGGCATGGACGGTAATGAGAATAATCTGGGTATAATTCATGATTGTGCTCTTTGATGAAACTACGAGCATACCCTTTTCCATCTAATCTTCTCTTTACATGCAATGATGCTTTACAATTTATCTTCAAGCAAGAACGTGGATTTAAAGCATTAGATTCACGTTTTGCTCCATACCTTGTGCAAGAAAATTTCACATCAATGAATTCACTTCTTGTTTTTTACCGGCGACTAGATTTTTTTGAAATTCCAAACCCAACCAACTTTGCATACTTCAAATAAAAGGAAAATGCCTCTTCATGTGAACTAAAATTCATTCCAATACAAGGCTATGTAATTTTGTCCCCATCATCATCAATAGTAATATCAACACTTTGGACACCTTCCTTGTCAATTTCTTTATCTAAGTTCAGATCCACGGTAATCTACAAAAAAAAAAGAAAAAAAAAAGATGGTTCATTAAAAAAATAGCAAAATAAACTAGAGGAAATATTGACACATAATGGAAGAAATGAAAATTTATCAAAAAATTCGTTTTCAGAAAAAAAAATTAAAGAAATTCGTATTGCAAGAAAACCCAATGAAGAAGAGGAGCTTTAGCAAGTATATGTTGATTTTGGATAACAAATAAAAATCCAACAAAGACTTGATTTTGCAAGTAGAGTGTTTTTTTCCCCCTGCTCTAAAGTTGATAACTTACCTTGGAGAAAAGGATGAGTAAGTGTTGAAGAGAAAAATGAATTCTAAAGCAAAAGGGCGCAGATGAGAAAGCTGAATTCTAAGCAAACGCCCAGGACAAAGGTTTTGTATATCCTTGTTCGTTTTTCCTATACCATGTGATTGAATTTCATCTTCACTGGTAATTTTGTAAAAACAAAAAATCTCTCTCAAAATTCATTATCCCTTGTACAAAAGGAAGAATGGCATAAATAAAATGAAGTGTAAAATAATGGTCTTTAGTTATGTTTATTTTTTATAGGAAAATGAGCTGACATATGGTAATAGTAGAAAATAAAAAGTGATTTTATCATTTTTCCAATTATATTGTATATGTAGAGAAAAAATAGTAGAACCAACTATTGTTTACCCAAATTACAAAGATATCCCTTAGACCAAAACTAATCACACTAACACCCCCTAACTATTCAAAAAAATTACAGAAAAACCCCCTCTGTTAGTTGATCATATTTAACTGTTATTTGGTCATTAATTTTACTTAAAATGCCAACATTGCCCCTCTGTCAATCAGAAAACGTTTTAAGATATTTATGTGCCTGAAAATGACATTTTTCACGTTCTTTAATATTAAAAAATAAGTATGAACAATTTAAACACACTTGTAACTATAAATTTCACTCTGCTGGAAGATTTTAATTTTAAAAAGTTAGCCGTTATACAAATTAATCACATAAAGTAATAATAACCACACAAAGTAATGAAAATCACACATTAATCTCAACAAAACTAAAAGAAATTAATTTTAACACAATCAAAACTAACTAATTCTAACAAAACCATAATTCAATTATAAAGAATGTTTATTTATTTTTATTAAACTTTACAATTTATAAACAAAAATTAAAAAAATGATTTTTTTTTGGAAAAAATAAAACATATATATAACTAAAAAATTATTTTTTAAAAAATTTATAATTTAAAAAATTATTAAGGAAAAAATCTTTATTCCAAAAAAATTAAAAAAGACTATTTTAAAGAAAAAAGCCTAAAGAAATATGATTTATGAGCTCAAAAAACAAATTTAATTTCAAAAAAAACAAAAGCAAAGAAAACTCTTTGTCTCTCTGTTTTTCTCTCTCTCTTTGTCTCTATGGGTGCTCTAGGTCTGCGGTGCGGTGGGGTGGGGTGGGGTGGGCGATAGGGGTGAGGTCTTGTCAGGGTCGAGAGTAGGTCACCGGCATGAGAGGCGGGTGGCATGGGCCTGGGCATCGGGGAGGGAGTTGGGGTAGGGGGGAGGCAAAGGGAGCGGTTGTTTGGCTAGGTTAGATTAGGTTTTTTTTTTTAGATCAATGACTGATATTTGATGTTTTTAGATTAATAGTCGAAATTAAAAAGGGTATATTTATCATTTTAACTAAAAATTTAACAGAGTTAATTTTTAGAGTGTTAGTGTGATTAGTTTTAGTTCAGAGAGTGTCTTTGTAACTTGTGTAAAGCAAAGAAGGTCAGTGTAATTTACTCAGAAAGAAAACAATGGATGGGAAGAGAATGTGGGCGAAACCAGCTGTTTCATGCCTTGAAGTCATCATCTGGTTTTTTTTTTTTTTTTTTAGTTAAAATCATCCCCTTCATGAAAAGTATTGTTTCAAGTAAAGTTTCCATTCTTGTCTAACGCTTAGCTCTCCCAATCCTTAAGAATATTTCCTTTTCCTAAAATAGAGCTATTTTACTTGTCGAATCCGCAACTGCTAACGAGGTCTTTTTCTAAATTCCCAGAATGGTATGAGAAGATGTTTGGAAATATTTTGGAGAGAAATCGACAATCGACTCTTTGGAAAAAGCAATCATCATCTTCTCTTGATGTTATAGTCGCTCTAAGTTGATTTTTGAGGCATAAGCCGTCCTTTGACTGTAACAATTGAATGATAGGAATTTTTTGCTTAATATTGTCTTATATAGGCATTTACAAATTGCAAAAGTTTTTTTTTACTAAAATATTGTCTTACAGACCGTTTGATAAATTGATTCGAATTAGTGATTTGATTTGAGTTAGTGTGATTTAAATTAAGATTTGAGTTAGTGATTTGAATTGTTATCCAAATTGACGTTTGGATGTGCATTTAAGTTTTAATCTGAATATTGAATAAAAGTGAAATTTTTGTTTGAAAAAGTTGTAAAAATAGTTTTTGATTTATTAACAAATCTAATAAAATCTTAATGTTAATGATTCAAAAAATATGTAATATGAATCTTAATTTATTCCTCTATTCACTAGAAACATAATGAAAAAATATCATCTCAATTGGATATTAAATGAAGAAGTTATGATTTTTTTTCCTCAAATATAAGAGAGAGAATTTTAGTTTTTACTGTAGCAAAGATATCCGAGTATCAAAAATTTAAGGGAGTCAGAACTCTTAAAACTTGAATTTTTGAAACTCAAAGGATTCAAATTTTGACAAAAACAAATACATATCCAAATGATTCTTAATATTCGACTCCATATTTAAGTTCATTGAGTGCAAAAAATACTCAAACCAAACGGTGCCTTATATTACTCGTCACCAATTTCTCCTTAACAATGATCGAGTGTTTTATGCATGTTTGTCTAGTTAATTTCCAAGGATTGTCTTGGAAAGAAAGAAATGGTTATTTCGCATAAATCATTAAATCAAGAAATATCATTTTCGCTACGTTAAGCTCGATTCACTTTTATTCAGGGTAAAAAAAAAAATCTCCATTCAGGTTGTTGTACCAAATACCAATTATAGTTTTCAGAAGCAATTAGTTTATTAGGTTTTAAATTGCTAAACGACACAATCCACCGTCTACCGCTTTTAAAAACTAGCGTGACAAAGACAAAACTATTACTAATTTGTGCAACCACTACCGCCGTTTGTCGCATTTGAAGATTTTTGTATGCCTCTCTAATGATGCGGATCAACTTCCACACCCAAAAAAAAAAAAAAAAAAAGAAGAAGGTAGGCACAACGGCTTCAAGTAGACTGTAGATGATTTCTCAAAAAAAAAAAAAGGAAAAAGGGTAGACAGTATGAGCTACTTATATTGAGAAAAAGAAAAAAAAAAAACATTAAAGAAGTATAGGATACTTGTAGAGGAAGGTTTTTTTTTTCAAAGGATTTGGATTTATCTATCTAGAGTTCTCTCTAGTTTACAACTAAAAAGATGTAGTCACGTTATTTTGTTTTCTTTTTTTTTTTTGTTTTTTTTTGGTTTTTTTGGTCTTTTTACCCTTAAAATCTTGTATTGATGATTACAATCCTCTCAAATATTATTTCATCAAACTTAAACCCTAATGAATAACTTTTATTTATAGAATCGTTCCTCTGATTTTTTTTTCCCCATAAGTACCCTTACATTAAACAAATTTCCCTCCTTATATACACTCTAATTAGTTTATTTGATTTTCCTTCACCAAAATATTTATTTTCTTGGATAGACTATACTCGATCCTAATTTCAAATATTTATCAATGCATATATTAGATAAGAATATGCTTCCAACTAGATGTACTAGTGTTTTTAACTTAAAAGAGTGAGAAGATTCAAATGCTGCGAACTCTAAGGTCATTTTGTACAAAACCCATGGACTCATTGTAGGTTTCATTTGGTAAACCTAATTGGAACTAATAGTTTTAACTGTTACAATATAAAGCTCTCACATGCTGTAATGTAAAGTCAAAATTTGTTATAGTGTACATCTTTTATATGCTATAGTATATTGGTTTCAACTTACAATTCCAACTTTGTTACCAAACACTTCCATAATATGTTACGGTAACAATATCTATATGCTTTTACATATGTGATTTTTAATCTTAATGATACACTACAATATTCATTGGAGAAATTTGCACTCGTGGTCCCTCAACATTTTAATAAATGACATTTTAGTTTCTCTTTTCAAATTTTAGCCTAACAACCCTTAAACTCTTAAAACTACTTAGAAGTACTCCTATGAAAATCCATACAAAATTCACAGAATTACACGGGGCCCATCATGAAAATGCCCTTAATTTGGACCAAAAAACACCGACCCATTTTTAATAAATTAAAAATCCCAAAACCCAGAGTTCGATCTAGAGTTTCATTGGCGGTTGGTAGGGGTGAACAATGGGCGGTTTGGCGGTTTTTGGGCGGGTGCGGTGCGGTTTTTTTGGATGGCGGGTTGGCGATTAACTAACCCACAAACCGCCCACCACATGGCGGGCGGTTTCGGTTTGGTTTTGGGCGGTTGCGGGCGGGTTGAGGCGGTTTAGACCTATGCTATTGCCCAATCCTCAATGTAATTTTTTGGACCTTTTTTTTTAAAAAAGTGAAAAAAAATTTGTAGAAAATATAAGATGATAATACATAAAGCATTCTCAAGTCTCAACAACAAGCAAGTTTAATGCCTAAAGACAATAATCATATTCAAAAGTACAAATTAAGAAACATAATCATTCACTTCACAAAATAATTTAGTTTGATGTCTTTTTCTACTAACTTACTTGATATGAAATTTGATCACTTCCACTTTCCAATAT
This sequence comes from Artocarpus heterophyllus, assembly GCA_025403435.1. NCBI lineage: Eukaryota > Viridiplantae > Streptophyta > Magnoliopsida > Rosales > Moraceae > Artocarpus > Artocarpus heterophyllus. Next base: position 161,206 of record JAJQZP010000453.1, read on the forward strand.
GTCAAGAGGCAGCCGAGCCTGTGCTTGGAGTGTTGGATTGTTCAATTATCTCTAAAATCAAAGCAAAATCAAATAAATGATAAGTTTTAAAGAATAAGTAGAATTGTAACGAACTTAAAAATTATACAATTACCTATCTCAAGATTCTTAGAAGTCTCAAGAACCTCCTGCTCGTTCATATACTCCATCACAATGATTGGTTGATGAGACTCACTCAACCAATTCTTCAAGCAAATCAATGCCTCTACTGTCTTAGGACTTAGCGAGCTCCTAAAAGGATCAAGTATGCGGCCTCCAATAGAAAATGCAGCCTCAGATGCAACAGTTGTCACCGGAACAGCAAGTACATCACGGGCAATGCAAGACAAAACTTTGTATTTCACAGAATTCACCATCCACCACTTCAAAATGTCAAAATCATCAACATTAGTTGTGTCTATATCCTCAGGAGGCTCGTTCAAGTACCTGTCCACCTCATTCTTTATTTTACCACTATCTTGATTTCGCCGTTGTTGCACGAAACTATCATGCCTACTAAATTTAGTAGCTTTAGTAAACATAAAAGATGACGACAATGAAGTTTGCTTGACAATTTCTACTTGACTTGCAGCTTGAGCTTGAGGTTCTATTGGCTGTGGCAATACACCGAACTCTTTCTCGTTATAATACTCAAACATCTTCCTCAAATCATCTTCAACATTGTTTATTATGGACTTACATGTCCTTGAGTCATGAAAAGCACTCAAGCAATGATGTAAATACTCAAATTTTTATCGAGGATCAAGGACGGTGGCAAGCAACAAACATCCATTACTCTCCTCCACTTTTCCCCAATATTTTTCATATTTTAGTCTCATATTAGAAGCCATTGATGCTAACAAAGAATTCTCAGAAGCCTCATCACTCAAATCATACAAATGCTCTTGAATTTGACAAATATCCCGAAAATATTTATTACAAGTGACGTAAGTGGAACCACTAAACCTCAAAGTGATCTCATAAAAAATAGCTAAATATTGCTTAAAGATTTTTGCATTTTCCCAATCAAGTTCATCCGGTGGCCCGTCCCTTTTTTTGCCATCCCTCCCAATCTCTTCAAAATATTTGAAGTAATTTTGATCGCCATCCAACCTTTCAAATGCCTTTTGAAACTTCAAGGCTTGGTTTAGCATCAAATATGTAGAGTTCCATCTAGTAGTGACATCTAAGCATAAAAGTCCTTTACAAGGGATCCCCTCCATTCTCACACACTCCTTAAACGTCAATAGTCTTGCTGTCGATGACCGCACATATCTTACTGCATTTCGAATACTATTTATCGACGCTTGTTTCTCTTTCAAACCATCCTTGACAATCATATTGATAATGTGAGCACAACACCTCATGTGTAAGAACTTACCATCAAGTACTAGCCCCTCCTTTTTCTCTTCAAATTTCTTCTTCAAGTATTTAATGGCCCTATCATTGCTAGAAGCATTGTCAACTGTCACTGAGAAAATTTTATGGATACCCCACTCAATTAAACAAGCTTCAATTGTCTTAGCAATAGTGTCTCCATGATGATCTGTAATTTGGGAGAAATTAATAATTCTTTTTTGTAAATTAAAATGACCATCCACCCAATGAGCTGTGATTACCATATACCCAATATTTTGAATTGACGTCCAACAATCTGTAGTAATAGAAACCCTTTCCTTTTTCAAGATGTCTTTCAATTTCTTCTTCTCAGCTAAATACATCTTGTAAATGTCTCTAGCAATTGTAATCCTTGATGGGGGGTCAAAGCTAGGTTGAAGCTTTTGACAAAAACGCTTAAACCCTTCACTTTTGACATGCCTGAATGGCAACTCAGTCAACACAATGTACTCGGCAACAGCTTCCCTACAAGCCTCTTTGTTGTAATGCTTAGCCACTAATTGTCCTTCATTTGCTGTGTTGCCTCCTTTCTTTGGTTCAAATACCAAGACCTTTTGTTTCTTGTCAATAGGTTTATTGGGATTTTTTGAGCAACTTCTCAAATGATTCCACAAAGTACTCGTCCCATGCTTCTTTCCTTCACTAGCAAAATCTGCCTCACAATGTTTGCACTTTGCTCTTCTCTCCCCTTTCTCATCAAAATAACGAATGAAGTCCTTCCAAACCTCACTAGTTTCTCTAAGAGGATTTTGGCCTTTCCGTTTTTTGGAATTTTTTTCATCTACTATCTCTTCGTCTGATTCAAATTCCTTCTGAAGATCAACTAGTTTTTCTTTTTTAGAAGCACTATCAATAATGCCAAGACTTGAAGAGGTTTGAGATTGACTAGAACTTCCATCCATTTTTCACCTAGAGTACATCATTGAAAAAGAGAAAATCATACATGGATGCGAGAAGGAAATAAATTCTAGAAATAAAGAAGGCAATAAGTTCAATTAATTAGTGGTGTTATTAAAGTCAATTGGTGTTATTGAACAAAATTGCAAAAAGCAATACCAACCTCCCCTCAAGTAATGAACAAAATTGCAAAGGAATTTTTAAAATTTTCTTACTTGGCCCAGCAGATCTCGATTAAGACAGCTACTTGAGGATTTATATTAGCCGGAATCTCAAGCCTTCGGTTGTTGAAAACAACTGCTGCTACAACCTGAGGAAACAGTGAATTACAAACTCAAACATGTTATAGTTTGTAATTGCATTAAATAGTACTTAAGGAAGGAATATTTTTGTTTGAGATCTATGAGTCTAAAAATACTATTGTTAATAAGGTTGATCATCCAATATATCAAATCATTAATTGTTCTTGCAATTAATTACTAACATGAAATAGGTCATTTGTTACAACCAATTAACAGTAGGCAAAAACAAACAAAAGTTATAGAAGAGGTGTAGCATAGAAGAGATCACATACATGAGTATAATTCAGCAAGATGGGAATTGTAATTAGTTTGCTCCTTTAAGCTATAAATAAAAGTTGATAAATTTTCCTTCAAAAAAAATTAATAAATTCACTAATTTATCCTCACTACACAGAAAAGTAAAGAAAAGTAATATGGAGAATACGACAATAAAAAAAAGAAAAGAAAAAAAATGCACTGAACAACACGCAAACAAGCTAAAATGAGAACCATACATGAATCATGTTTGTCATGTCAACTTGGTCAGTAGTAGTGATTTATCATACAAAGAACAAGAAAATCATGACCAAATAGAAGAGATTTGTAGAAGGGTGATAATAAAGGAACATTTTGAACATTGACGACAACATATAGCAAGCAAACAGAAACCAACAAAAACTTCTTTACTAATCCAACAACTGCAACAAAAGTCAAAAACCACCCTGTGACCCATTTTGACGACAGCTGTTGTTTTGAATAGTATTGTCGTACTGCATGGCTGAACTGACGTTTTAATACTGGAAAGCTCCATTTTTAGCTTATTAATTATAACTAGACTAGACTAGAAGAATGAGAAGGTGTAGTACTAGTTATTGATATTGATCCACACTTTCTCTAATCTGTTCAAAGACTTGGAAAGTCTCACCACAGACAGAGAGAGATATGGGGATGAGTAGTGAGTTCATCAGGTTAAGTCTCAAGTTTGAGTGGGAGGATTTTACACTTGCAAATAGCGTTGTGTTTAGAGAGAGAGTTCTTTTTTTATTTTAAGATGAAAAGTGGAAGCGTTTCATACTACATAGAACTTTGTATGAGAGAGGAGAGAGATAGGGGTACTTGTTGTTTAAGCAGATCAACCACGATCAAGAGCAAGAAACACGAAGAAAAAACAGAAACGAAAGGAGAAAAATCGAACACTAGCGATTTTACTTGGTTCGGATTAACAATCCTAGGTGGCCCCTGTCAAAACAGAAACGAAAGGAGAAAAATTATGAGACTTAGTCGATCTATACTTAGCCCATTACATTTATTTATAAAGATTAAAAATAAAATGCTAACTAAACTAGAGTTACGCTTCTTAACCTCTCAAAGTTACAACATGGTCAAGTCAGCTATAACAATTTAACAAATCGAGTTGCAGTCTTGTTTGTCACCAACCAACTTAAATATAAGTAAAACAGCCGATAAAATAGAGTCATCAATTCTAACAGGACTTTCTCATCCTTACTATTTATTACAATGATATTGGTATCGTTGGTGCAAAGGGAGAAGCGTATGCATGACAGAGTCTCAAAACAAAACAAGATCTCAACTTACAGGAGTGTCAAGGGTGAAATCTTTCCAATCTCCTTGGGTATCGTGCCCGTTAATCCATTCCACATGAAAATCACTTCCAAAAAATAAAATAAAATAAAATAAAACGATGAAAAGATATGACGTTAGCATCCCTGAGAAGAATATCAGAATAAGTTTTGAAAACAAAATGTAAGCACAAATCAGATCATAAGTGATACAACTCACATTATCCAAAGATGAGATAGCTAGCTAAGCTCAGGTGCTAAATTTCCTGAGAGATTCTTATCCATGAGTTGGCTGCATATAAAACTTTTCATTATAAAAATGGATGGCCTAGCTGACAGTCTAGATGATAAGAGGCAAAAGGACTACATAGAGATGAGAACATTCAATGTACACCACGTATTATAGCTAATTAAAGGGAAAAGAAATAAGAACTTTCAATTATGTACGACTTTTTGGGGATAACATCCTCAAAGTATATCATTTTTATAGAATTGCAAAAGACTAATGAACACAATTAACAAAAGAAGAAAGGGTGAGGAGTGGCATATGAGAATAACGACATACAGTTCTATAACATGCAAGTATCCATCATTCCCAGTTTGATTCGAACATATAACTTTAGTCCAGTTAGATGTACAAGGATCCCCCTTGTTCCAGTTTCCGAGAGAATTGTTGGGATCAATTAACCTGCCCTTCACAGCCTGCAAGGCTTTCACTGCAAATAGAAACCCAGATTCAAAAACTTTCAAAGGGCTATCCCATTTTATCAAAGCAAAAGATTAGACACCTTCTTCAATAAATAGTACTATCCTCACTTTTATAACAATTAAAATCGAACCTCTTATAATTACTATAAAGACTAGCTAGAATGCTGACACTAAACAGAATGCAGAACAGAAAAATTGCAAAAAAAAATCATAAATAGAATTTGAACTTTCTAATGTAGTAGATGATCGCCAGGAATTAAAGAAAATTAAATGTTAACCTTCGGAAGGATCTGTAAGTTGTGCCATCACGTGAAGCACAAGGCAACAACATGACATAGCGATAACACCCCCAACGTGGTCCAGTTGTTCCAATCAAGCTGGATATTTTGACTCTATATATCCCCAAAAAAACAATTATTCAAAGACATTTTTCACTTTCACACTCAACTGCAACAAAATTTTTACTAATCCAAATAAATTCTTGAAAGCAAACACAAGTGCAACAAACACAAATGCAAGAAAATTTAAAATAGAAGAAAACAGATTCAACACCAAGGAATTGAACACCAAGGATGGGTAACTAAACAGATTCAACACCAAGGAAAAATTTAAAAACCAAATTATAAAAAACGATGAGTTCAACAAACACAAGTGCAAAAAAGCCTAAAAAAGCGAAATAGAAGAAAACAAAAATGAAATCAGGCTTTACCCGATCCTTTGATAATTGATGTGCTACGGCCTGAAACCAAACCCATCCATGGCTGCCTTCTTGTCGTTGCACTCATGAACAGAGAACTAGGAAGAAGTAAGAAGTAAGAACCGAAGAAGAAAAGAAAAGAGGGAAAGAGAAGAGGCGCAGCCGCAGCGTAGAGAGGGAAAGCAAAAATAAATTAGGGCTGAGAGGCAAAAAGAGGGAAAGCAGAGCTGCAGAGCAGAGAACGTGTTGTGAGGCTGAGTGTAGTCTGTGTAGATAATAGGTTTAGGTTTTTTTTTTTTTTTTTTTTTTTAATATATAGGCGGGCGGGTTCGGGTTGAACCCGCCCGCAAAAATTTAAAACCAAACCCGCCCACCAAAATAATTGGTGGGCGGGTTGAACCCGCCCGCCAGTAAATTAGAAATTAAACCCGCATTTTTTCAAACGGGCGGGCGAAAGGCGGGTGCGGGGCGGTTTTTGAACACCCCTAGCGGTTGGTTCCATTTTATGTGGTTTCTGGAGAACTGAAGAATATTTGAAGTGGTTTTTTCCATGGATGTTCTGCTTCGCCTTCTCTTTCTATACCCATCATGTGCCTAACGTGGTTGCACATGAAACATATGCTTTCAAATGCTTATTCTCATAAGATGGCATGGTCTCCTTAGAACGTGCGATTTCAAAGGAGTGGCAACCATCACTACCACATGCCCAAGTCATGGCTCTTGCATTTTGGGTTTTGATTTTGTAACTATCTCTGTAGGGCGAGATTTGTTTTCAACAGTTGTATTCTTTGAACTGAACTATAATGTGCCATTTTCTTTAGAAAATTGATCTCAAAAAAAAAAAAAGGAACAAACAAAAAAAACAAAAACAAAACCAGCCCAGCACTCCCCATTTTGAGCCTGCTTGATCCGCTCCTACGAAAATGAATTAAAAAACTCATTCATACCTATGAAAATCAATCACTCCTCCATCATTTTTGAAAAATCATAAGCACCATTAAATTTCTTTGAAAACCAAAAAAAATTAAATTTTGGACATCCAAAAATGGAAAAGAAAAGGTATTTGTAAATCAAAAATTGCAAAGAGTAAAAAACAGCAGCCCCGTTGCAAGACTTGCTGCCTCCAGATCCATGGGAGCCGCCACAAGATCCGCCGCCTCCACTGAAACCGCATGTCTCCGCCACCTTCAAGATCTAGTGAATATTTGCGAACCCATATACGGCACGTAACCCGCCAAGCCACAAACACCGCCCAGCCACGAACCTTTTTCTGCCATGAACCCTGCCCAGCCGCGAACCCATCTCTAAAGCAAACCCCACCAAAGAAGACGACCCAATCTGTCTGAGTATTTCATCGGAGAAGACGAGAGCAACAGGAATTTCATCGTTTGAGTTTTTTTCTTTTTTTTCTTTTAAATAAAAATGTAAAGTGGATGAATTTACTAGTATAGTCCTTCAAAGTCGGTCGTATGACTAGCACATATTTTCGTTAGGTTATGGTTTAATTTTAATGGAAGGCCTTTTGATCGCCAAAATTTTAAGAGTTAAAGGTTATTTTATCAAAATTAAAAAGAATGACCAAAAGATCACATATTATAAAGTTAAAAGACTATCGATACAAATTATACTATTTGTTATTATAAATTTATAATACCTTTCAATGAACTACATAGTACTACAATATTCATTATTTTTGTTTACAGTCTAAACTTTGCGAGCATCATATAATTAAAATCATCATAAATGTCCAAAGTATTCTCAGTTACAACAAAATTTTGATACTTTAATATCAATGGCCCTATAACTTTAGGGTCATTCTCATTTTGTCTTTTAAAATTTAAAAATCATCACTTTACCCTTTAAATCTATAATGGTTTGTTTGGTGTGTGGGTTTGGAATAGTGTAGTTAAGAACTTTTATGATTTAAACTGTAAATTCTAAACTGTATAGTAACAATTGAATAGAGATTTCAAGGGGACTGACCTAGTCTGGGCCAGCTTAACCCATTTAATTTAGGCGCAAGCTGTGACATTCGTTATTTTTCTAACGGGTATTATGGTAATTAAATTAATTATTAGGTGTGCCAATTAAAATTTTTTTCATTTAAAATTTATTTTACAATATTTATTTTTACTTATTTTTAGAATTTTCTAAAATTTCCTATACTTATTTAGTATATTTACTAAAATGCTACAGTAGACCCTCTTTTATCGTCTTTCTTGTGTAATGGTTACAAAGAAATAAATAAACAAATAAAGAGGAGATAAGACTTGAATCAAACAAGTCACATGCCTTCGTTCCCCACAAAGGCCTTATCCCCTTTCTTTTCTTTCTTTTTCTGAGTCTCTCAATAAAACTATTTACTCATATGCCCAAAGCCACCAACTCTTAAAACATATCGGACAACTCATTTTCCCTCGCATTTCACACCACTCACCATTTCTCTCCCACTTTTTACTTCGTCTCTCTCCTTCACCTTCTCAATTTGATCAAAAAGTTCCATCTCAACTTAGGATCTCTTTTCTCAAGCAAAGAGTCAAGCCTAATAACAATTTCTCAAGGAAACAAAGTAGAGCTTCTAACCAAAAACCCAAATTCTTATTGCCTTCCCTTTTTTTCCAAGTTACTATGTTTAGATTATGTAATTGTTTTTCATTTCGTGATCTGGGCTTGTGTTTTAATATACATGCAAATTGAATTGTGTTTGTTTTGAGTTTGAACAATTTCCTATTTAGATCATGTTTTTGTAAAGTTCTGTAAAAATCAATGTTTGAGAATTTTTAAACATGTTTTACGCATAAAAATTTGGGGAAAAAGATTTACGTGTTTTATTGGCATGATAATCTATGGTTTCTGTGTATCTTTCATGTTCTAGGATTTGTTAAAACAGGTCGGACTGAGCTTTGAAGCTCAAAATCTTTAAAAATAGAAAACTGGAGTTTTGTAGATTTTGCCTCGGGCAGTAAGCTGAGCTTAATCGACAAGCTAACCGGATAATCCAAATTCATATGTTTTCATCATTTTGTGTTACAAAATGTTCAAAGGATTTTATATAAATGATTATGGCACACTAATAAGAATAGAAGATAAATTAGTATGATTAGGAATTAGGAATTTTAGTTAAAGTATGGTTATTTTATACGTCGTAGGATGACGGAGTACTTGGAGCTTACGTGGTGAGCTTGTTATTGTGAGTTGGAAGTTATCAGCAGGGTAATTTGCAAAGAGGTAGGGATTCTATTACTCACCTTTTGTGAGGTTTTGGTAAATCAAAATTTGGTTGTCTTATGTTGCAAGATATGTATATGATATTTTGAATGTATATGATAATATCTATAATATGATAATGTGAAACTCGTCCTGTATTGTATAGCGAGGAACATAATGATTTGACATATGTTGTTGTAAATTGAAAAGCATGGTTAGGAAAACTAACTTTATAAACAAAGATTGATTATAGAGAAATGGTGAGATGTGAAAAGGGCGGCGGTTACATCCTTGGGCACAAATACCCTAAAAGGTAAAATATGGAGAGGTGATGACGCTCCCTTAGGTCGAAAGTCCCAAAACGCACTGTACAGGAATCGACTTAGTGAGGATTAGGGATTTGATATCCTCTTACCAGAACACCCTTGGAATGAATGGAGGGTGGTCAAGCATGCCTATTTGGGTTTGATGAGTTGAGTGATACTCTATTGAGCTTAGATACCTACGAATAATGATGAATTGTAGTATTTGTATATATGTATGTGTATAAAACTCAGAAATGATTAATTATGGTATCCACAGAATATGATCATAATAAATCTCATAATCTAGATAATGATGAACACTAAATAACCATGCAAGTTTTAATGTGACAATGATAAAAAACCTAAAGGTGAGTATTGGTTTCCCTACTGAGCATGCTGTTGCTCATTCCCCTATATTTCTATCTTTTCAGGACTCACCAAGTGTGAGGTGATGACGAGAAAATAGTTAAGGAAGCTATGTAGCTGTGTAATGTTGGATTTGCTTTAGTTGCTAAGAATGTCCATCATGATAATGTAAGCATTGAATGCTACTTTTCTATGACTGTATTAAGATTTGTTAAGGTTTAGAATGATGATGATGATGACAGTTGTATTGTTAAATTTATGATGCTATATTAAATTGTGGTTTAAATTGTTGTTTATATTTTATTTTATTTTGAGAGTTTTTATTTTGAGTCCCAGGCATATTTGTTGTGAATTTTTTTTTATTTTTTAATATTTATTTTATTTATTAAAAACTGATTACCCCCACTTAGGCGCGTTACACAAGCGTGCTTCGTGTTGTGGCTGGGCCTAGGGCTGGCAATTCGTGTTTATGTGTTGTGTTCGTGCCAACACGTTTATAACACGACACAATTAGACTAAAAACAAACACGACACGATTAATAAACGTGCTTAAAATACAAACACGAACACGACACGCCTATAATACGAATAGCACGACATGATTATTACACGATAAAAAAAATTAATATTTAATTTTTTACTATATTAATATTTAATTTTTTACTATATACTTTTTTTACACAATTAAAAAAATTAATATTTAATTTTTGCTATATAATTTTTTTAAAACCAAAATAAACTAATAAGCTTTAAATAATAAATATTAATGTAAATAATACACTACTCTTTAATTATTAAATATTTTAAACTATATTTTCATTTTTTTCTCTAATTTTTAAATTATTAAACACTTTCAACTGTATTTTTTTTTCTTCTCATCAGAGAAGAATAGCCTCAAAGCCACAAACGCATTTCGTTTGTAATACAGACTTGATGGCAAAACTAAGGTATTTATTGAAGAAGAGTTGAAAGAGAGCTCCATTTACTTTCGATGTGGGACTTCAAGTTTCAAAAGCAAAAAATCAATATAAATATAATAAAAGCTATTCTTAAGTACCCAAAGGTAGCCTAACATGGTGGTGAGACACAAAAAAAAGCACCCTTAGGTGCAAGTTCAATTCTTGATGGCAGCAAAATTTTTAAATTTTTGTTTTTTTATTTTAAGTTTTAACGTGCTATAAACGTGCGAGTCGTGTCGTGTTGACACATTTATTACACGCTTAATTAAGCATGTTAAAGCACTTTAAATGTATTGAAAAAATAGTATGCAGTGAAATTTTAAAAATTTTGTATCAGAGTATTTTTCAAAACACAAGATTGACATGCTATATGCATAAATTAACCAGATCTTACTAACCTTTGATTGCCGAAGAACCCTCATAAAGCATGAAGAGAAGTAACGTTCCAAAAGAGCCTCAACCAACTGGTGTTCTTTGCTATTCTCTATCTACGATTGGAGTGAGTGTGGGCTCACACGTAAGCTCCTCCACTAGGTGACTCTCCTTCCAACCAATCGAGAGAACCTAAAGCTAGTGTTTGTGATTTGTGAACAAAAGCTCTCAGGGAGTTTTTCAGGTTCTTACCAGCAGAGTATTACTCTCAATCTCTCAATTGATCTTAATAACTTAAGTGACTTACTCCCTATTTATAGATGTTGGGTCTAGGGTCAATCCTTATCAGATTAGGTCTCAAAAATCTGAATCAGAACCAAATTTGGATCAATATCTGATAAGATCTACGTAAAAACGTGTGATCTTATCCTTTGCTCATCGGCAGGCCGAACTCGCCCATCGGCAAGTCGAACACGTGGATCGGCAGGCCGAATTACCGAATAAAAATCTTACCAAATCTTTTATTTTCCACCCAAGATTCTATAGGATAAAGTCTCAGTTATAATTCAAATAACCCAATAGAAAAGTTATCTAATTAAAACAACTTTATCTAGATAATCTCTAAGAAAATAAATGAATTCCCAATAATTCTACAAGTTTATCTTGATTTAATTTATCCAAAATTAAATCAACCGATAAACAGACAAGAATTATCCGATCCAATAATTCAACAAGTTTATCTTGAATCAATTTTATCACAAAATTAATTCAACCGATAAACAAACATGAATTATCTGATTCTTCTAAATTTTAACCAATATGATAAATCTGACATAAGTCATCAATTATTGGAAAAGCACGCTGTATCGTTACAAGGTGTTGTGAGCTAGCAAAGGGGACCAAATGGACCTATATAGTTAAGTCTATATAGGAAATCTTAGTGAATCTTTTATTTTTCACCCGAGATTTTATAGGATAAATGTAACACCCGTATTTTTAACGGGCATAATTTTGTAAAATTTAATGAATAAAATGTGACTATTTAAAATTACTAAGTTGTTTATGATCATTTAAAAAAAAATACCATTTTAGTATTTTCTTACCAAGTCTTCCTAAGAAACATTCAAAACTTACCAACACTTACTTCTACCAATCTTGTCTCCCTAAATTATTGCTCAATTATATAGACTTCTTCTCATTTTGCTAAAGGTATCCGAAGGGGACATTGAATTATTTTCCGTCAATTCATAGAAGACATGGAGATATTTCTCAACCACCTAATTAATTATTTCCTTATCTTCTTCTATAATTCACTCCAATTATCCCCTCAATTATGTTGGCATTATTTGCTAAAAGTCTTCGTGGGAGACAAGATGATATTTTCCTTTAAGACTCTTTTGTTTCTTCTTACAACTTTTCCCCGTAAACATCTCATTCCTCTTAAGCATTTTGATATCTTTTTATTTAACTATCACCACCTTCTTCTCTAGTTCTCATTCTCTCCCTTCTCACTTCAAATTTCTAACTAAAGACATAGAGCACAAAGCTCTCTTTGTGGCCAAGACAATTATAATTCCCAACGATGATCGAGGCGGTTTTAAAGTTAATTCAAGCTTGATTGATAACCCAAACTTTGGTGCTTTTCAAAGAAGTTTTGAGGTAGGTTTTCTTTAATCTAAACTTAGTTTTTAGTATGCATTTTCTCCATGTTTAATGCATAAAAATACTTTAATGGCACTAGTAGACGGGTTTACACTTAACTCACTTATGAATGTGATTATACGTTGTGCTTTAGTTTTAATTGTCCTTATGCATGCCTTAGGGTCAAGGATGTGTGGAGCTAACGTTAATTGATTCCAGGATTAAAAGATTGTTGATAAGCTTGAAAGGTAGGGATTCTATTACTCATTTTTGTGAGGTTTTTATAGAATTAAAATTGATTGTTTTGCCGCAATATATATATATCTATGTTGAACTGATATTATATGAGTATCACATATGAAACTATGACATGGACTCGTCTTGTATTGTACGGCGAGGAACATAATGAATTGACACATGTTATAAATTGAGAAGCATGGTTAGGAAAACTGACTCTATTAATAATGATTTAATATAGAGAAATGGTGAGACATGAAGAGGGCGGCGGTTACGTCCTTGGGCATGAATACCCAAAAAGGTAAAATAGGGGGAAGGTGATGACGCTTCCTTGGGTTGAAAGTCCCAAAACACACTGTACAGGAATTGATTTGGTGAGGACTCGGGGCTTGATGTCCCCTCACCGGAACACCCTTGGAATGTTTATGGGGTGATCAAGTGCGCCCATTTGGGTTTCGATGAGTTGAGTGATACTCAATTTAACATGGATACCTAGGAACAATGATGATTGGTAATATTTGTATAAATGTGTAATTATGACACTTGGTAATGATTAACTACGGTATCCATAAGATGTGATCATAATAAACCTCATAATCTGGAATATGATGTAACCTACTAACCATGCAGTTTTTAATGTGGTAATGGATAAACCATAAGGTGAGTCATGATTTCCCTACTGGGCATGTCGATGCTCATCCCTATCATATCTTCATATCTCAGGTGGAACTCAGTGCAACATATTTGAAGAGGAATAAACGAAAACAATCCTGCTGTTTTCGTGTTAGAAGACCCTGTTTAATTACAACTTATCTACAACATGTAAGAGTTGTATTATTTTTTTTTATGGCTGTGTTAAGTTATTTGGGAATTGTACTATGGTGATGATGACTGTAATTATATATATTTGGTGCTACACTAAAAACTGTGGTTTGTATTTAAAACGTTTATTTTTATTTTTCTTGTTGTTTAAAGACCCATGGGCATTGTTTAATTGATTTAAATAATATAAAATTTAAAATTATTTTTATTTATTTAAAACTGTTAACCCCCACATAGGGGTGTTACAGAATTTTTGGTATCAGAGCCTAGGTTCGATTAACCTAGGGGGTATAGCACCACCTTAAAAATTAATCTTTGGGAATGGTTTTAAAGTTAGGTGTTAATGTCATCATCATTTGGTACTGATCCTAGTTAAATTTTCGCAGCCAGTAGAAACTATGCCACCAAGACGTCAAATGCAATCGTCTGAGCTGTCACAACCGGTTGAACATGCTCAAGAAGTTGAGCAACCGGAACCGATGGAACAAGCTCAAGAAGATGAGCAACTACGACATGCAACACAATCCCCGCCAGCTGCACTAGAAGTAAATAATTTAGGACAAATTCTTCAAGCATTACAAAATGTGCAAAGACCTGTGGAGGTTCGTGATCCCGAACAACGACATCTAACTCTGTTGAAGGAGTTTATGAAGCAGAAACCACCCACATTTAGTGGAGAACCTAACCCGGTCATAGCAGAACAATGGCTAAAGGCAGTCAAAAAGAAGTTGGACACCTTGAGGATTCCACCGGAGTATTGGGTTAGCGTTTCAACATATATATTTGACGGTAAAGCCGAAGAATGGTGGGATCTTCAGAAAGACGACTATGACGTGCCGAATCTTACATGGGAGCAGTTCGAAACCATTTTTCACAACACCTATATTCCTCAGAGCCATAGGCAAGCAATGATGCGAGAATTTGAAAACCTGGTGCAGGGAGATACAACAGTTGCTGAATACCATGCTCGATTTATAGAATTGTCTCGCTACAATCCCGGGGCTGTATCGGATCCAATGGCGAGATGCGAAAAATTTAGAAATAACCTGAGGCCGAAAATCAGACAAATGATAGCTGCTGTTCCATCAACAGATTTTCTTGATCTTGTAGCTGCGGCACAGCGGGCAGAGACAGAACTAAATAACTCCTATGGAGAGTATAAGGGTTCTGGTGGGCGTCAAAGGAAAATAAGTAAGAAAGAGAAGTCACAAGGGCAAGTCATTCAGCATAGTGGAGTGACTATTGGTGGTGGATCTTCTGGCAGTGGTCGTTTCCAACCGTATGCTTGTCATAACTGTGGACAAGTGGGACATCTGAGGAGAAATTGCCCTAACCGCCCTACACAATCATCCTTTGCACCAAGGCCACAAGGAAGTCATTTTGGCTCCACTGTTTGGGGAGGGAGTCAAAATCGTGGAGCGCCTCAGCAAAACACTCCAGCTTCCCAAGTCTCAGTAACTCAACCTCGAGGGTTCCAGCCTCAGTACAACTATCAACAGCGGCCACAGGGTTCCAATTTTTATGCTAATCAGAACTTCCAACCGACTCCACAAGGCTCAGTGAATCAAAGGCCATATTTTTCTGGGAGAAATAATAATAAGGCTAGTAGTAGCCAAGGAAACCGAGGAAAAAGTGATAAAGGAAAAGCACCAGCACAAGCTTATGCAATTACGGCTACAACTGGACAAGGAAAACAGGCTGATCACTCAGTTGTAGACGGTATGATTCACGTGTCTCATTCTTGGGCTCATGTATTATTTGACACTGGTGCCACTCATTCATTTATATCTATGTTATTTGCTTCCGTACTACAATTAGAAACTGAGACATGTAGTTCATCATTAACCCTTAGTACACCAATGGGCGGGATAGCTGAAGTATCCATAATTTGTAAATCAGTGTGTATTGTTATAGGAGAACATAAACTATCGGCTGACCTATATGTAATAACTATGACAGAGTTTGATGTAATCTTAGGAATGGATTGGCTAACTAAATACCAGGCAATAGTAGATTGTCATAGGAAACGTGTCTCTTTATTCACCAAGAATGGACAAGTCATCGAATTTCAGGCAAAAACAGGAACAGTGACGCCAGCCCCGGTGCTAAAGGCTTGTATTGGAGGACGAAGGAATTTCACCAATCTTGGGACGATCTTTGCTTCAGATGGAGAACTAAAGAAGAGTGACCTATCCTCTCACACTCCTATGGTGGACGAATTTTCAGATGTTTTTCCAGATGAATTGCCCGGACTTCCGCCTGATAGAGAAATTGAGTTTGTCATCGACTTAACTCAAGGAGCAGCGCCTGTTTCTATTGCCCCGTATCGAATGGCACCTGCTGAGAAAGTGGAATTGAGGAAGCAGTTGGACGAATTACTGGAAAAAGGATTTATTCGACCAAGTACATCACCTTGGGGAGCTCCAGTACTTTTTGTGAAGAAACATGACGGATCGTTGAGGCTCTGTGTCGATTATCGCCAACTTAATCGATTGACTATCAAGAACAAGTACCCTCTACCCCGAATTGATGAGTTGTTCGATCAGTTAGGAGGATCTTGCTATTTCTCAAAGATTGACTTACGATCCGGATATCACCAACTGAAGATAAGAGAAGAGGACATTCCAAAGACAGCTTTTCGGACTCGCTACGGTCATTTTGAGTTTCTTGTCATGCCTTTCGGGTTGACTAATGCACCAGCGGCTTTCATGGACTTGATGAACCGTGTCTTTCGACCGTACTTAGATCAATTTATCATTGTTTTCATAGATGATATCTTGATCTATTCTAAAAATGAAGAAGAACATGCTGAGCATTTGAGGATCGCTCTACAAACGTTGAGAGAACATGGTCTTTATGCAAAAAGAGAAAAATGTGATTTCTGGATGACGAAGGTCAAGTTCCTTGGACACGTTGTCTCTGAAGAAGGCATCTCAGTGGACCCCTCCAAAATTGAAGCAGTGCTAAATTGGGAACGACCAAAGAACGTGTCAGAGATTCGAAGTTTCCTCGGACTAGCTGGATACTATCGACGCTTCGTAGAGAATTTTTCAAAGATTGCTTCTCCATTAACAAAACTCACAAGGAAGAATGTCAAGTTCGTGTGGGATGATAAATGTGAAGAAGCATTTGAGGAACTGAAACGAAGACTCACTAGTGCACCTGTGCTGATCATACCTAACAACGAGGAGCCTTACACAGTATACACTGATGCCTCAGGAAACGGTTTGGGTTGTGTGTTAATGCAGCATGGACGAGTAGTTGCCTACGCCTCACGCCAGTTGAAACCCCATGAGAGGAACTACCCCACACATGATCTTGAGTTAGCTGCTGTGGTTTTCGCACTCAAAATTTAGAGATGTTATCTATATGGCGCAAAGTTCGAGCTATATTCAGATCATCAAAGTCTGAAATATTTATTTACTCAAAAGGATCTCAATCTAAGGCAACGAAGATGGACTGAGTACATGGTGGACTATGACTTTAGTATCCAATATCATCCTGGAAAAGCAAATGCCGTGGCAGATGCTCTAAGTCGTAAGAACAACGGACGTATAGCCAGTTTAGCATTGGAAGATTGGAGACGAGTCACTATCGCCGACTTCAACTTGCAATATTATGAAGATAACGAGAGAGCTTTCTTATTCAATGTGATAGCAACTCCTACGTTAATTCAGAAAGTAAAACAAGGACAATGGCACGATGAAGGATTACGTAGGGTTTGGAAACAAATACAAAATGGAGAACAACTGGATGGATGGCAGATTGAGCCAGAAGGATTTTTACTTTACAAAGGAAGATTAGTTGTTCCAGAGGATCCATATCTCAGGCATGCGGTGCTAGATGAGGCTCACCGTTCAAAGTTTGCTATTCATCCTGGAAGCACAAAAATGTATATGGATCTAAAACGACAATACTGGTGGCGAGGAATGAAACGAGATGTAGCAACCTTTGTCTCTAAGTGCATGACGTGCCAACAGGTTAAAGCGGAACATCAAAAGCCTGGAGGCGAGTTGAGGAGCTTACCTATTCCAGAATGGAAGTGGGATCATGTGACAATGGACTTTGTTATTGGATTTCCTAAGACTCAAATAGGGCATGACACCGTTTGGGTAATTGTAGATCGTTTAACTAAGACAGCCCACTTCATCCCAATCAGAACTAATTATAGTGTCTCAAAATTATGTCAATTGTACGTGGAAAAGGTAGTGACATTGCATGGAGTGCCAATGTCAATAGTTTCCGATAGAGATACACGTTTCACGTCGAAATTTTGGAGAGGATTGCAGAGGGCCTTGGGAACTCAATTGAATTTTAGTACAGCTTTTCATCCTCAAACAGATGGACAATCTGAACGTGTCATTCAGATTCTCGAGGATATGCTTCGGGCTTGTGTGCTGGACTTTGGAACAAATTGGGCTGCACAGCTGCCATATGTTGAATTCGCATATAACAACAGTTACCAAGCAAGTATTAGAATGGCTCCATATGAGGCCTTATATGGTAGACCTTGTAGATCTCCATTGTGTTGGGCTGAAAAGGAAGAGCGTCTTGAACTTGGGCCTCAGTTTATCAGAGAAACAACGGACAAGATCCAGATTATTCGCGAACGTCTTCAGACAGCTCAAAGTCGACAAAAGAGTTATGCAGATAAGAGGAGGCGACCTTTAGAGTTCATGATCGGAGACTTTGTGTTCTTAAAAGTGAAACCAAAACGAGGTGTATCTCGATTTGGTGTTAAAGGAAAGTTAGCACCAAGGTATACAGGACCGTTTGAGATTGTGGAACGCATTGGAACGTTGGCATACCGTTTAGACCTACCACCACAATTGTCTCATGTACATAATGTGTTTCATGTATCGATGTTGAGAAAGTATGAACCCGACCCTTCACATGTGATCATGTGGACAGATGTGCCAATTCAAGGAGATACGAATTATGAAGAAATTCCAGTTCAAATACTGGATCATGAAATAAAATTATTACGTCGTCGTGGAATTCCTCTGGTGAAAGTGATGTGGCAACACCATGATGTGGAGGAAGCCACATGGGAACTTGAATCTGAAATGAGAGAAAAGTACCCACATTTGTTTTAACATTGTAATCAGTGTACGAAATTGCGAGGACGAAATTTTTATAGGAGGGGAGAGCTGTAACACCCGTATTTTTAACGGGCATAATTTTGTAAAATTTAATGAATAAAATGTGACTATTTAAAATTACTAAGTTGTTTATGATCATTTAAAAAAAAATACCATTTTAGTATTTTCTTACCAAGTCTTCCTAAGAAACATTCAAAACTTACCAACACTTACTTCTACCAATCTTGTCTCCCTAAATTATTGCTCAATTATATAGACTTCTTCTCATTTTGCTAAAGGTATCCGAAGGGGACATTGAATTATTTTCCGTCAATTCATAGAAGACATGGAGATATTTCTCAACCACCTAATTAATTATTTCCTTATCTTCTTCTATAATTCACTCCAATTATCCCCTCAATTATGTTGGCATTATTTGCTAAAAGTCTTCGTGGGAGACAAGATGATATTTTCCTTTAAGACTCTTTTGTTTCTTCTTACAACTTTTCCCCGTAAACATCTCATTCCTCTTAAGCATTTTGATATCTTTTTATTTAACTATCACCACCTTCTTCTCTAGTTCTCATTCTCTCCCTTCTCACTTCAAATTTCTAACTAAAGACATAGAGCACAAAGCTCTCTTTGTGGCCAAGACAATTATAATTCCCAACGATGATCGAGGCGGTTTTAAAGTTAATTCAAGCTTGATTGATAACCCAAACTTTGGTGCTTTTCAAAGAAGTTTTGAGGTAGGTTTTCTTTAATCTAAACTTAGTTTTTAGTATGCATTTTCTCCATGTTTAATGCATAAAAATACTTTAATGGCACTAGTAGACGGGTTTACACTTAACTCACTTATGAATGTGATTATACGTTGTGCTTTAGTTTTAATTGTCCTTATGCATGCCTTAGGGTCAAGGATGTGTGGAGCTAACGTTAATTGATTCCAGGATTAAAAGATTGTTGATAAGCTTGAAAGGTAGGGATTCTATTACTCATTTTTGTGAGGTTTTTATAGAATTAAAATTGATTGTTTTGCCGCAATATATATATATCTATGTTGAACTGATATTATATGAGTATCACATATGAAACTATGACATGGACTCGTCTTGTATTGTACGGCGAGGAACATAATGAATTGACACATGTTATAAATTGAGAAGCATGGTTAGGAAAACTGACTCTATTAATAATGATTTAATATAGAGAAATGGTGAGACATGAAGAGGGCGGCGGTTACGTCCTTGGGCATGAATACCCAAAAAGGTAAAATAGGGGGAAGGTGATGACGCTTCCTTGGGTTGAAAGTCCCAAAACACACTGTACAGGAATTGATTTGGTGAGGACTCGGGGCTTGATGTCCCCTCACCGGAACACCCTTGGAATGTTTATGGGGTGATCAAGTGCGCCCATTTGGGTTTCGATGAGTTGAGTGATACTCAATTTAACATGGATACCTAGGAACAATGATGATTGGTAATATTTGTATAAATGTGTAATTATGACACTTGGTAATGATTAACTACGGTATCCATAAGATGTGATCATAATAAACCTCATAATCTGGAATATGATGTAACCTACTAACCATGCAGTTTTTAATGTGGTAATGGATAAACCATAAGGTGAGTCATGATTTCCCTACTGGGCATGTCGATGCTCATCCCTATCATATCTTCATATCTCAGGTGGAACTCAGTGCAACATATTTGAAGAGGAATAAACGAAAACAATCCTGCTGTTTTCGTGTTAGAAGACCCTGTTTAATTACAACTTATCTACAACATGTAAGAGTTGTATTATTTTTTTTATGGCTGTGTTAAGTTATTTGGGAATTGTACTATGGTGATGATGACTGTAATTATATATATTTGGTGCTACACTAAAAACTGTGGTTTGTATTTAAAACGTTTATTTTTATTTTTCTTGTTGTTTAAAGACCCATGGGCATTGTTTAATTGATTTAAATAATATAAAATTTAAAATTATTTTTATTTATTTAAAACTGTTAACCCCCACATAGGGGTGTTACAATAAAGTCTCAGTTTTATTTCAAATAACCCAATAGAAAAGTTATTTGATTAAAACAACTTTATCTTGATAATCACTAAGAAAATAAATGAATTCTCAATAATTCTACAAGTTTATCTTGATCTAATTTATCCAAAATTAAATCAACTGATAAACAGACAAGAATTATCTGATCCCAATAATTCAACAAGTTTATCTTGAATCAAGTATATCACAAAATTAATTCAACTGATAAACAAACATGAATTATCTGATTCTTCTAAATTTTAACCAATCTGATAAATCTGACATAAGTCACCAATTATTGGAAAACACGCCGTATCGTTACAGGATGTTGTGAGCTACCAAAGGGGACCAAATAGACCTATATAGTTCAAGCTCCCGATAATTATGAAACCCAATATCCTAGATATATATTTCATAATTATCAACTCCAACACTACTCCACTAAAAGCTTGGAGCTGCACTCTCGAACTATATAGAATTACGAAGCCCGTATAGCTAAGTCTCTATGACATATCATAGTGTATCATATCCCAATATGATTATCCATAATTGGCTTAAGGACAAGTTCTGTCTTACATTCCCAATTATTTTTATCTTACGTTCTATTTCCTCACCATCGGAAAACTTACTATCCAAAGACAGTATACCATTCGGTTACAACTATGTATCCAAATGGTTGAACGCTCTAGTTTTTCAATTATAGGATAACGCATAAAAGACGATATCATTACTCCTAAATAGGAGCTATGGATTCCATATCTATGAATAATAGGTCTACATTACTAAGAGTCATGCCTATAACGTATCGACATGCATTCCACTATTAAGATATGGGTGTCACCCTTTGATACATCAAAAGACACAAGTCAAGACAACGGAGCCACTATTCATCTCAGTATTAAGATATAATACAAATAATTGTCTAAATTGATCGATTTGCTGAGACAGAATTATTAATCTAAATCAATTCACTTTATGTCCCGATCCAACACATCGTCACCTATAACAATGTGCCAATGTTTCTATTCACGAATCCACCTCTGATGGTCAAGACAAACCATCTCCCAATAGGAATGTAGACAACATAACAATCTTTATATGGATAAAGCGCCTAACTTTATTCTCTCGATTGCGGATCTTATGATTTAGACCATCACCTTAAGAATCGTGTCTTCCGCATAATTTGTCCATCATATGCTCAATTCTCAAAGGTTTAGACTAACAGTCTCAGACTAATGTTTGCTTAACATACATTCAACAAATATGAACGTAAAGAGGACAAGATTTGGTATATAAATAATGAATGAATTCTTTATTGATAAAAATGTCTCCAAAAACTGTTAGACATGTATGCCTTAAGGAGTAAAAATGTAATAAGTTTTTGGAGATATTTTTATCAATAAATAATTTATTGATTATTTATATACCAAATCTTATCCTCTTGACGTTCATATTTGTTGAATGTATGTTAAGCAAACAAGAGGCTGAGACTATCGGTCTAAACCTTAAGAATTGGGTATATGATGGACAGATTATGCGGAAGACACGATTCTTAAGGTGATGGTCTAAATCATATGATCCACAATCGAAGGAATAAAGTTGGGCACTTTATTGATGCAAAGATTGTTATGTTGTCTATATCCCTTTTGGGAGATGGTTTGTCTTGACCATCGGAGGAGGACTCTGTGAATAGAAACATTGACACGTTGTCATAAGTAACGTTGTGTTGGATCAGGACATAAAGTGAATTGATTTAAGTTAATAATTCTGTCTCGGTAAATCGATTCACTTTAGACAATCATTTGTGTTGTATCTTAATCCTGAGATGAATAGTATGCCCGTTGTCTTGGCTTGTGTCTTTTGATGTACCAAAGGGTGACACCCACATCTTAATAGTGGTATGCATACCGGTACATTGGAGGCATGACTTTTGATAGCGTAGACTTGTTATTCATAGATATGGAATCCATAGCTTCTCTTTAGGAGTAATGATATCCTCTTATATGCGTTATCCTGTAATTGAAAAACTAGAGCGCTCAACCATTTGGATACATAGGTGTAACCGAATGGTATACTGTCTTTGGATGGTAAGTTTTCTAATGGTGAGATAATGGAACGTAAGATAAAAATAATCGAGAAGGTAAGATAGAACTTATCCTTAAGCCGATTATAGATTATCATATGGGGATACGATACACTATGATTTGTCATGGAGACTTAGCTATACGCGCTTCGTAATTCTATGTAGTTCGAGAGTGTAGCTCCAAGCTTTTAGTGGAGTAGCGTTGGAGTTGATAATTATGAAATGTATATCTGGGATATTGGGTTTCAAAATTATCAGGAGCTTGAACTATATAAGTCCATTTGGTCTCTTTTGCTAGCTCACAACATCCTGTAACGACACGGCGTGCTTTTTAATAATTGGTGACTTATGTCAGATTTATTAGATTGGTTGAAATTTGGAAGAATCAAATAATTCATGTCTGTTTATCGGTTGAATTAATTTTGTATCAAATTAATTCATGATAAACTTGTTGAATTATTAGGATCTGATAATTCTTATCTGTTTATCGGTTGATTTAATTTTGAATAAAGTAGATCAAGATAAACTTGTAGAATTATTGGGAATTAATTTATTTTCTTAGAGATTATCTAGATAAGTTGTTTTGATCACATAACTTCTCTATTGGATTATTTGAATTAAAACTGAGACTTTATCCTATAGAATCTCGAGTGGAAAATAAAAGATTCGCGAGAATTTTTATTCGACAGTTCGGCCTGTTGATGGGACTTGTTCGCCCTGCCGATCAGCGAAGGATAAGATCACGCGTATCCAAGCGGATCTTATCAGATATTGATCCGAATTTGATTCTGATCTGAATTTTGAGACCTAATCTGATGAGGACTGACCCTAGGACCAACCTCTATAAATAGGGAGTGATTCTCACAAGTTACTCAGATCAATTGAGAGATTAAGAGTGATACTCTGCTAAGTGAGAATCTAAAAACTCTCTGAGAGCTTTTGTTCACAAATCACGAACACTTGTTTTGGGTTCTCTCAATTGGTTGGAAGGAGAGTCACCGGTGGAAGAGCTGTACGTGTGAGTCCACACTCACTCCAGTCGTGGATAGAGAATAGCAAAGAAAACCAGTTGGTTGAGGCTCTTCTGAAACGTTATTTCTCTTCATAGATTGCGAAGGTTCTTCAGCATACAAAGGTTAGTAAGATCTGGTTAATTTATGCATATAGCATGTCAAACTTGTGTTTTGGAAATTACTCTTATAAAAAAAAATTAAAATTTCGCTGCGTACTATTTTTCCAACAATTGGTATCAGAGCCATGGTTTTTACATAAATTTATGAGTTGTGATCATGTTATATGCATAAATTTTGTGATCTTAATCTCTCCTATCTTAAATTGAATTTTATAGAGAGTTGGCACTCTAGGTTTCTATAAATTATATATGTTGTCATGGATTATGTGGTAAATGTTTATTAATTAATTATAGTTGATCAAATCGTTGTTTAATTATTTATTAATTAATTAATTTATACCGGTTATGGTTCCTTAGAGGTTAGAATGTGTATCTAAGTTTTTCATGTAATTAGATGGTGGACCATCATCTCCGTCTAGGAATTATTATTTATTTTAAATTTGTAAAATTTTTTAATTGAATAATTATTCGGAGAAGACGGATCTAAAAGATTGATGATGATACTCCCAGGTATTTCTTGAGTATCTAATTTTATGTTTTTGAATTGTTGAAAATAAAATTGATAAATTGCTTTAAAAATTTTGTATTTTCTAGAATGGAGATTTCTGCTCGGTCGGTATGTCGAATATCACAGTTCGGCAGGCCGATGGTCACAGATCGCAAGCCGGACGTGTGGTTCGGCAGGCCGTTAGTAGGGCAGAAATCGGTTGGCTCTGTCAGCAGGCCAAACTTTCATGGGTTGGCAGGCCGATCTTACTGATCGGCAGACCGATGGAGCATGACCGACAGGCCGATCACCCAGAACGGCCTACCGACCGAGACCTGAAAAATTTTCAAAAAAGGTGCAGTTTTTTCCATACAGTTTTAATTTTATTTTTGAGACAATTCTGAGAAACATTAAATTTGGGTATGACTGGAAATATGAAGTGTTCAATTCATACGGGATTGAAGACTTGAAGATGGGAATTTCATGAAAAATGATACAGCTTGAGGATTCAAGGATGAAGAATCGATAATATGTTTCGATTATTCTCTTGTAATCTTAGTTTTCTATTCTCTAGGGTGGAGCCATAATATTACGGTTATTATTATTTTGCTTATAGCTTTGCTTGATTGATTTGCTTGTCTGCATTATAATATGATTTTTCATGTATATTGATAACATGTCATTTAGAATAGGGAGTGCCACTCATATTAAAATTGTTTATGCATATTCTTAAAATAAAACCTTGATTTCAAAAGATTGAGTGTGAGAAGGTTTTCGAAGAGAGAACCTAAGGCCTCCATCGTTGGTCCATAGGCAGAACATGGTGGTCCCAACCCTAGGAAGAGATTTCTATCATGTACCAAATTGGATCTCTGAGAGGATAAGGTATTTTAGTATGATTTATAGTTACACACCCCTAGGTGGTGATTATAAATCATGGATAAAATATTGAATTGATGGTTATATACTCATGTTAATTTTATTATTAACCTCCCCTAGGAGCTCTGTTAATAAAATTAATGGCCAAAGAAACGATTATTAATATATGCTAGATCATACGGGTCCTGGTCGGCATATATTAATCAGGAGGGGATCCGTGTTCCTAATTGAATTTGGTATGACCCCCCTGGGACCTTGTTGAATTCTAAGTTGGGAATTATCGTTGTAAGGTTGTGATATTTTCAAAGTTTTGACACATAAACACATTTGTATAATTTTTACATGATTGTGTTATCTTACTAAATTATTATTATATGTTTGCTTATGTTTGGTATATGATTCTTCATTGTAGATTAAAAATGTCTAAAAATGCTTTATCATCGATACTTGACAAAAACCAATTAATCGGTGAGAACTAAAACGATTAGAAACGAAACTTTGATATCGTCTTGTCCTTTGAGAAACTGAAATATGTACTGACAACCCCTTATCCTCCCAAGCCTACGGGAGACTCAAGTAATGAGCAATTCCAAGCGTATGATCACTAGAAAGAAGCTAATGATCAGGCCCGCTGCTATGTTATGGCTAGCATAAACAACATGTTGCAGGCTCAATATTAGGATTATGAGATTGCAAAACAGATCTTGGATAATCTTGAGGATATGTTTGGAGGTCAAGCCATAACAAAGCGGCAAGGGGCGCTTCGAAAACTCTTAAACTGTAGACAGAGGCCGGGGATATCTATAAAAGAGCACATGATGTTGGTCATGGGTTACCTCGCTGAGGTCAAACCAATGGAGCCGACATTGATGCTGAAACTCAGATGACTATGGTCTTTGAGACTCTGTCTAAGGAATTTATTCTATATAGAGCTACATTTAATTTAAGTAATAGACGGGATATGACCTTAACAGAACTGATGAAACAGTTACAGGAGTTTGAACTACTGATCAGGGAGTCTCCTGCGGGTGGTGAGGCCAACATGGTAGCTGCTTCTAGTTCCAATTCTAACTCTGGGAATGGAAAGAAGCAACGGGCCAAGAACGGGAAGTCTTCTATTCCTGCTACTACCAAGAGCAAGAAGAAGAAGAAGAAGAACCTGAAGAAGCTTAAGTGCTTCTTCTATGGAAAAGTCGGGCATATCAAGAAGCATTGCAAGGACTTCCTTTCTAAAGCAGGGGTTCAAAGAAATGAGAAGTCTACAACATGAGGACTTCACGCTTCGAATGGGCGATGAATCCTTGGTCTCAGCAGAAGCAGTGGGAGACGTCCATCTTTATTTTGATAATTATAGGATATTTTTTTTGCAAGATTGTTTTTATGTTCCTAAATTTAAAAGGAATTTAATTTCTATAGCTTGTTTATTTAAAGACTCCTACTTGGTTTCTTTTAATGATAAAGTGATGATTCATAAAAACAAATCTTTTATCTGTTCTAGATGGATGCAAAATAATCTATATTTTATCAAACCTAAGATGGACTTATTGCTTAATGCTGAGATAAATGATAATAACTCTAAAAGACTTCAAACTTCTCGCTCTAATAAGACTTATCTTTGGCATTTGCACCTTGGTCATATTAACCTGAATAGTATTCAAAGGTTGGTAAGGGATGGACCTTTAAGTCACTTAAAGGTGGAATCTATACCTCAATGTGAATCTTGTTTGGAGGGTAAAATGACCAAAAGACCATTCGGGTCTAAGGGCAATAGGGTCGAAGGGGTTCTAGAACTTGTGCATAGTGATGTTTGCTGACCGATGAACATCCGGGCATGAGGAGGGTATGAGTACTTTGTTACTTTTATTGACGATTACTCAAGATATGGGTATGTGTACCTGATGCACCACAAAAGCGAAACTTTTGACAAGTTCAGGGAGTTTCGGGCTAAAGTGGAAAAGCAATTAGGTAGATGCATAAAGACACTTCGATCAGATCGAGGTGGAGAATACCTTTCTGATGAGTTCTTAGAACACTTGTTAGAGAATGGGATTTTATCCCATTTGACTATGTTGGGCACTCCGCAGCAGAATGGCGTAGCGAAGAGAAGAAATAGGACTTTGTTGGACATGATTAGGTCCATGATGAATTATTCATCATTGCCTTTATCCTTTTGGGGATATGCACTACAAACCGCATGTTATCTTTTGAACAATGTGCCTTCAAAATCGGTCCTTAAAACTCCTCACGAGTTGTGGAGGAGTAGGAAGACATCCTTAAACCACATTCGCATATGGGCATGTCCGGCGTATGTCTTATTTAAGGATCCGAATAAGTTGGAAGCACGTTCAGAAGTTTGCGTGTTTATAGGATATCCAAAAGGGACTAAATGGGGTTATTTATATAAACCCAAGGAAAATAAAGTCGTGGTTTCAACTAATGCAACTTTCCTTGAGGAGAGTTACATGGACGAATTTAAACCTCGAAGCAAAGTGGTGCTTGAGGGGTTAAGGAGTGATCAGATCACTCCAGAGGTTCCGAATGAAACCATTTCGATTGGTGTTGTGACACCCGTTATTCTCCTAACGGGTATTGAGGTAATTAAATTAATTTTTAATGTATAAAAAAAATTGCTTCATTTAAATTTATTTTATAATATTTATTTTTATCTATTTTTAAGTTTTCTAAAATTCTCCTATATTTATTTAGTATGATTACTAAAAAGCCTTAGAACTTCTAATAAATCTCAAAAATGTCATATTGGCATTATGTGTGTTAAAGTCTTTAGATGAGACATAAGGATATATTTTCCAACTACTCTTGACCCTCATTTTCTTTATTTCCTCCGTGACATGCTTCAACATGTCTCCTCTATAATTGTTTCTATCACTTCTTTTCAAAGACTTCTTCTTTTCTTCCTTTCTCTTCCACGGTTCCCACACTCTTCTTCTCATTTCTTTGCTAAAGCAAAATACTTAGAGAACTTCTTCAAGGCAGCCATAAAAATCAGCCACCATCACCTCCATTTGAGCAAGAATTTCAGTCATACCAAAGTAAAGGAACCTGTTTTGAAGCCATTTCAAGCTTCCAACTAACCATAATCCGAGGTTAGAATCTTATGAACAAATTTAGTCTTTCATTTATAAATTTTCTTTTATACTAAAGGATTATTCAAATTTGCGTTCTTAAACCTAAGTATATGTTTGTTGCTATTTTAGAGCATATGTATGAAGTCTAAGTGTATATGCCCTAGACAGAAAATTTATATTGTTAAACTTTATAATACCTCTATGGGCAGTGGTTATTTCTTGAAATTCTAAGATTAAATTAAAATGAATTTTATGAATGTAGTTGTATATTGTGCTTTAGTTTTAATTGTCCTTATGCACGCCTTAGGATCAAGGGAGTATGGAGCTAACGTTAACTGATTCCATGATTAAGAGACTGTTGATAAGCTTGAAAGGTAGGGATTCTATTACTCATCTTTTGTGAGGTTTTTATAGAATTAAAATTGATTGTTTTGCCGCAATATATATATATATCTATGTTGAACTGATATTATATGAGTATCACATATGAAACTATGACATGGACTCGTCTTGTATTGTACGGCGAGGAACATAATGAATTGACACATGTTATAAATTGAGAAGCATGGTTAGGAAAACTAACTCTATTGATAATGATTTAATATAGAGAAATTGTGAGACATGAAAAGGGCGACGGTTATGTCCTTGGGCATGAATACCCTAAAAGGTAAAATAGGGGGAAGGTGATGACGCTTCCTTGGGTTGAAAGTCCCAGAACACACTGTACAGGAATTGATTTGGTGAGGACTCGGGGCTTGATGTCCCCTCACCGGAACACCCTTGGAATGTTTATAGGGTGATCAAGTGCGCCCATTTGGGTTTCGATGAGTTGAGTGATACTCAATTTAACATGGATACCTAGGAACAATGATGATTGGTAATATTTGTATAAATGTGTAATTATGACACTTGGTAATGATTAACTACGGTATCCATAAGATGTGATCATAATAAACCTCATAATCTGGAATATGATGTGACTTACTAACCATGCAGGTTTTAATGTGGTAATGATAAAAACCTAAATGTGAGTAATAGCTTTCTCTACTGAGCATAGTGTTGCTCATTCCCTTATGTTTATATCTTTTCAGGACTCACTAAGTGTGAGGTGGCTACAAGAAATATAGTTGAGGAAGTGATGTATCTGTATTACATTGGGACTGCTTCAATTGTTGAGAATGTTCTTCATGATAATGTAAGCATCAATTGTTACTTTCTGTGACTGTATTACAATGTGTTGAGGGTTAAAATGATGATGACAACAGTTTATATTATTAAATTTAAGGTGCTACATTAAAACTGTGGTTTAATTGTCGTTTATATTTTTATTTTTGAGTTGAGAGTTTTCATTTAAGTCCCGGGTAAATTTTATTTTTTAAGGTTTTACTTTTACTATTTATTTTTATTTTATCTCATTAAAAACTGTTAACCCCCATATAGGGGCGTTACAGGTGTAGAAAAACCAAACAAACCTAAATAACAACCTCAGGGGCTTCGGGGTAGTGGGAGGATCGGGTGTCAACCTGAGAGGTATATGTTCAATGGGGAGGTCTTCTTGGCTGAACCGGATGAACATGACAGGGATCCTTATACTTATGCAGAAGTTATGGAGGATGTTGATTCAAAACTCTAGATAGAGGCCAAAAACATTGAGATGAAGTCTATGGAGACTAATCAGGTTTGGGAGCTTGTGGATCTTCCCGAAAGGGGCAAAACCCATAGGGTGTGAGTGGATCTACAAGAGGAAAAGAAGAATGGATGGAAAGGTCAAAACTTTACGGCTAGACTAGTAGCTAAGGGTTATACGCAAAAGGAAGGAATCGATTATGAGGAAACCTTTTCGCCTGTAGCCATGCTTAAGTCCATATGGATTCTCTTATCCATAGCTGTCGCTCTCGACAACGAGATTTGGTAGATGGATGTCAAGATGGCTTTTCTGAATGGCTATCTTGATGAGTCTATTTATATAGAACAACCAGATGGGTTCAAGGTCACAGGTCAAGAGGGTAAGGTTTGTAAGCTACTGAAGTCAATTTACAAACTTAAGTAGGCTTCTCGTTCTTGGAACATAAGATTTGATCAAGTGATCAAAACTTATGGGTTCTCACAAAATGTGGATGAACCATGTGTTTACAAACACATTAAGGATAGGAATGTGGTTTTTCTACTACTCTATGTAGATGACATTCTGCTAATTGGCAATGACGTTAGGGCATTGTCATCGGTCAAATTATGGTTGACCAAGCAGTTTGACATGAAGGACTTAGGAGAGGCTAATTTTGTTCTCGATAACTAGATCTTTCGGGATAGGAAGAACAAAATGATAGCTTTGTCCTAGGCCGGCTACATAGATAAAATTCTCAGGAGGTTTGCAATGCAGGATTTCAAGAAAGGTGGGCAACCATCTAGGTCTGAAATTGCTTTTTCTAAGAAAGACTCTCCAAAGTATTATGAAGAAAGAGAATACATGAAGAATGTGCCTTATGCTTCGGCAGTGGGCAGTCTCATGTATGCCATGCTTTGCACATGACCGGATATTAGCTATGCGGTCAGAATTGTAAGTCGATTTCAAGCTGATCCAAGACTGAACCATTGGGTTACCGTAAAACATATTTTCAAGTACTTGAGAAGGACTCGAGGATATATGCTTGTGTATTTGGGTAAGGACCTGACTCCTCTAGGATATACTGACTTGGATTTTCAATCCTATATGGATTCTAGGAGATCGACTTTGGGTTTTGTGTTTACTCTAGGAAGCGGTGCCATCAATTGGAGAAGTGTTAAGAAAGATTGCACTTCGGATTCAACGATAGAGGCCGAGTATGTGGCAGCTAGTGATGCTTCGAAAGAAGCAGTGTGGCTCCGCAAGTTCCTTGGGGATCTTGAGGTAGTTCCTGGTATGGATAAAGTGGTATCACTGTATTGTGATAACAGTGCAGCAATAGCTAATGCTAAGGAACCAAGATTTCACAAGAAGAGTAAGCATATTGATTGGAAGTATCATGTGATAAAGGACTTCGTTGAGGGCGGGCATGTCACAGTGTGCAAGATCACGTCAGAGGACAATTTAGCTGATCCATTTACGAAGACACTTACTGGGAGAGTCTTCAAGAGGCATGTGGAAGCTATGGGGATGCGAGATTTGTCATATTTACTCACTTAGTGTAAGTGAGAGATTGTTAAACATGTATGCCCTAAGGAGTAAAAATGTAATAAGTTTTTGGAGACATTTTTATCAATAAAGAATTTATTCATTATTTATATACCAAATCTTGTCCTCTTTACGTTCATATTTGTTGAATGTATGTTAAGCAAACAATAGTCTGAGACTATCAGTCTAAACCTTAAGAATTGGGCATATGATGGACGGATTATGCGGAAGACACGATTCTTAAGGTGATGGTCTAAATCATACGATCCGCAATCGAGGAAATAAAGTTAGGCGCTTTATTCATGCAAAGATTGTTATGTTGTCTATATCCTTTTTAGGAGATGGTTTGTCTTGACCATCGAAGGAGGACTCCGAGAATAGAAACATTGGCATGTTGTCATAAGTGATGATGTGTTGGATCGGGACATAAAGTGAATTGATTTGCGTTAATAATTCTGTGTCGGTAAATCGATTCACTTTAGACAATCATTTGTGTTGTATATTAATCCTGAGATGAATAGTGGGCCCGTTGTCTTGGCTTGTGTCTTTTGATGTACCAAAGGGTGACACCTACACCTTAATAGTGGTATGCATGTCGATACGTTGGAGGCATGACTCTTGATAGCGTAGACTTGTTATTCATAGATATGGAATCCATAGCTCCTCTTTAGGAGTAATGATATCCTCTTATATGCGTTATCCTGTAATTGAAAAACTAGAGCGCTCAACCATTTGGATACATAGGTGTAACTGAATGGTATGCTGTCTTGGATGGTAAGTTTTCTAATGGTAAGATAATGGAACGTAAGATAAAAATAATTAGAAAGGTAAGACAGAACTTGTCCTTAAGTCGATTATGGATTATCATATGGGGATACGATACACTATGATATGTCATAGAGACTTAGCTATACGAGCTTCGTAATTCTATGTAGTTCGAGAGTGCAGCTCCAAGCTTTTAGTAGAGTAGCGTTGGAGTTAATAATTATGAAATGTATATTTGGGATATTGGGTTTCATAATTATCAGGAGCTTGAACTATATAGGTCCATTTAGTCTCCTTTGCCAGCTCACAACATGCTGTAACGACACGGCGTGCTTTTTCAATAATTGGTGACTTATGTCAGATTTATTAGATTGGTTGAAATTTGAAAGAATCAAATAATTCATGTCTGTTTATCGGTTGAATTAATTTTGTAATCAATTAATTCAAGATAAACTTGTTGAATTATTGTGATTGGATAATTCTTGTCTGTTTATCGGTTGATTTAATTTTGGATAAATTAGATCAAGATAAACTTGTAGAATTATTGGGAATTGAGTTATTTTCTTAGAGATTATCTAGATAAAGTTGTTTTGATCAGATAACTTCTCTATTGGGTTATTTGAATTAAAATTGAGACTTTATCCTATAGAATCTCGGGTGAAAAATAAAAGATTCGCGAGAATTTTTATTCGACAGTTAGGCCTGCCGATGGGACCTGTTCGGCCTACTGATCGGGTGGTTCGGCCTGCCGATCAACGAAGGATAAGATCATGCGTATCTACGTGGATCTTATCAGATATTGATTCGAATTTGATTCTGATCTGAATTTTGAGACCTAATCTGATGAGGACTGACCTTAGGACCAACCTCTATAAATAGGGAGTGATTCTCACAAGTTACTCAGATCAATTGAGAGATTAAGAGTGATACTCTGCTAAGTGAGAATCTGAAAACTCCCTGAAAGCTTTTGTTCACAAATCATGAACACTTGCTTTGGGTTCTCTCGATTGGTTAGAAGGAGAGTCATCAGTGGAAGAGCTGTACGTGTGAGCCTACACTCACTCCAGTCGTAGATAGAGAATAGCAAAGAAGACCAGTTGGTTGAGGCTCTTTTGGAACGTTATTTCTCTTCATAGATTGCGGAGGTTCTTCAACATACAAAGGTTAGTAAGATCTGGTTAATTTATGCATATAACATGTCAAACTTGTGTTTTGGAAATTACTTTGATGAAAAAAAAATTAAAATTCCGTTGCGCACTATTTTTTTAACAAAAACTTATTACATTTTTACTCCTTAGGGCATACATGTCTAACAAAACGTGCTAGCATGAATCCAACACATTTATTTTCGTGTTATTCGTGCCAACTCATTTATGGCCCAATTAATATTTATGTGGTCCAAACCCGTTTATATCGTGTCGTTTTTGTATCGTGTCATCATGCCGTGTCTGAAATTGTCGGCTCTAGCTGGGCCTGTCCATTTATTTATCGTGTCGTACACTTGGCCTGACCCAGTTAATTTTTATGGCGTTAAGCCCAACCGATGCTATTTCTTAATGGGCCGGTGTTTGTTCCCATATTGATGTTCATGCTTTTTGTTGTATATTTAGCTATTAATGTGCCTTTCTCTAGCCTAATGTTAAATTTACAAAAAAAAATGAAAACACTAAATTGTAACAAAAGAAAGTGTATTATTAATTAAAAAAATCTTTTTATGAGCACAACAACATTATAGAATCTTGTATGGTGTGGTTTCTATTATTTAGCTTTTCATATAAATCATAGAGGGAAAGTATATAATTGGCAATTTACAATTTACTAACAACAAAAAATCTATTTGATTTTTTTTTCTTTTTTAATCAAATCTATTAGAAATTTAAAACTTCTTTATAAAAAAATATTTATAAAAATATAAAATATATTAATAAAATTAGTTTTGTATTGCATATTTTAATCGTGCTTATAATTGGACTTCAATAATGCTTTTAACGTACTCATGCTCGTACCGGGCCTTTACCGTGTCGTGTCCTTAACATGCTTCATGTCCAAAAGTTACACCAAGTCTAGCCTATTTAATAAGCAAGATATGCTAGACCGATTTAATAAGCACGTTGTGACGTACCGTGCTTACTTTTTAACACACTGTGCTCGTATCAGCCCACTAGACTCGGCCCATTTTGACATCTCTAACATGTTTGCACAATGTTTGAGAATCTAGAAATAACAAAAAAAAATAATAATAATAACAATCAATTGAAGAACAAAAAACAAGTAAAACGAAATACAATACCGTCCTCAATAGTTAAAATAACACAACAAAGCCATGACAATAAAAAAGCAAATAGTGGTTCAACTTCAAAAACAAAATAGAAAAAAGGAAAAAAGAAAAAAGCAAGCAAACTTCTAAATCAAACCAAATGCAAGAAATAACCAAAAATCCAAGTTGGCCTTCTCATGAAGTTTGGGATCTAACAACACTGCCACCATCAAATTAAATCATTCTCATGCTTCATTCGCCATTGGTGGGTCCACTCAACTAGCGTGGCCGGGCCTTCGGTGGATTTGAGTCCTGTTATCTGCTTCATTGGCACGACTCCAAAACTATATACATCGCTCTTTAGGCTCACTAGGCCCGTATTGAGGTAGTTGGTGCCCACGTACCTAAATGAGCCCTTGACCGTAGTGAGCCTGAGCTGGGCCGTGATGCTTAGAAAGCATAAAGTCAGTCAGCTTGGCATGGTTGTCGCTGAGGATTAGAATGTTGGAGGACTTGACGTTTCTATGGATGGCAGGATGATGGGCTTGGGAGTGGAGGTTGTGAAGGGCCTTTGCAATGTCAAGCAGCTCTCCCACAAAAGTATTCCTGCCTTTTGTAGGCTCCCTTTTGGAACATACTCCAACACTAGAAGGTTTTCTCCTGCTTTACATGTGTGTGTGTGTATGTATAACAAAAATGGGGTCATATTGTAGATTTACAAAAATGTGGAAAGTCTTCGCCCTATGTATTTATAAATTAGTTTTACCACTTAGGGACAAACTAACATCGCCAAAGTTCAATAAGTCCAAGTGCTAATCGTCAATGAGACCAAATTGAGGTGAGAAACCCTAAGAAGAATCGAAATTTTATCCAAGAAAACCCCTCTTGGAGCCTCCTTTTTTGTCCATCATCTGCTCCATAGCTCCAACCTCCGCAAGATAAACAGGACAAGTAGCTCTGAGTCCTATTTGAACTCCAAAATCCTTGGTGGCATGGCGCAGCTTATCGAGTGTATAGCTCTTAATCTTCATCCTCGCAAATCACACCTACTTCTCTACAACAACGACATGAACTTAACTACTCCTAGTAGTCTCACTTGCCAAACCTATGCGATGATCATGATTACATTGAAGATGGGGTTGGTCTTCTTTTCATAGTTAGATATGGTAATCCCAACCTTCTTAAGATGATGACCAAAACTAGTACTGCTACGGCAATGCCTCCAAATATGCACATCTTTCTTGTGTTTGTGGTGGAGAACCCCTACTCTCACATAATCACTAATTATGCTTTATATACAATATACATTCCCCTAACTTGTAGTCTTTTTAACCCTTCATCTAGGGTGTTTTTTATTATTATTATTATTTTACTAGTATATAGCTCTTGATATGCTTGAAGGCCTTAGTTTCTTCACCTCATGTAATGCACATGTAGATTACTATGTTTGTGAGCTTGAAGAGAATAATCTAAACAAAGAAAAAAATTTGAACTTACATGTACTAGGAACAACTCCAGATTATTTTTTACTTTATTTTTCTACACCATGTAGGAATTAAGCATAATCTTTCGAGTTCAATAATTTTTCGATAAAACAATAACTAGTCTAAAAAAAGCGTAGAAAAGTGAGAATAAATATATATATTTTTAGTAAGATAATTTTATTTTAGTGTGTTTAAAATAAATGAAAATGATTTTATTTTAGAAAATAAAATTTTTTGAAGAATTATGCTAAGAGTGTTTTTGAAATTTTTGTCTCAAAAAAATGTGTAAAAATATTTCTAAAATTTTTTAAAATAATAACAAATGGGGTCCATGTCAGCAATCTTGAGGATAAAATAATTAGGATGTTAGGTATGCAAAGCTGTTGCACTTGCATACGACAACTGCATGGAATATAAAAACAAACTCACCAATAATGTTATATAAGAATCTGGCCTTAAATATAGAGCCTATTTTGACCGATCCAAACTATATACATGGCTCTTCCCACCGACCCCCCAAAAAGCAATAATAATAATCTAATTTTTTTTTATTAGAGTGTTAAGATTTACATACACTTTTGTTCAAATTACCTTGCATTATTGTTGTTCTTATGATTATCTTCCATGGACAATATATGGGGTTATTGTTCTATGACAATATTGTGTAGTACGGCAGTATTTCAACTAAAAAATGTATATTAACTCTCAAACCCACTAAATTACAAAAGAATTAAATAATAATCTTTCACGTTAATCTTTAATTGATTAAAAAAGCAATCACAATTCATTATTTTTATTTCTCTTATTTTAAGGGAAAACATATTTCCAATTTTCTTTTTTAGAATCATTTTTCTAAACAATTATTATTATTATTATTATTATTAAGGTTTATAATATTGGTTCCTAATTAATAGCATTTTATCACTTTTATTTTTTAATTTATAATTTTGATAAATTCTTATAACAATTTTAACCTTTGTTTTTTATTCATTTAAACCAAAAAATTTTAATTCAAACTTCTTTTGTTATAGGGTTTTCTCTCATAAAAATTTAAGCAAAATTTGTTTAAAATTTTATTTAAACATATAAAAAAACATGCCATTAGTCTTTGATATTAAAATTTCCAGATGACTTCTAAAAGTTCTATGAGATTATCATGTCTGACCCACCTAATGACTAAAACTTTTACCAAAATAGTTATATAGAATGCAAAATATTATAGTTTTTAAGGGTTTTTTCACAATGAAGAGAATATTTTGTGTTTAATATAACTATTTCTATACAAAGAAAAAAAAAAAAAACCGATTACTATGAGGCCAAGGTGTGATGATCTTCGTGAAAGTTCATAAATCTTTCACCAAATTTTAGTATTAAGAACCAAAGCCGTTATAAAACAAAAATTCAAGAACTAAAATTATATGATAGTCATAAATTCTTAAGACTAATAAGGCTGATAAGACCATCTCTAATGTAAGTGTTAATGTAAATGTTATATTTATCATTAAAAAAATATAAAAATAATATAGTTGATGTACTATTTTATTTTAAACTTTAATATATAATGTCATTTAGAATGTCATATTTGTCTTTTATTATAATTATTAAATTTACAAACTTGTGGAAACAAACTGTTAATATTAAAATAATTAAAAAATAAGAATGTAATAATTATTTAAAAAATCAATCTATTAATTAATAAAAATTAAATGTCAAATTTATTACATAAATTTTGTGGTAAATTGATCATAAAATTTAACATATAACAAATTTTGTATTAAAAATAACATTATATTGGGGATTTTTTTTTTTGCACTCAAGTAGTAAATTTATGTTAACAAAGTTTTTCAGAACCCTTAAATTCTTGATATATGGATATTTTAGTTACAGTAAAAGGTGAAATTCTCTCACTTATATTTGAGAAAAAAATCATAACTTCTTCATTTAATATCTAATTTAAATAATTTTTTTCATTGTGCTCCTAATCATTAGAGGAATAAATTGAGATCTATATTGCATAAGATTTTATTAGATTTGTTAATAAATCAAAAACTATTTTCATTGTCCCTCCAAATATAAATTTTAATTTTATTCATATTTAGATTAAAACTTAAATATACATTTAAATTTTAATTTATATAACAATTTAAACCTTAATTTAAACCATACAACTTAAATTAAATCATTAAATTAAATTTATCGCTTATTCAAATCTATTTACTAAAACAGATAAAGATAATTTAGCATCAGAACTGAGATTTTAACTCGAGTGATAATTTTGAATCAAGTACACAGCGTTGGGATTCTGCAAGGGAAAGAGGGAGAAAGAGAGAGAAGTGCAGGAAGGCTGTTGACCTTCCTTCTCCGATCATCAGATTCATAGAAAGCAAGAGAGCGAAGGAGAAGAGAGTGTAAAACAAAACAAAACAAAACAAAACAAAAAAATAATAAAAAAGAAAAAAATTGCGCGATGGGCTGGAGGAATGCAATAGAGGAAGCTCGGAATTGGAAACCAGTGTTTGTGGCAATCTACGGCAGCGTCGTAATTGGGATTCTCGTCTCCTCTTTCTACGTCTTCTCCGCCATTTACTCTTCTTCTCCCAATTCTTCTTCCTCTTCTCTCTTTGGTGGTCTGTATCATTCCTCTTCTGTCTCTCTGTTTATGCATTCAATTTCTCATCTTCTTGCTTTTTTTGCGCTCAATTTATGCAGATGAAGCAGCAGCAGCATCAGCCCCATCGAATTTTTCAGAACCAACAGCGAGAGTTAATACAGTTAAAGCAGCAGTTGCGACTCCAATGGCGGAGTCTCAAACTCCGAGCTCAGGAGGGGTCAGGCCTATTTGGGAAGCGCCGCCTCGGACTAAAAAAATGCCGCCTTTGAAGAGTTTTAGATTGACAAAGGAACTGGTTCAGCGAAGGGTCAAAGATAACGTCATCATAATCACCTTTGGGAACTTTGCATTCATGGACTTTATTCTCACCTGGGTTAAGCATTTGACAGATCTTCACCTTTCTAACATTCTTGTTGGTAAGTAATTTATAAAAAAAACAAAAAAAAAAGGTCTTTTTGTGTGTAGTAGTTGATTGTTTATTATGTGTTTATGGTTGAGGTGCAATGGACACGAAACTATTAGAGGCATTGTATTGGAAAGGGATTCCTGTGTTTGACATGGGGAGCCATATGAGCACAATAGATGTTGGATGGGGATCACCAACATTTCACAAGATGGGCAGAGAGAAAGTTATTTTGATTGACTCCATCCTTCCTTATGGTTTTGAGTTGTTGATGTGTGATACAGACATGGTTTGGTTAAAGGTACAACTTTTTTTTTTTTGGGGTTTGAAATTTTGTTTTTGTATCTTTTGATATGAGTAGATTCTAATTTATTTTATGGCAAAGCTTTCTGGGTTTCTTTGTTTGTTTGTTTTTGGCTCTGTTTCTTCTGTTATTCATTTCAAGTTATCTGCTTTGTTTGTCAAACAGAATCCACTTCCTTATCTTGCTCGATATCCGGGAGCGGATGTCTTGACTTCCAGTGATAGTGTTGTGCCAACAGTTGTTGATGACAGTCTGGATATTTGGCAACAAGGTGAAGCTTTGGGAAAAAAAAATTTAAAAATCATTTTTCCTTCAGTAACTATACGTTTTTCTGTCAAATGTTAGACGACTGAATGCTTTGTTACAAAAGAATAGGCCATCAGTTCAAAGGGAAAATTTTTATAGCCGCAAATGGTACTGACATCGAAACTTCTAGAAGTAAGCTACTTACATTGGATTTCATGATTTCTGTGACTACAAAGTTTTTTTTGGAGAAAAAGCTAAGTAGTTACCAGAGCGCCTTTTGCTACAGAATCTGTAGAAAGTGAACGTATCTATACATCCGTACTTTGCTCTTAGATTGAGGATTAGTGGTTAGTGAGTGTCCGTTATTTAAATTCTCTGCTGGAATATAAGACTAATGACACGGATCATAAGCTCGCACCCTTGCCAGACAGTTTATTCCATTTCAACTTAGACATTATGATTCCGATAATAAATGGTCGTTGTCCTTATGTTCCTTTGCAGTGCTCTCTCCGGATCACTTAATTTTACTCTTGAAAAATACCATACTCAAGGCTTTAATTGACTCAATATTAATGTATATCTTGTTTTCCCTGTACAGTAGGTGCTGCCTACAACATAGGAATTTTCCATTGGCGGCCAACAGATGCTGCAAAGAAATTGGCGAAGGAATGGAAAGAAATACTTCTGGCGGACGAAAAGATTTGGGATCAGAATGGTTTTAATGAACTTGTCCGCAGGCAGTTAGGACCATCAGTTGATAAGGAAAGCGGACTTGTGTATGCTTATGATGGAAATCTTAAGATTGGAGTTTTACCAGCAAGCATATTCTGTAGTGGGCATACATATTTTGTCCAGGTAGGACATGTATCTCTTTGCTCGCCTTGTTTGGACAGTGTATCCTCGTTGATCACTCCATGGATTCTACACTTCTAATTCCTTTTCTTTATTATATAATTTTCCAATTACTCTTGTGCCATAAAGCTTAAAATTCCCCCTTGACACGGTTAATATAGTATCATAAACTGTATTTAATGTTCTCCTGCTTCATAAGCTGTAATGCTGATGTGGCAGGCCATGTATCAGCAACTCAAATTGAAGCCCTATGCTGTGCACACAACATTTCAGTATGCAGGCACGGAGGGAAAGCGTCATAGACTGCGGGAAGGCATGGTCTTCTATGATCCACCAGAGTATTATGATGCACCAGGTACAACTAGGCCATGTCTTTTGTCTGTATTAGGATGCATTTGTTTTTTCAGTTGCTTGCTCTGTACACTAGTCTTTGACGGTTTTGTAGTTGCAGATCCCTTTACTTATCCATTATTCTTGCCCATAATATCTTATTATCTTCATCTGTGTCTGGTAAGAAGTTACATAAATGACAAGATGCATAACCGTTTTGGGTGTCTTCGACGTTCAGTCACTTTCAATCTATATTTCAAGTATCTAAAATGCCTTCCTACATAATATTTGTTAAGAAGCTTGAGTCTCAGGAAGCCAATTTATTCATGTCTCAGAATTAAAAACCTTTACGATATGACAGCTGCAGCTCTAAGTGTTGTTTGACAATGACATTAAATAGATGACACGTTTGTGTGCAAGTTTCCTTTCCTTTCTTTTCTCTCAGCTGTTTCTACTTCTTTACTTGCTACTTATGGGTACTGGTCATTGTTGGGAACAAAATTAACTAGAACTAATTCATTGTTTATTTACCATCTATAATAAAATAAATAAATATTGATCTCTATTACCAATCACTCCAGGAGATTTTCCACTTAAGCAGGAAACAACCGAAGTCTAGGTGTTAAACATTAAGATTAGGCTTGTAACGATATCAATCCCAGTTGTAGTGAAAAACTAATGCTAAATTAATTCTTTTAAATTTATGCAGGAGGTTTCTTGTCATTTAAGCCATATATTCCTAAGAGCTTGTTACTTGATGGGGAGCATAGCGTTGAATCCCATTTTGCTCTTGTTAATTACCAAGTATGCATGTATTAACCTACTCCCACTAACTTCTGCATTTTGTTATATGGCCAAGTTACATTCGTTAATATGCATTACAACTTACTCTTTTCAGATAAAACAAATACGGACAGCACTGGCAATTGCTTCTCTTTTGAATCGCACCCTGGTGAGAAAAATTTATGCGTTGATATTTCTTTTTGTTTACCTTATATTTCATACTAGTTTATATTAAAGCAAAGAATTTGCTGGAGTTAAACGTAATCCATTTCACTATTTCCACAACCATCGACATTTTTCCATTGTTTTTGCGGGTGTCATCATCAAGTTCGTCTAGAATGTTTAGTGTCTGTTACAGGTAAGGATTGTTTTTTTTTTAGAGTGTCTTTAAATGAGCCAGGGTTGTTTAAGCACAAGCCAAAATGAAGTCTGTCTGTGCTTATGTTGCTAATTTAACAAGCATAGTTTTTTAGCCAATGCCTGGTCCTCGTCCCAAGGCAGGCTTCAAACTGAGATTGGGAAAAGTAAAATGAATTTGGTGGTGTAGAAGAATTCGAGTTAGGTGTTTTTGTTCAATATTTGGACATGTGATATTGAACCCAACAATATCAACTTAGTCCCTATTGTAGGGACCTAACTAGGGATGCAATAAAATGAATAACCTGAAAAGCAACAGAAACACCGTGTATGGGAAATAATTGAACGCAATACTGGTTTGAGCAATTCACTTTCACCATATAGAATCAAAATATAATTTCCATGCTTCTGTTTTAAATTTTCTTAGAAATGGCCAAGTGTGTCGTCTAAATTGCTTATCTGCTTGAACTTGAGCCCGTTTGGGAACATAGTTCGAGCTAAGAGTTTGAACCTAAAACACTAGCAATTCAAATTTTATAAGAGAAAACACTGTAGTAAAGTTGGTTTGAACCAAAATGAGCTCTGCACGTATATCATTAGGCTAAGACATGCATGTTTGTCTGGTTTGATTTTTGTTTTTAAATTTTGGATATCATTTTTTTTTTTTTGCGCATTGACCTTTAACATTCTCTGTTGTATTGTTTAGATGTCAATGAATGTATTTTGATAGTCTTTCAGTGTTTGAATTTTAGGTCATGCCTCCATTATGGTGTAGGTTGGATCGGCTTTGGTTTCCACACCCTGGAGTTCTGGAGGGGTCTATGACTAGACAACCGTTTCTTTGCCCTCTGGACCATGTGTTCGAGGTAGTTACTGTTTGTTCAAGTAAAAAAATACACTCTTCACAAGGCTTTCTTTACTAGAGTGTTGGCATTTTCAGATCAAAATGCAATTAGAGCATTTGCTCTTCTTAAATCAACCAATTCATATAATTACTGCATGTAAAATTGATTTCAACTTATACTACGCACTGCAGGTAAATATGATGCTCAAAGAACTGCCTGAGGAGGAATACGGTCCTGGGATCAACATTAGAGAATACTCTTTCTTTGACAATGCATTAATGCCCCAACAGGTTTAACATTCATGATAATCTAGTTCTAGCATCGTGTTTTCTTTCATTTCTCTCTCTTTCCTTAACGCAGATGCCTTGTCCTTCTTCTGAATGTTTTTATAGGTGAAAGATTCATGGCTAGAGGTTCATCTTTGTGAAGAAGGAGCCCAAGATTGTCATGCATCAAATGACACGAGTCCACCAGGTGTGCTCAGATTTCCAAAGCGTAGCAGCGAAGAAATGGTACTCGATTCTTACACACAACTTGCGTTTCCTGTGCATACTCGAACTAAGATGTTCATCTCCCTATAAACTGAACAAAAATTTTCCACTTTCATATACAGTTGAAGACGATATTCTCGTCCTTCAAGGATGTCAAAGTTCTTCAATTCTCTTCAATGCAAGATGCATTTATACGTTTCATGGACAATGTAAGTTTTCCACAATCTGTTTTTCCACTAGCATCTAATTCTTCATTTTTATCTCGTCTTGTGCTATATATACCAAGTCTTCTAAATGATGGTGTCAGACAAGGGAAGAGAAATTCAGGAGACGCGTGAAGCGATATGTCGGTATATGGTGTTGTGTGATGGATCACTCACCAGGTCACATATATTATGACATGTATTGGGATGAAAAACCAGGTTGGAAGCCCATCCCACCTCAGAAACCCGAGGATGATCACCCACCTTTGTGAGTTTTTCAGCTCCCACATTGTCAAGAATCCATCCATACTCCATACTAGAGCAGATGCACTGGGAGAAATATCCCTTGAAAGGTTCTTTTAAGACGAGGAGGGTCCATACATCTTTGTACATGGAAAAGAATGTATCCCTAATTGAGGATCTAACTTAATAGAGAACGAGGCAAAGAATTCCTTGTGTAACATTATTATTTTTTTAAACCCTCTTTGGTATCAACTTTTTGAAAGCTCAAATAAAATGGGATGGAAGATGCGGATTTTAGGGTCAGGTACTTCGTCTTCATTGTTTCTTCCTACCTTCAATTTATTAATTGGCCTCGCATTTTTTTTTTTTACAATGCTAGCTACACATTCAAGGTCATTACCTCGTCTTCATTGTTCTCAGGAAATGACATTACATTGAAGTATTAGCAAATTCTCATTTGTCAACTGCAGATATTACATCTTTAAGAGTGAGATACTAGGAAATTTTTTTGGGGGGTTTAATAGAACCTTTTTATTCACTTTTTTCCAGCATTTTATAAGTATTCAAATTTGTTCCTTTCTGTTTTCTGCATAGTTAAATGGACTTTTAGCTGTGCGGTACAAATTTATCTGTGTAAACAAACCAAGAGTGACACATCTTTCATGGACAGGATAGCACACAAAAAGCAAGAGATTTTGCTAACATAGCCAGGTTTAAATCTATCACAATCTCCGTTGTGGCTTTTTTTTTTCCCCTCTTTTTGGCTAGTGAAAATTCTTGGATTTTATTAATCCGCAATTAACAGTTAGCTGCCACAAGGGGGCAGCTTCCCTCAAAGTCAAAATAGCCATGGGCA
This sequence comes from Artocarpus heterophyllus, assembly GCA_025403435.1. NCBI lineage: Eukaryota > Viridiplantae > Streptophyta > Magnoliopsida > Rosales > Moraceae > Artocarpus > Artocarpus heterophyllus. The sequence goes on from JAJQZP010000453.1 coordinate 205,663, forward strand.
AAATGAGAAAACGCCCATTTAGCTAATGCATGAGCATTAGTATTACTGTTTCTAGGAATCCAAAGAGATTCGCATTAGAAAACAAGCCGGGTAAATAAGAAATATTAAAAAAAGTTGGGATAGCCTGCCAGTCAACAAGAGGAGATGCCAAAGTTATGGCCTGAATTGCCACTTTGGAGTCGCTCTTCACTGCGGAGGTGAGCCAACCCTGATCGGATGGACACCTCAAGGCTAACTGGATTGCCAGAAGTTCAGCCTCTAGAGCTGAACGTGAATGAGTCTTCTCAGAGCAGATCCACAGAACCCTCCCACTCTCATCTCTAGCCACACGTCCTAAACCAGCAATTCCGTCCTTAAAAGCCGCGTCTACATTTAATCTCTTGTAATCTCCAGCTGGAGAAACATTACTTGCACCAGAGTCCAATAACCCGGTATTAGAGTCTCTCTTCTGTAGCTCTCGAAAAATCTTCTGCAGCAACCAAAATTGTATCTATTAGCCTCATCGGATTTGAAGTTGAAAATTTGTGCAGTCCGTTGTTTCTAGCCTTCCAAAGTATGTCAATGATGCAAGCCGCTCAAATGATATTAACATCCTCTCTTTTTAGACACCACTCAATTAATTATCATTGGGGTAGTTCGACAGCCCCATAAGGCACTGAACCATACTGTCCTCGCCAGGTCACATTCCCAAAGAACATGGATCACTGATTGATGAGGGTGACCACACTGATTGCAAATTGCTTGGATATTAGGGAACACTTGTTTCAGACGGTCTGAGGTAGGTAGAATGTTGTAAGCCACTCTAGACAGCAACAGTTTAAGCCTAAAATGCAGTTTTGAGTTCCACAGTTTAGGTCAAATTGTTGAAGTGTCCGAAAAGTGATGTCTTTGATCGAACTAGTAGGCACTCTCGACGGCAAAGCGGCTAGACTTTGAAGCTTTCCAGATGAATTTGTCCTCCATTGGAAAAGGCAGGGGTCGAATAGTGCTCAATTCTGCCCCTATCTCCCTTGCAAAGATCATGTTGAGAAGATGAACGTCCCATTGTCTAGTACCTACAACAAAAAAATTAGAAACTTTTTCAATGTTAGTAGAAAGAGAGTCCCTTGGATTGAAGGTAATGCTTTCCCCAAGTGTCTCCATCCAAGGGACCCAAAGGCTATTCCAAATTGAAGCAGAGAGACCATCTTCGATAAGATAGCAAGACCCTCTCCAAATAAGATCATTTGTACTCCAAATTCCCCTCCAAGCGCAAGAGGAATTACTCCGCATGCTACTCCTCCAAAGGAAATTCCCCTCGCAGTATATGTTTCTCAAAGCTTCTACCCACCAAGCTCTATCTCCAGATGTAATCTTCCACCACAACTTTGCAAGTAACGCCACATTGAAGTCCTGACAACGTGTTAACCCTAGGCCTCCATTTCTCTCCAATAGGCAAATCGAATCCCATGACTTCGAGGCAAAACACCTTGATTGAGATATATCACCTTTCCACCAGAATTTTCTGCATAAGCTATCAATTCCACTATTCACCACCGCTGGAACTCAATAGGTAGAGAAAGCATAAGAGGGTATCAACTGTAAAACCGATTGGATAAGAGTTGTTCGCCTAGCCTGGGATAGGAGTTTATTCTCCAGCCTTCTAATCGAAGCATGACCTTGTGTTTTAAGAACTCAAAGTCCTTGCAATGATTCTTTGATTGAAATAGCGGGTTCCCAAGGTATCTTTCATCACGACGAACCTCTTCCATGGAAAGAATTCTGCATACCTTCCTTCTCATAGTCTCCGGTATCCTAGACTTTCCATAGTTAATCCGTTGGCCAGACCATCTCGAGCAAAATTTAAAAGCTTGTGCCCCCTGCTCCGTAACCCAACCAAATAATATTGTCATCGGCAAACATGAGATGGGTAAGAGGCAGTACATTTTTTGCAATACTAATACCAGCCAAAGATCCCTTACATTCCTCCTAACTGCGATAAGATAAGGGGATAGAGGATCCCTTTGTCGATAAGGGGGTAGAGAATCCCCTTGTCTTAATCCTGAATTGGGTCTAAATGGCGGAAGAAGGCTTCCATTGAGGAAAATGGAAAAAGAGACCGATGGACACATGCTCTAATTACATTGTGGGAAATCAGAATAATTGTTCCTTGGTTGTTAGGATCTTAGTTAGGATTAGTTAGGATAATTTCCTATGGTTTTCTTTTATTATTTCTAATAATCGATATTGTTAGGATTGTCTAATTTAGTTTCCTGTTCTTTAGGGATTCTCTTCTTAAAAGGGAGTTAGTTAGGACTTTGGTTACCTATCTTTGGTTATAAATATGTGTACTCTGAATTGTGTTGAATAAGAGTGAAAAACACATATTTCTTCTCAAACTTAGTTTTATGGTATTAGAGCCGGTAATCCACTGGTGAAATCCCTTTGTCAAAAAAATTCGGTGCCAACGATGTCATCCACAGTGGAGTCAACCAATTTTGTCAAACACTTGATTACCCATTGTTTCTAACCAGTTCGAAAATCCTTCCATTCAAATAACCATACACAAACTCAATGGCAGCAATTTCAAAGAGTGATACCAGTCAGTCCAGTTGGTGATCAAAAGCAGAGGAAAGGTAGGTTACCTGACAGGAACAATAGCAGCGCCAGAACTGGGTGCAGCCAATTATGGTGTGTGGGAGGCAGAGAACTCAACCGTGATGGCATGGCTGATTAATTCGATGGAGCCAAAAATTGGATGCCTATATCTGCTCTATCAAATGGCGAAGGAGATCTAGGAGGCAGTGAAGGAAATGTATTCTGATGTTGAAAACATCTCACAGAGCTTTGAGATTCGATCTTACCATTCTCGATACTCGACAAGTCACATCTACAGTCACCGAGTACTTTAATACTCTCTCAAAATTGTGGCAGGAAATAGATTTGTTCTATAAGGTGATTTGGAGGTGCCCTAATGATGGACTATTGTACAGCAAAATGTTGGAGAAGGACACGATCTTCGATTTTTTGCAAGGATTGAATCATGAACTTGATGAAGTTAGAGGACAGATTCTCGATATGAAGCCCTTACCTACACTCAAAAAAGTCTTTGCAGAGGTTTGACGCGAGGAAACGAGAAGAAAAGTGATGTCTTCCCCTTCAAAAAGCACGACAACAGAGGCACTAGGATTAGCTTTGGCTACTCGAAATGAAGGAAGCAGTTTTAGGGCCCAAACCATGAAGGACAAACAACTGTGGTGTGAGCATTGTAAGAAGCCATATCATACCAAGGACACATGCTGGGATATCCATGGTAAACCGGCATATTGGAAGCCATGGAATCAGCGGCGGAAGAACGCCTATTCAGCAGAGACAATAATCACAACCTGCTCTCAACCATTCACAACTGAGAAGATGGAGATTCTACGGAATTTGTTGAATACTCCATCGACTGCTAAGGAAAGCAATCTCACCTCCTTAGGTTCTAATGCCTTAACAGCTCATAAAGGTACCATGTCTCTATTATCTCACAAATCCACACAATGCTTAGGTTGTGGATGCTGGTGCATCTGATCATATGTCCAGTTCCAACACAAGGTTTATTAATTATAAAACCTGCAAAGAAAATATCTGTATCACTGTAGTAGATGGCACTAAGTGTAAGGCAGCAGGAATAGGGGATATAGAAGTTGGCGGTTTGAAGTTGAACTCCGTTCTTCACGTTTTTGAATTAAAGTGCAATTTAATTTCAGTAAGTAAAATAACCAAAGATTTGAACTGATCCGTAACATTCTTTCCATCTTATTGTGAATTTCAAGATCTATCATTGAAGAGGACGATTGGGAATACTGAGGAGTAAAATGGCCTCTATTATCTGTCAAATGTTGAGCTCTCCCCAAAGCCTAAGTTATCTACTATTTTTTCTATTTTTTTCTAATTCTAATGTCAAACTGTGGCACAATAGACTAGGTCATCCAAGTTTTCTATATTTGAAACATTTGTATCCTCATTTATTTATTAATAAAGATCCTTTATCCCTTAGTTGTGATCATTGTGTTCTTGCAAAACAAACCCGTACATCTTATCCTCCTCACACATACAAACCATCAAGACCATTTCACTTAATTCATAGTGATGTGTGGGGTCTTACGCGTGTGCCAAATTTAACAAGGGAACGATGGTTTGTCACCTTTATTGATGACCACACTAGAGTTTGTGGGGTCTATCTCATGCATGAAAAATTAGAAGTTACAAAAATCTTTAAACAATTCCATAAACTCATTGCAAATGTGTTTCAATCTCCAATTCATATTCTTCAAACAGACAATGGTCGGGAGTGTTTTTCTCATGAGTTGAATACCTACCTAAATGAGTATAAGATACACCATCAAAGTTCATGTACATGTACTCCTCAACAAAATGGAGTTTCAGAGAGGAAAAATCCTCACTTACTTGAGGTTGCAAGGTCAATCATGTTTTATTGTAATGTTCCTCATTCATTCTGGAAAGATGCTATTCTTACCTTGACATACCTCATTAACCGTCTGCCTTCCAGAGTCCTACAGTATTGACCCCCTTTAGTGAATTGGTATTAGTTTTAAATCTTCTTGGGTCCCCAACTCTCTTCCACTGTGAGTTTTTGATTGTGTTGTCTTTGTCCATAATACTCAACCAACTCGAGGTAAAGCTTGATCCAAAATCCTTAAAGTGTATTTTCCTTGGCTATTCCTCTAAACAAAAAGGATTCAAATGTTATCATCCTTCCTCTAAACGGTTTCTAATCTCATCAGATGTCACGTTTTTCGAAGACCAAAATTTCTATTCCCAAGTTAGTCTCTAGGGGGAGAAAGTTTTTCGAAGACCAAAATTTCTATTCCCAAGTTAGTCTCTAGGGGGAGAAACATACGCAAAGAGACCAACATTGGGATCCCAATGTCACCATACCTCTATTGAATCTCCCAAACATTGCATCCAATCCTCCTAAGTCTGGGAGAAATGGTAATCACTTAAGTCAAAGGGGAGAGCTAAACATTGCAAGAGAAAAGCCAACTTTGGTTTACTCAAGGAGACCACGAGCTCCCATGCATGAACAAGAACCTAAACCAATGGCAGATCCACCTACTACGGACAAGGAAGAAAGGACTAAAACAGGTGTAGCAGAGGCTGAGATAGGGAAGTAGGAAGATGTGAATGAGGATAGCGACTTGGACCTTCCCATTGCCATAGGAAAAGGAGTTAGACCCTGCACTAGACACCCGAGGTATCCACTTGGCAATTACCTTACATATTCCAAGTTGTCATAGAACTTCAAAGCCTTTGTCTCTGAAATTAATAAAATTCAAGTTCCTAGAAATGTACATGAAGCCTTCCAGGATCCGAATTGGAAAGCTGCTATATTAGAAGAAATGAAGGCTCTAAATGAAAATGACACCTGGGAATTTGTAAAACTCCCAGATGGAAAAAGGGCTATAGGCAGTAAGTGGATATTCACTGTTAAATGCAAACTAGATGGATCCATGGAAAGGTATAAGGCAAGACTGGTAGCACAGGGATATGCAACATCAACTATTAAGAGACATTCGTACCAGTTGCCAAACTCAACTCCATAAGAGTCTTGTTGCCCCTAACTGCAAACCTGGATTGGAAGCTACACCAACTTGATATCAAGAATGCATTTCTCAATGGTAAGTTGGAAGAAGAAAAGTATATATGAAAGTTCCACATGGTTTTGAGTCACAAGACGATCAACACAACGTGTGTAAACTGAAAAGGTCTCTATATGGTCTCAAACAATCTCCAAGAGCCTAGTTCACTCGGTTTAGTATGGTGATGAAACAACTCAACTACATACAGGGACAAGCAAATCATACTCTATTCGTGAAGAAGAGTAAATCTAGTAAGCTAGCTATTTTGATAGTGTATGTTGATGATATGGTAATCATAGGAGATGATAAGGAGGAAATCAGGGATCTAAAGGAAAAGCTGCAAGTTAAATTTAGAGTTAAAGATCTCAGGGCTCTTAAATACTTCCTAGGAATGGAGATTGCAAGAAGTAAGCAGGGAATCTTTATTTCACAGTGAAAGTATACACTGGACCTCCTTAAGGAGACAGGGAACCTAGGGTGTAAGCTAGCTAGCACTCCTTTAGACAGAAATTGGAAGCAACAAGTGTCAAAGGAAGATCCTCTAGTAAATAGGGAGAGCTACCAACAACTAGTGGGAAAACTAATTTACCTATCATTCACGAAATGTGATATTGCCTTTAATGTGATCGTTGTAAGTCAATTTATGCATGCTTCCACTAAAAGGCATATGGAAGTTGTTAATCAAATTTTGAGATACCTCAAAGGAAGCCTTGGTAAGGGTTGTTGTTTCAGAAAACCAAAGCTAGAGAAGTGGTGGGTTTCTTAGATGCGGATTGGGCTGGAGTAGTGGAAGAGGCAGGTCAACCACAGGTTATTGTACAAAGGTGTGGGGGAATTTGGTGACTTGGAGAAGCAAGAAGCAATCTGTAGTTGCCTACGGTAGTGTAGAAGCTGAGTATAGAGCCATAGCCCAAGCTACGTGCAAGCTTATCTGGATACAGAGGCTGATGGAAGATCTAAACATCCTAGTGACCAAGCCTATGAAGTTGTACAGCAACAGCAAATCTACAATTAGTGTGGTACACAATCCAGTTCAGCATAACAGGATGAAGCATGTGAGGATAAACAGGAACTTCATTAAGACAGAAGTAGAGAATGGAAATATTGATCTGTCATATGTCCTTGCCGAGTCACAGGAGGCTGATGTTCTTACCAAGGCACTTCAGAAGTCAAGTTTTGAGTCATGTATTTCCAAGCTCGGAATGAGAGACATCTATTCACCAGCTTGAGGGGGAGTGTGGGAAATTAGAATAATTGTTCCTTGGTTGTTAGGATCTTAGTTAGGATTAGTTAGGATAATTTCCTATTTTTTTCTTTTATCATTTCCAATTATCGGTATTGTTAGGATTGTCTAATTTAGTTTCCTCTTCTTTAGGGATTTTCTTCTTGAAAGGGAGCTAGTTAGGATTTCGGTTACCTATCTTTGGTTATAAATATGTGTACTCTAAATTGTGATGAATACGAGTGAAAAACATGTATTTCTTCTCAAACTTAGTTTTATACACCACAAAACCTATCATAAAATCCATTCGTTTTCAAAACCTATAAAGAAAGCTCCACTGCAACCGAGCATATGCCTTGCTCATGTCTAGCTTTATTCCCATAAGACCACCTTTACCCTTTTTTTGTTTCATTGTGTGAATTACCTCTTTGGGCTAGGATAGAGTTTTCAGCTATCCATCTTCCCAGCACAAATGCCAACTAGAAAGGTGAAATCAACTTGCCAAGAACTCTCTGTTAGACGTGTATGCCTTAAGGAGTAAAAATGTAATGTGTTTTTAGAGACATTTTTATCAATAAAGAATTCATTTATTATTTATATATCAAATATTGTCATCTTTACGTTCATATTTGTTGAATGTATGTTAAGCAAATAATAGTCTGAGATTGTTGGTCTAAACCTTTAAGAATTGGGTATATGATGGACAGATTATGCGGAAGACACGATTCTTAAGGTGACAGTCTAAATCATAAGATCCGCAATCAAGAAAATAAAGTTGAGCGCTTTATTCATGCAAAGACTGTTATGTTATCTATATCCTTAATGGGAGATGGTTTGTCTTGACCATCGGAGGTGGACTCCGTGAATAGAAACATTGACACATTGTCATAAGTGATGATGTGTTGGATCGGGATATAAAGTGAATTGATTTGGATTAATAATTTTATCTCAGCAAATCGATTCACTTTAGACAATCATTTGTATTATATCTTAATCCTGAGATAAATAGTTGGCCTGTTGTCTTGACTTATGTCTTTTGATGTACCAAAGGTGACACCCACATTTTAATAGTGGTATGCATGCCGGTATGTTGGAGGCATGACTCTTGATAGCGTAGACCTGTTATTTATAGATATGGAATCCATAGCTCCTCTTTAAGAGTAGTGATATCCTCCTATATACGTTATCCTATAATTGAAAAACTAGAGCGCTCAACCATTTGGATACATAGGTGTAACCAAATGGTACACTGTCTTTGAATGGTAAGTTTTTTTATGGTGAGATAATAGAACGTAAGATAAAAATAATCAGGAATGTAAAACAGAACTTGTCCTTAAGCCGACTATGGATAATCCTATGAAGATACGATACATTACGATATGTCAGGGAGACTTAGCTACACGGGCTTCGTAATTCTACATAGTTCGAGAGTGCAACTCCAAGCTTTTAGTGGAGTAGCGTTGGAGTTGATAATTATGAAATGTATATCTGAGACTTTAGGTTTCATAATTTTCATGAGCTTAAACTATATAGGTCCATTTGATCCCCTTTGCTAGCTCACAGAAATCCTGTAACGAAACGGCGTGCTTTTCCAATAATTGGTGATTATGTCAGATTTATCAGATTGGCTAAAATTTGAAAGAATCAAATTATTCATGTATGTTTATCGGATGAATTAATTTTGTGACAAAATTAATTCAAGATAAACTTGTTGAATTATTAGGATCGGATAATTCTTGACTGTTTATCAGTTGATTTAATTTTGAATAAATTAAATCAAGATAAACTTGTTTAATTATCAGGAATATCTATTTTCCTAGAGATTATTTAGATATGACTGTTTTAATCAGATAACTTTTCTATTGGGTTGTTTGAATTAAAACTGAGGCTCTATCCTAAGAATCTTGGGTGGAAGATAAAGATTCGCAAGGATAAAAAATCGTAAGTTCGACAGGCCGATCTTAAACTTCGGCCTGCCGATGGGACATGTTCGGTAGGCCTATCTGCTAATTTCGGCCTACCGACCGTGGGATTTTTTATCACGTGTTTTAGACGTGGATTTTATCAGATATCGATTCTAGTTTGATTCTGATTCAAATTTTTGAGGCCTTATTTGATGAGGACTGACTCCTGGACCCAATCTCTATATAAAGGGGAGTGAGTCTCTTTATTATTTAGATTAATTGAGAGATTAAGACTGAAACTTTGCTAGTGAGATTCTGAAAACTCCCTGAGAGCTCTTGTTCACAAATCACAAACACTAGCTTTGGGTTCTCTCAATTGGTTGGAATGAGAGTCACTTGGTGGAAGAACTATACGTGTGAGCCCACACTCACTCAGATCGTGGATAGAGAATAGCGAAGAAGACCGGTTGGTTGAAACTCTTCTAGAGCATTATTTCTCTTCCCGGATTATGGAAGTTCTTCATCATATAAAGGTTAGTAAGATCTGGTTAATTTATGCATATGGCAGTGTCAAACTGTGTTTTGAAAAATACTCTGATATAAAAATTTTAAAAATTATGTTGCGTACTATTTTTTCCAACACTCTCGACATCTGATTCGCAATGATCTTAGACACAATCTTGTAACAAAAATTGCAAAGGCCAACTGGTCTAAGATGATCGCAAGTGGCTACCTCAATTTTAGGTATAAGAACCAGAAAAGAATAATTCCAAGGCTACACAAACGTCCACTTCTAAAAACTTTTAACAAAGTCTACCACTTGACATCTGACAATGTCTTAGTAAGTTTTATAGAAAATTCCTGACATGCCATCTAGACCTAAGGCCTTAAGGGGGTTCATTGCCCAAACAATTTTCCTGACTTCCTTAGCCGTAGGATCAACCAACAACATCTGACTATCTTTAACAGTAATCTTTGGCTTAATGAGTTAAGATATATGATCATTCAGCGGCGGTTCCGAAGAGTTGAAAGTCTCTGTGAAACAATTAATGAGATGTCGCCTGATATCAACCCTATTCCTTAGCCACCGGCCAATAGAATTTTTCCAGGGCCTAAATATGATTTCTCTTTTGCCTCACCACCGTGTATGCTTGGAAGAATTTTGTATTTTGATATCCCTTTCTAAGCCACAATTCTTTAGAAACATACAAATTCTAGCCCGACATTCCAAAATCTCCAATTTTGCCTCCCCCTTAAATTCTCAGCATTTGGATTAGAACCTTGGATCTCCCTGAGTTTATCTTCTAGGGCCATCAAATTTAATTTTTGATTCCCAAAGCAGTTTTTGTTTGACAAAGCACTTCAAGTTAAAGCAATATTCATCAACTTGAAGCTGTGAAATCCTGAGAAATGGTGCCCCAAGCCCCATTAATCGTAGTTCTACAATAATCATATCCTGTCCAAGCTTCAAAGAATCACAAAGGATGGGCCATTCTCCCTTCTTTGATCACCATCTGTAAAATGAATGGGCTATGATCCGAATCTATGATAGGCAAGTTCGGCACTCCGGCCTTGGAAAAATTGGTACACCATTCGACACTTACAATAGCTCGATCTAGTCTTTCCTTCACCAATGATGTTAGTTCATGCCCATAAGTCTATGTGAATCGAACACTAGTGAAACCTAAGTCAATACCCCTTGTGGAATCCAAAAATTCTCTAAGCAACTTTCCATCTCTTGAACTCCATGGCCTGCCGTCTCACTTACCCAAACTAGATAGTATAGTGTTCAAATCCCCAGCTATTGCCCATGCTACATTACCGTCAACAATTCTGAGTTTAATGAATTTATCTTTCAGAGCATAGGATTCTATTCTAACCCCAGCTTTCCAATAGCAACTTAAACCACCAGCTTTGCCAATTGCATCAAAATAACAACCTCCCATAAACCCCAATCTATGCCACTGTAAATCCATACTACGAGTGTCCCTCTCTTTTCATGAGAAATACAACATCAGGATTGTGTTTCTGAATAAGGGCCTGAAGGCCCTCCTCTGCTCGGGGATTACCAATTCCACGACAGTTCCAACTTAGTGTCTTCATGGCGACTTGGGGGGCATGATAAGGCCTGCCTCCCCTGCCCCGGCCACAGGTAGATTTGGATCGAAGATTACCTCAACTCCAATTGCGTTGTTATCCTCTGTCTCTTCTTTAATGAGCTGCGTCCTCGAGTTCTTCAAGGCATTGGTGTCTGATCCACAACTTTCTTGTACCTCTTAGTGATTCTCTCTCTTGATTTTGATGACGATTCCCCATCCTCTCCCTTTAATTTGTTAGTCCCCAACTTTTCCTCTTTCTACCGTTAGCTCCACAGCCACTCCCTTTAGATCAAAGGTTGAGCAAATGAATGAATTCACTTTTCGTTTCTTAGAACCAGTTCGTTGATAAATGAACCCTGATAAGGAAGAGTTTACCACACAAACAAGGCGTTCTAGCAATGAGGGAGAAGCCTCAAATCTGGTTATTATTCCAGGTTTCATAAGCGCTTTGTACGCTTCAGCAATATGGTAGCTTAGTGCTCCAAGGAAGACCTTGAAAATCTGTAGAGAGTTCTATTTAAGAGATTTTAGCAATGGATTTGCGCACTTCCGAGGATTTGTTGGACAGATTGGGCTGCATCTTTTGGTCAGCAATCCTTTACTGGCACGTCGTCCCTAATAGTCCTTTTTGTCTTTTACTGCTCTAGATAAAATACCCCATTACTCTGCAATCTGCATCCCACCTCCACTGCTCTGATTCGCATTACCCTCCTCATCCACACCGTTGTGAGACCCACCTTGAGTACAGCTCTGTACGCAATCAAGGACAGCATCTTGTCCAGATGCTGCCGGAATCTTTATTCGTCGGTAATCTTTCTGAGACTTCCTTTATAGAGACTCTTCGGAGTTTTCTTCTGTGGAAAGCAATTTCCGATCTCTGCTCCGCCGAGAAGCATCCAACCTCTCTGCACGCATCCATCGACCAAAAGCCAGCACCCTTCTGCCTTTCCCACCTTCCACCATGGCTACTTCACTCCTACAACTGATATTCTTGTGGCCAATCCGCCCACACTGGTGGCAGAATTTCAGTAGATGTTCATATTTGAACTGGATTCATAACACGAGGAGATTGAACCCTCCCACAAATGGTTTTCTAAAGGATAAGTCGATGATGACCGAGCAAATTTAAGATTTGGAAGATCATCATCTCTTTGAACCACAACCTCCGGATTCCCTGCTATAGTGGCTGCCTCCCTAGCATTTTCAGGCAAGTTAAATCCAGTCGGTAAACCGTGAATTTGGAGCCATAATCGAAACAGATTAAAGTCCACCTTTGTCCACACCCCATCCTCCAGCCATTCTTGTATGTTGAGATGAGACCCATCCATCGACCATGGCCTTTTCTGTAAACCCCATTCTTTGTTTTCCTCAGGCGAAAACTCGTTGCTTTAGCTCCTTCATTCTCCATTTAAAGGCATTGCCCCACATTCCGATTAAAAGCTTGCTAATTAGGGACTTGCTCGTATGCTTATGCATAAGGATGTTTCCCAAAAGAGTAAGCTTTGATACCTAAGCCACTTCTTCTACATGGAAATCCAAGTCCATCGTTCGCTCCTTCCAGTGGTTGGCGCTCGAGAGCTTCCTGTTCTCTCTCTAGATGATGGAAGCCAAAGAAAAAGGAAACAAATGTTCACTGAGAACCGAGTACAGGACTCTCAATCCCTAGACAGGGGCGTCATTCTCGAGAGAGAGAACGCTACAGCCTAAGACTTCTTTAAAATATCAGTATAATGCAGCAATTCAGAGAAGAGAGTTCACACTAATCCATTACATGACAGGACAAAACAAAACATCCAAAGCCTAGACGACAATGTTATTACAATCTCCATTGAGGCTTGAAAGCAGATAATCGAGTACAATAAAATTTGAAATATTTCATATAATGATAAAAGTCTAACACATCTGCAAGAACATGGTATAGCGTCAAAACTGGAAACAAGAAACACCATCATAATGAAAAACAGTAGAACATGAATATCGGTGAGGGATGGCCAACCTCCCTAGTCCAGTGGACAGAAAGAGCCATTCATATTCCATTTCATATATTATGATTATGTAAAGAACAGATCCAGTATGTACAAGAAGATGCTGGAATATAATTTTGCACCAAATCCCAAATGTCAAAACTGTGGTCGACCTCACGCTCCCGCACCATTACTCACCTGGAGTGTCAATTTTATGTTCATAGATGCCAACTCTGAAGCCAAATACCTAAAGACATAGGGCATCGCGACCGTCTCCATCCCTTTACTTGTTTGACAAGCATGGCAGGTGACTTTCCTGGAAGATTTGATTGGGGGTAACCCACCGATCTCACGAATCCGCTTCTGTTGCTGAAGGAATGTTGTTGTGAGGATGCTTCCACACAGGGAACATACGTCGGCAATATGGTAATCTGAACACGTATGAAGCCTATCATGCAACAAATATGCTGCTCCATGGGCAAGCATGGAGTCCCTCTCCATTTCCCCAAAACGAATACCACCGCCACGTTTCCGTCCTTTGATGGGCTGCCGCGTCACTTGGTCTATTGTTCCTGTGGAACGGACCTGTGTACCAAAGCAAACCATTACTAAAGGAATTGATGATCCGAAACTAGACAAAAAGCACACTGCATAACATTGGTATGAATACCATCAAGAAAACTAACTTTCATGCATTTGCGATACATCTGGCTAACTTTGAAACATAATCGTCAACAGAAAAAATAAGTACCTTTTTCAAATATTGTATAGAATTTATACATATCCTAGTCACCTAAAGGTTCAGATGCCAGCATCAGAGCTCATGCTATTGTCGTTTTTGCAAATTAATCCATTAAGCTACTTCCTTTTTATTTTACCAGTCTTGCATCAAACACATCTTATCCCCTATCCTAGTTATAAAAATTAAAAAAAAATCAAAAAACAATAAAAACAAAACAAAACAAACAAACTTGCAAGCATTATAAGCCCTTTCAAGACCAATAAAAGTAGGCACTAGCCAAAGAGCCCTAAAGGCCCTCAGAAACAATTGTTTACATAAAAGTCAAACCACAACGACCACAGCTCTAAATAACACTGACAAAATTTGTAAAGAGCGCATGGTATATTACAGTCAACCCCAACATAATTCCACAAGTTTCAGCTAAGTTATATTTGTCACACACGAGAGGACATCCAAAGACAGAAATAATGAGTGGGAACCAAGACTAGACATATGCGGTGATACATAAAATAGAAGAAAAGAAGACAGAGAGAGTCAATAATGCTCTAGGACCTGAAATTTATCTGAGACCATATGCCGCAATCGTTGATAATAGACGGGCCCAATAAAAATCTCACATGGGAGTTCTGTTCCATAAACCCCACTGTACAATACCTCAACGCCATGGTAATTAAATCCCTTCTCTCTTAACATTTGACCAAGCTCATTAACAAGTGAAGTGGAATTTTTTGATTCATTTTCTTGCTTAGCCCCTTTAACCAAACCAGAAAATGGAGTTGCGTCCACATATTTTCCATGCAAGCTACCTCCCTATCAGAAGAAATAATTATTCTATAAGTTCATATTCAGAACATATCTCAATAATGACCGAAAAATGGGGGGAACAAAATATAAAGCAATTGAATTTGTAATAACAAGAATAATGACATCATGAGAAAAACAAGTGAACAATTCCAGAGACAAATAATCTAGATACAAAGAATAGCTATCCAAAACGAATCAGAGGAAAGATATAAATCTAAAATGAGGTGATGCATCACCCAAATCAACATCTCCATACCATCAGTGATTTCATTTCTTTCAGGTCCTAAAACCAAGATTAGAGGGATAAACCAAATAATATTCTCCCTATTGCAATAGATAGGAAAGAAAAGAAAACCACCTTCGCAGCAATTGATTCCAGAAGCATGGCTATTGTCATCCTCGATGGAAATGCATGTGGATTAATAATAAGATCTGGTCGCATTCCAGTGGCTCCAGAAAATGGCATATCAATATCAGGCCACAACTGAGAGCAAACACCTTTCTGCCCATGTCGGCTACTAAACTTATCACCAATAATGGGGCCTCTAGGTTGTCGAAAGCGAATATTGACCTGTTTATTTTTACAGAGAAAAGTTAGATGCAAAAGCCTTGGATTCAAGCATAAGAACCATATAATAAATAATCATACATGCACACAAATCACTAGTATGAAAAAAAAAAAGGGAGGGGGTTTTTTATGGAAGTCATTGAATATTGATCTCAGTAAAATGGTGGAATGACCAAGAAACGATGAGTCCACCCAAAGTTAGCCATATTCATTTTAATGTTATAGACCTATGGGACTAAAATCTTGATAGTCATCTATGTGACATTCTATAAATGATTATATATGATGAGCCAAGGTGTACCTGGAAGCCAGTTCACCAAAAATAAAACACAGTGCCAAGTTTTTTCAATTTATTTGTTTTATTTTATTTTAGTAAAGCCTCCAAATCCCCCAAGATCACTTACTGGGCCTCACTTCTAAACTTAAGGCCCCATCGAAGCATACAATCTTTGGAAGCATGAAATTCGTGGTTATTCACCAAGCAAGTTGGTACACAAACAGAGGCACACGAACGCAAATAACCATACCCCAATTATGTATTTCTGAATTTTTAATCATTCTATTTTTTTTATTGGAGAACTCCTTTTATTGATCAGATTATCAAAATAATGAAGATAAAAATGAGGATGAGGTATCCTTCAAGAAAAAAAACAAAAAGAAAACACGAGGCAAAAGCAAAAGTTACAATATTTAAACCAACCCCATAACTTTTAAAAACTTTTAATAATTCTATTAACAAGTATGGCAATACAAATTTGAGATTCACTACCTACCTTCTGAAGGTCCTTCTTGTTTTTGATGTCAATAGCAACATAGTCAATAACAGCAGGTTCTGAACCTTTTCGCTTCATGGTTCTTGTCGCACCTGTCACTTCATTATAAATGCTACAAAAGGGTTCATTTGGCTTTATTGTCTGAAAAGTTGGAAAAAAAAAAAGGGGGGGAAAAGGTAAGTTCATAAGCATAATAATGAGCTCCTATTTCCATATATGGATGTGCGTAGACGCACAAACGCAGCCACACAGAAAAACATAAAACGAGAAAATGGGTACCAAATATAAATAGCTAACCTGCCCAACATAAGGAAGGCCATCTGAGTCAATCAATGAATGCGTTGACTTATCAACATTGCTCCTTCTAAACACTGACTGAACCCGATCAGACCTATTACTCGGATCAGACAAGTCAATTGTCTCTGTCTGAAAGAAGGTTGTTAGGTGAAGAAGAGTTCAAATCCCAAAAGAAAGATAATGTTATGTGCTAGTGGTATTTATACAAACTAAAACAATAAACAACAATCATAAAGATAAGTCTTCATAAAGATCCTGAAATTGTCAACATCACTTCATATTGGCATGCAAACTTATAGATATAAGCACAGGTTAACATATCCATTACATTTTTAATGTGAAGGCTAGGAAAAAATAATAACTTGTATTTAGTAATTTGATAAGAAAAAAAAAAGGGAAATGAATAGGAAGAGATCTACACAAGAACAGAGAAGTTAGCCATTTACAAATCATGGTTACAACCAAAACACTTACAAGACAGAATAAGGTGAGACAACCAAAAATGTAAACTCTAGCTTACTATGTTTAAGAAACAACAATGGCATATTATCAAAATAATTACATATTTTATTGAAAGTGCACCCAACCCTAGAGTTGGTTGGCAACGGGGAAATCATAACTTCCCAA
The DNA here is from genome assembly GCA_025403435.1 of Artocarpus heterophyllus. Taxonomy (NCBI): domain Eukaryota; kingdom Viridiplantae; phylum Streptophyta; class Magnoliopsida; order Rosales; family Moraceae; genus Artocarpus; species Artocarpus heterophyllus. The sequence continues at coordinate 222,287 of JAJQZP010000453.1, forward strand.
CTATGGCTTTATGTAGCACTATGCAGTATAGCAAGAACAAACCTGATATATTTGTCCATAGAACATTCCACGATCCACAGACGACTTATTTAGAATCATGGCATCTTCCATATCATATCTGGATTTCACAAGTAATACACTAAATCATCGAACAAGCAAAAGAAAGAAAGAGAAAAAAGAAAAACTCGAATAAGAATTACTGACACATGTCTGAAATCCTCACCCAGTATATGCAAGTACAGCAACAATTGCATTTGTGCCAGATGGATACTCGTCCATGTTGTACTTTGTATACGCACTTGTGCGCACAATGGGAGATTGCGGGGTCTAAGAATGAGAGAAAATGTTCACTATAAGTGGAGAAGGGTAATGAAATTGCCCAAGACAAAATACATAACAACAATACAGAGTAAGAAGTATGATTGTATTAGGTCCACATTAATTTGTCTCATTCCCACAAGTTATGGGCCCAAAAAGCTGACATCTTATCTTCTTTCTCATAGAAATGTTAATACATATTATACAGCCAAACTAAAAAACTGGAATGGCCATCCTTTCATCAACAATTCCAAAAGAAAAGATAAGCAAGCAACAGACAAAAATTAAACTAACACTGTTTTACAAAACCTCCAATACGAACGTTCATGCTGATTTCCATTTTGAATCATTAAATGTTCAAGATTATACAACATGGGCGTTTAGCATGGTGGTTAAAACTGTAAATGCTATAGCATGTGACAGCTTTACACTATAGCAACCTTTTTCCTTTTACTGTAGTATGTTAGCGTTTTACACTATTCCTAACTGAAAAGTTGGTTAGAACCAACTAATGCCAAACGGGCTTAGTTGACTGTTGATCACAATTAGCTCATAACCGTTTGAGCTTTTTCTAATCTAGTTTAAAACATATAAATGCATTATCCTAACTTGTTTATATTAGTATTAAGGTTTCCAGGAAATAGGGGATGATAACTGTTGCCGCTGTCACATCTTGTAAAGAGAACTTATGATTTTCCCAATGAAGGAGATCTTTGTTGACATAAAGAAAACAAACAGATTAAAGAAAAGGTGGGCGGCAAGAGAAAAGAAAATAGACATGAACCAACCTGAAGATGATATAGTTTTTGATCAGCACGGCAGTGAAGTGCTTGTAAAGAAAAACCCATCGTTTGTTTTGCCATCTACAGTTAATGCCCAAATAAGGAATAAACAATGGAACGATATGCAGCAAACAGATAAACAAGAAATGACAGCAACAACTCGTCTTGACATTACGAAAGACAAACAGAGGGTGCTGAATATAAAGAACCTGACACTGGTACATGTTACGCGGACTCTGATTATGGTTTGGCCAAGGTATAAGATTAGCAACCACACTAAGCATCCCGGTTGGATGTATTTCTTCATGAGTTGCAGGAAACAAATCTTTTCTTCCACCATCGCCACCATCAGGACATTTTATTTCCATGAAAACCTATCGTAAGAAAGTATAGACTTGTCACTTACTGCTCTAGAGAGCACTGAACAGATTAAAAAAAAATCAGTTTACCACAAAATAAAAATATAAAATAAAATCATCATCATCATGAAAAATACACTCTATAATGTTGCATTTACCTGTTCAAATGGCCCAATAAGTTCAATATTTTGGTCATCTGTACATGGGATTGAAATATTTTTAACTGGCCGAACAAATCGAGCAGGAGATGTGAACAGGTACAGACCAGGATATGTTCCTCCCATGCTCAAAGGAACATATCCCACTTCAAGGTCATCAGGAATCTGAAAGTTATCCATGCAACAGCAACATCAACGAGAATAGATAACAGGAAAAGGAAAAGGAAAAAAAGGAGGGGTTGGGAAGGGAAAAAAAAAAGACAAGAAAAAATAATGACAAACCCCCGAAGCAGGTGAGACTTTCAATCTCCGTAAGTGAGCCACAACTTTCTCAATCACACAGGAAGATATAGAGCCAACAATACGGCCATCTAAGAGAACACAAAGAACTTCTGGAGGACCAGCTTGAACCAACTTTGGCAATGAAGGTGACATTCCAACCTCAACCAAAACACTCAAAATAGACATTCTTATCTTAAAGAAGTCCCTGATTTTTCCTTGTGAATCAAAGTAAGATGTAATTCCTGAAAGAAATATGACAAGGTTAAGAGATGTCACTTTAATTGCAACAACAAAACGGAAATATCCATACAGCAGCCAACACTCTAGTTGGTCATTAACAAAGAAACTCAGCAGGTGAAGAAATAACCGGCAAAGTTATATTAGCATATAAGAACATACCATCCATAGCATCAAATAAACCACAGCATCAAAGCAAAGCATAATTACTAGGTGCCAGTTATTAGTAGAACCATTGTTTTTACCTGTTCCTGCATCTCTATCAATCTAATCTATCCATCTATCTTTTATTTATTTATTTAAGAAATTCATTACACATCTAAACCAAATGAAAGGCAGATCGAAAGCAGACCAATGTAACATATCAGCCAAAGTTCTTCCATACCCACCCCACCAACCCACCCCCCCCCCCCCCCCCCCCCCCCCAAAAAAAAAAAAAAACCCCACCTCAATAAATATATCAAACCTCAAACATAAAATTAAAGTTCCAAACCAAAGTGGGACCCAATAAATAAAGCAAACTTAAATATATTAAACCTAAAACACTTAAAATAAAATAAAAAACAGTACTAAGCAAATGTCAACATTATTTACAAGAAAAAAGAAAACTTGTTAAAAGAAAAGAAGACAAAGAACCAGAAAGGACAACCTGGGAATGTCAACATTCAAACAATATCTTTTCTTTATGCGGAAACAATATCAAGTACAAAGAAAGCAACAGAGAACAAGAGTCCTCCAAAGTACTACCCTAGAAGAAAAAGAAAACTCATAAACAAGTACAACGCATCTGCTTAACGCAACAGTATGTTGAACGATACTATCTCTTTGAATTCTTTCGAAGACTGTAAAGGAACAACAAAATATAGATCTGTGGTATTTAAGGAAAAACTTACGACAGTTGCAAGTCATATGGTTTAACAAGCCACATGGCTCCCCATCAGGTGTGTGCACAGGGCATAGGAAACCCCAAGACCTGTAAATTTAATATATAAAAAATTAACCAAATTCAAAAGAAAAGTTTACAATGCTATGAAGTTAGTAGCATATGCAAACTAATTTATTACCATTAAAAAATAAAATAATAGCATATGCATACTCAGGTAACAGCTTCCGCACGCTAGTTGTACGAAGTCCAGCAAACGAAGCCCCCCGATGCACAGCACGAAAATGAGAGAGGAAACGTAAATAATTAAGCCTCTCTGCCTGAACCGTAAACCCTGCCCTCTAGAATAAATAATAAATTCATCAGGGGCAATTCATAATTTATATAGCTTCAGACAAACCATGATTCATATTTCTCAATATCCAGTTGACATAAAATCCCCAAGCTTGTAAATTAACCAAAGTTCAAGCTGCAAGGTTTGCCTCTTCACAATAAGATAAATTACAGTACCAAGTGAAGTACCCATGTCAAAAGATTGGTTTATTACCTATTCCATGCTATAGCTTACAAGAACCTTGGCCTTGGCTGCAGGACAAGTTTGATTTTTATAAAATTTTATTTAGCTAGTATTTTTATTTTATTTTAATAAAAAAAAGAACTGCATTTTTTATATATTTTATAATTTATAAATAAGATTTTTATTTTCTTTCGTTTTATCTTTGATGGGCTTATGCTTAAGATTTTATTACATCTTACATTAATAGATGTTTAAAAGTCTTTCTGACTCAAAAAAGAAAAGAAGCATGTACACGATTTGCAAGATATATTTTTTTATAAATTCAGTTCCTATGACTGAAACATCCTAGCCTACATTTTTAAGCATGAAGGAAAGCAGTTGGAATAACTCAATGACATTGAAATGCATAAACCCTAGCACTAAGACAATACCTGTTGCAAATCTAGACCTGTCTGAGTAACAAGTCTTCCAGTTTTTAACATGTTTTCAACAGCGGAGCTGATCTGTTTTGAAGGGTTCTTATCCATAACCTTCTTTACTTGAGCCACTGCATTAGGAAAAAAATATGCTCAGGTAAAAAAGTTAACAACCAAAGCTTTAACAACACAATGCCTAAAAGCTCTGAGACTTGGAATGACCAATAAAATCAAAAAACGACATGGGTAATCTTTCCAATACATGGAGACCTTTATTTATCAAATACTGTGGAAAGTAATGCTAAAATATCGAATAACATATTTATGTCATTCTTTAATAAGAAACAACTTTAATAACCAAAAAAAAAATGTAAATGTGTACTAAACCGGGAAGCCAAGAAGCAATATACACACTGTTCTATGACTAACGATGTGGAAAAAGTTCATTAGAAAAGCTGGTTTTCAGTGGGGTAACCTAGAAATTGTAGCTCTCTGATGGTGGGAAAACCTGTTTATTTTGGCTCAAGTGAGAAAATAATCTTGCCTTTGCTTACAAGAAGACTATTATTATTGTATAACCCCTTAAAGCTAAAAATTGAAAAGGAGTTTCAGATAAAAAAAAATAGAAGAAGTGAGGGAGAAAAGGCAAGCACATACAGCTGCAAAAATTAAAACTTTTGCCTTTGTTGTTCATCTCATCTTGAAGAAGCTTCTTGGCCTTGTTTAACCAATCCTCCAGTTTTTCCTAAACCACGGAATATGCAATGCGAACACAAGTCATAACTTACAACAGAAAGACCATTATCAATTGACGTGTCTCTAAGAAAACCAAATTGCAAATAATGAGCAACTGGACAATTTTCGTGTGTCATTTCCACTTTGATCTTTTTGTAGTAACTGTCACGAAAGCTATTACAATTTTGTAATAAATAAGAATTAGGTTTCTACCTTGAGATAAATGGAAATCAGGTGACCGGGTAGTAAGACTTCCTGATTTTGCAAGGAATCTGGGTTGTCTGGCACAGAAGTCTGATCTATAAGCGAAAAAAGTTTCTGCACCATGAAACTAGAAACAGAATGAAATGAGGACATAAACAATCTCAGGAAGATAGGAATAACAAATAACAAATAAAAAAAAAAAGGAATTATTGCGACAATTCAAGGTGAAATCAATCTTTAAAGAAAAACAAAAGGCGGAAATACAAAAATAAAATTAGAAATCATTGCTAACATTAGCAGATTGAACTTGTCATAGTTGTTATCAAGGTGGACAAATATGAAGTCCTTCAAGACAGAATCTGCAACCTACAAAAGATTAAATAAATAAATAAAGGAATAACGAAAAAGAGAAGAAAGAAAGAAAGCACAGTTGGTTACAGGTAACTTACAACAGAATAACTTTTGTTTTCGAGTCCTTGCATAACGGGTTGGAAGTGCTCTCCTATTTGATGATAAGATGAAAGTAACAAAGACAGTTACTACTATACATTTTGACATGGAACACATCTTCAAAAGGAAAAGCAAATAACAAATAGACAATTAGAAAGGATACAGAAATTACCAATATGCTCTAGACATTCTCTACGAGTGAAAAGGTTCAAATCCCGAACTTCATCTAGAATGATCTGAGCCCTTTCACCAAGAAGTTGTGTTCCAACAACACCTTTTCGCTTGCCATATTTCTCATTGTAGCAGCAGGTCAAGCTCGCATAAATCTCACGATCAGCAGTGTCAACAAGGGCCTGCAAATTATAATGTCACTGATTTAATAAAAAAACAATATAGTCGTGTCTCATACAATTGTTGCTCTCTAATGGTGGAAAAAACTTATTGGTTTGGGCTCGAGTAAGATGGCAAGGGTGATGCAGAAATGTCTGGAGCTGGCAACTTTTTGGATCATTTGGACGGAAAGGAATGGAAGGATTTTCCAAGAGATTGAACAAGAAGCTAGTTATCTCCTTAAAAGAGTCAAATATCTAGCAAAGCACCCTTACTGCTTTGGCAGATAAAGGTCAAAGGAATTCCATTTAAGTTCGAAGAGTGTTTTCAGTTACAAGTGGTGCCTTGTTAATTTTAGTTCTTTTGGCTTCTTCTATATTTTCGTTGAGAACTTCGTCCTCAGAGTGATACCTATTTTGTAATTGCTGATTGTTCTTCATTGACAAGATTTTGTTTCTTATGTGTATATAAATAAATAAATAAAAAAAGACTAATTGAAGCTAGATAATTGCTAAAGCTATAGTGAATATAATCAAAAGCAGTAAAGCAATGGTAAATAAGCCAGTCAGTATCATCCAATTTAGATTATTAAAATAAAAATATAGGCCAGAAGGGGAGAACATTTGTTTTCTTTTCTTTTCTTTTCTGTTCTCTTCTTTTCTTTTTTAATAAGCAAAGATTTCATTGATTAATGATATAGAAAGCAAAACTCCAATAGGGAAGAACATATAAATCTAACCTTTAGAACAACGCCAACTGGAAGCAAGTACTCTCTTCCCTGTACCCTGCAAAATTATTAAAATAAACAAGTGCATTAATATGTATAAACCAATAATTATGTGTACGCAAGGTCACAAACCAAGTTTTCTTTGCTACTGGAAAATGTAAAATTGCTTACCAAAATCCAACTCGTGCACTTCCATTACGAAGATAATACACTCGTACTGACACTGAAGACTGATCCTCTCTGACACACCTGGGGTTTTCGTTTAAAAAAATAAGAAAAAATTGATAACAAAAGTAAAAGGTCATATAAGTCGAATACTAGAAGGTGATAAGTGATGACAAACAGGACGAAACTTTAACTAGACTATTGCCAACGATAACTCCTTTTCTAAATAATGTAAGAAATTAGATGAGCATAAAAAAATAAATAAATAAAAAGAGGACCTTATACTAACTGCTTTATCAGTATATCCTTGCCGCCGGTCACAAAATGAATTACGAACCATACTCATTGGCTGAACAGAATGAATATATATATTAATGGTCTTAAACAGTGGGGAGAAAAGCTTAAAAGGAACTTAAATTTCAAAAATCTACATGAAACCAGAATAAGACTAAGAAGACAACAAAAAGGTCAGTGAGGAAGGTCCACTTACATAGTTTCTCTTTGGTAGTATCAAAAGGCGAACACTCTTTCAAGCCCGTTTAAGACAAAGTAACTAAACAATAACAATTAAAAAAAATGAGAAAGAGCAAATCAAGTAATAAACCAGAGGAAAAAAGGGCCTAAAGAAAAATGTGCCGAACAAGGTTCTTATGTAGCGCAAGACCATGACACCATATATAATATATGCTAAAACTCCAGCAAATGTACGAGACGATTTCCAGACCCCTAGTTTGTGTTGAACGCTATAAAATTTCCAATGGTTAAATAACACTTTTTGGTAAATTATCACATTAGGAATAAATACAAATTCAACCATTATGTTAATCCCAAATTACTTATTCTTTAAAATATAGCCATTCAATAAGGATAATAAACAACACAGTGGAATTATGGTTCACTATATATCAGGTATTTGTTTTAAAAATATGGAAATTTGTACTTTTAAAGTCTGATAATCATAAGCGTCATCCCACAGATACGGAGAAATGCCATTTTGAAAGTAAAGATCAAGTTAATATTTAAAATACTCACCCACCCATTTCGGACGCCTCTTCTCTGGAAGCAACTAGTTTTTGAGGATCTGCACCACTCAAGTTGCAAAGCTTTGACTGCATTGAACAAAGAGAGCATATCAGCAGTTTTTTCTCAATTTGCTTTTGCTGATTTCTCCTTTTCTTTCCTCTGAATTGTTTATTTTATCACTAAAAGGAAGTTTTCTTATATTGACAATAAAAATAATAAAAAAACTGAAAGGGCAGAAAAATGGAAAATACACAATGTCCAAACATGATTGACAATAAACATAAAGTAGATGCCTTTTTTAATAAGATAAGAAACTGAAGTTTACTTGTATAAATGAAAGGGAACAAGGAATCCTTGCAATAACAACAAGAGACTAAAGAACCAAAAAAAGACCCTCAAATCCATAAAACCAAACAAAGAACAACTAACCACCCCTTACATCCTTCCAATTTAGAAAATACACAGAAAACGCTGGAAAGTAATGGATTTTTTCAGATTGGTTTCTGACTTCTCTTTTAGTTGCCTGTTTGTCAAATCATTCAAGTTGTCCACGCAACAGCATATGAGCATAACAATATAAACGCACACAATATACTCCTTTTGTTGAAGACTTTGCAAAAGATTTTCCCAAGTGCCAAAAACATCCCTCAAAAGCAAAATCCCAAAGAAAACAAACCTTTAGCATTATGGGAAACTGCCCAAAATTGAATTTCTCTCTTATAACAGCTCCATTATCATACTGAAAGCAAACTTCAGCCATGAACTTCCCCGTGTATGAAATCTTAGCTTGTCTACACTGTCAGATAAAATACAACCGACCAATTAACACATATAACATGTAAATACTAATTCCAATGTGCAATCGTATATGCACGTAATTTGCGGATGAAATAAGTCTTAATCTCACCTCGAACGGAAAGAGAGGGTCTTTCATGGATCTCAACAACCGTTCCTTCACTGGTGCAAACACTTCAGGTTTATCCAGCCATAGTAAGGTATAAGTCAAGTATAAACATCAATTACATAAGAAATAAAGCTTCTTTTCAGCAATGTATGAATAGTTCCCCAATTTTCAATTTTTGATTTTCTCTAATAAAATTTAAGTCATAAATAAAGAACAGAAACATGAAAAAGGATATTCCTGAGGGTTTTGTTGGAGGAAGGATCATGGACCTCGACGGGCTTGATTCGGAGAAGCAACGTCTCCAAGCCGGCATCGATGAGGTGATCAAATGACTCGATGTGGTGTCTGAAGAGCTCTCGCAGCTCCTCCAGCGAGTCTGCCGCTCCCAATTTCCTCCCCATTTTCGAGACAGTGAAACCAAGGGCAGAGACTGGAATAGAGACAGATAACTTTTTCTTCAACATTAAAAAAAAAAAAAAAAAAAAAAAAAAAAAAGCAGGCAAAGCACCACTTTTTTCTTCAAGACCCACAATCCAAAACATAAAACCTCAAAATTCAGTGGCACATTCATCCTGTTTTAGGTACCATTGAACTGCTCCACAGCTGTGTTGTGTGTGTTTATATATATATATATATATATATATATATATATATATATATATATATATGTATACACACACACGTGTGTAACAACAACCTATATGTACTTCAACCTAATAGGCTAATCTGAATAGATTATGAGAGAAGAAACTTCGATACCTAAACACACAAACTGAGGCTGCGACGGCGAGGCAGAGGAGGCGGAGAAACAGCGCGGGATGACGGCAGCCGGCGGAGGCGGAGGCGGGGGAGGCAGGGGTTCAGCCGGTCGGGACAGAGTTAGAGATTAAGAGATTTGGAGAGACCGAATGTGGAGGGGCGGCTGAAAGGTTTAAGGGGTTTCCCCTTTTGTGTGTGTGGTGGGCTGTGGAAACGACGTCGTTTGGGAGAGACCGAAGACGGGCGGAACATGAGAAAAGTTGGGGTTTAGGGTTTAGCACTCCTGTGAAATTCCAAACGGTAGCTTGGGGGGTTTTATCTTTGTCCTTTTTTTTTTTTTGTTTTTTGAGGAGTTCTTTGTCGTTTTTATATTTTTATTTACGAAAAAGCTCTGTTCGGTCCCTACTCATGGAGTATATTTATTATAACCGTTCGATCAAAATCCGACGGTAGAAACTTAAAAAAGTATTAAAGCTATGATAAACCGTACCATATACAACTCAATGCTAAATATTCTAATAATTATTTTAAAAAATAAAAACCTAGATCTACCATAGCTGCTGTCGACGGTGCTCCGCCAGCCCTTTCTACGAGCACCATCAACAGCGATGGTGATTACCGTCTCCATGCTTGGTATCTCTCCTTCTCCCCCTTCAACATGCCGACGGCGTTCATGAGTGATAAACTTCTATAAGGGGGTGTTTGGAAGGTGGTAGGAACCAGTGGTGAGAACCACTTTTACTGTAGCATGTGAAAGCTTTATACTGTAGCAATTTTTTAAATTGTTACTGTAGCATGTGAGAGCTTTATACTGTTTATAACTGAGTTTGTGGTGGGAACCACAATGCCAAACAGGGGGTAAAAGTGCATTTTATATGTTTCCTCGTTACATTTTTCAAATCTTGCAAATCCCCAGTCTTCGCACTGATAAACTTATAACAGTAGCTAATATTAAACGTGTGAATGTTCAAAATAGAATAGGTATTGGGAAAAATTCTAGTCGTGTACATTATATGAAATTACAATAGACGGGCCAAAAAAAAAAAAACAACATTTTAGATGTCTACTATCCCAAGTTGATTCCATTCAGAATGGTCCTAAATGATCACTTGGCCAAACTCATCTTCAACGTTGAATTATAACAACATATTTTTACAAGTTCTCCGTGGGTTGAGCAATTCCTCGAGAATGGGCATTTTTTATGGAAAATCCTAAAGATTTGGCTGTAAAAATACCGAATCGGAAGGTGAGGGATTTGTTTCTTGAGATTTCTTGGGATCGAACTCTATGGAAATGGTTGACTTGAGAAATAAAATGGGGTTAACCCATGTGGAGGAGTTGGCGGGGATGAACTTGAGAAAGAATCATCGTCTAATGACGGTGAGTGCATAAGGGATGAGATATGACGGCGTTGATGTGTAGGGTTTTGTCGTGCAACCCGCCACAACCCGTTTAATAAACGTGTTTGCGTGTCTTGTCATTAATTGTATTATATTTATATTCAAGCTTATCGAGTTGTTTTATAATTGTGTAGACTTGAATACAACTTGCGAACACAAATTGTCGGCCCTAGTCATGACAATAGCATGCGACTAGTGAAAAACATTGGATCTCATGAGCAAATCGAGGTTGGCTAGCTGATTAAGAAGAAAGCAAAGATGCCATATCAAGGTCACTCTACATTTGGAGCTTCCCGCTGGAAAAGAAAGAATAGGTGCATTGATCTTTGTGGCAAGTTTCATCGAGTTTCCTCCATGGTCTTAAAGCTCCATTGTGATGAGTAGCGGAGGAAGTCAACGAGCAGAGAAATCATCGTGGTGACTCCATTGTCGCGATTCTCTATCACAAACTTCAATGTCGCGAGCAGAGGAGATCGTCATGAAGCCCCGTCTGAAAGCCCCTTTGCAAGCACTGTTGTTGCGAGCAAAGAGGTGAGAGAGACATAGGAGGAAGTCGAGTAGAGAGAGAGAAATGAAGGCCTCATTTGTTTTTGTTTTCAAAATTTTTAAAAATTTTTTTGTATGTTTTTTGAAAAAAAAATTTTAAAAATACTCTCAACATAATTTTGAAAAAATTTTTATTTTTTAAAACAAAATTATTTTAACCTATTTAAAAAACAATATCAAACATCCTCAAAGAAACAGAGGAGGAGTGAGAAATTCTAAGGGTGAGAAATTCTGGGAGGGAGAGGGAGAAAGAGGGGGAAATTTTTTTTTTATTGAAGAATATTAATGTTGTTGAAACAGTTGCTGACGAGTTTGTTATAAAAGTGGCACAAACTTTTTACTAACCATTCTTAGTGCATAATTAAAATGAGTAAATTAGGTAATAGGTCACTTTTTTACTACCAACCACTATTATATTCAACCAATTTTTTTTGTTTTGTTAATACAATTTTTCGTAGTCAAAAAGACATAAATACTATAAATAACACATATTTACCTAACCTTAGTCCAAAATACTTGAAAACAATGGTGTCTATATATGCCTTGGAGGTGGGATGTTTCAAACTCTCATAAAAGGTATAGAATTAAAAATAATAAAAAAATACCACAAAAGGAGGAGGAAATCAGGTTGCATACCACTTTTTCACCATCACTATTATATTCTACCATTTATTTTTTCTTATTTTAATTCATACCACTTCTCGTAACTAGAAAGACCAAAATACCCTTCGGTAACACTTATTTGCCTAATTATAACCCAAAACACTTATAATCAATTATGTTTTTAAACTCTTTAAAAGTAATAAGTTTCAAATTTTCTCAAAAAAAAGCGGTAAGATTGAAAAACAATGCTACAAAAATAAATATATTTCTCAAATTGACCTATAGTATTTCTCAAATTCACCCAAGAAAAAAGTAACATGTAGTGTATTTTCCTCGAATTATATTTCCCCACTTGTGTTACCCTCGACTCAAAAATTAATTTGTTTTCCTCACCCTTTTTTAACTAATTTAATGGCCTTTTTTTTTTTAACCGGTGATGCTGCTCTGCTTGATGCCAAGTTTTCTTAGATGAGCGCTTTTGGTTGGTCTTTCTCATTTTCTTTTTTTTTTTATCACATATACATCAAACATGCGCTTTGTAGGGACCTCAAATCTGAATCATAGATGTGTTATTGCGATAAAAATCGAATAGTGCAACTGTACAGATTGCTTAGAGAAACATGGAGTGACAGAAAGCACGCAACACGACCTTACTAGGTTGAGGAAAACGATGACCACCTTCACTTCATCAACTTCTCGCCAAACATTTCATGCTTTCCAAACAAAAGTACAATAACACAAAAAGTAGTAATAACATATAAAAGAAAAATAGAAAATAACGGTGCGATAAAATACAGACCATACCAAATCTAAAAATATAACAAAAGTACCGAACTAAGTAGGTCTTTTTCTTTTTTAAACGTTAACAAGTACACCTATCATATCTATTCTTAGATGTATAATTTAAATAAATAGTTGTCTGAATCGAAAATTATTCATAAACAAAATAATAAACAACATTTTCTCCCTTGCTTGGTTTTTTTTTTTTTTTTTAAATATTCAGCAAAACCTCAACGCTGCTTCGAGCTCCTTCTCATCAGCACAATTATATCCCAACATATAAGCTCGGGCTGCCCAGTTCACATGGATAACATTTCATGAGATCTAAACACAATCATTTTTAAAAAATAACTCTGATTAAATGAGAAAAAAGAGATACCAAAGCGCCCGGATCCCATAAATGGTTCTGCCTCATCTGTAACACCGCCTTGTTGCTGTTCCTAGAGTACAAAGAGTCGGGCAGAATCAAACTATCAATAAGAAAACCACTACATTTCTAGTTCATGCATGGTTCTTTGTATAGCTAGATGCTACTTATGATTTATAAAATGTTTCACACTGATAATAGGAAAATCATAGAAATTCTCTTTTAACTTTCAAGGGGACAACTTGTAGAACGAATAATCAATTTCACAGGTATGGAATTTGATCAATTGTTAGCAGGTGGAGATTCACTCACAACATCTGGCTCCATTTCAGCTGGTGAGAGTAGCCTGTCGAAACAGTGGCCCGATATTGTACAGACCCAAAGCTCGTTGGTCGGATCCATAACAGCCTCTCTGCACGTATCATCACAAACTGGAAATTGGAAAAGCAAACATAAGCATGGTCAACTAAGTGCGAAAGTTTCCTCAGCATTATGTAAGAACAGAACATCATTGACATAAATGAGGTGTATTGACACACTATATTCTATTACAGAGGCTCCTACCATGGACATGTCCAGTCTTCTCACAAACAAATACATCTCCAATTTGGTGGTAAGAACAGGTTTCTCCAGAACAAGCATGATCCATGACTACTTTATCAGTCAGGCCTCTACTGCTTTTCCACATAGACACTTGATCAGACACTGTCTTGTCAAGGATTACGCGGTCATCAATCACCTTCAACATGCCAAAAAAAAAAAAATTAGATTGTTCTTTTTCCCACAATTGGATACTCCTAGGGCAAAACTGAAGGTATTATTTGTAATCTGGACAGAAGCAGTATCACCGTCACACACACACACACACACACAAAACCATACCAATGACTGCATATATTAGAGTCCAAATATCACCATTAAAGTGCACAAAAAACAAACTAAATCCACATTGAAGTGTACACTGTATTGTGTCTAAGATTCCCTGCCCCATAAATATGCATGCTATGCTATCTACGTTATTGAGACATGGGCATGAACTTATCGATGTTTGGAAATTTGGCCCCCAAACCTTCAGTTCTGGCAAATTGGAGCCTCAATTTAAAAATTTGTCGCAATCATGGGTCAAGAGCTAACGAGTTCAAGTAATGGACGGGAATGCCCCAAGAAAAATAACATGTAACTGAGTGAAAATGAAACAGAAAAATGTGAGCAGAGTACAAGTAAGTGCAGCTACCTGTGAAGGAAGAGGTGCTTGGCTTCTCTTGGCAGCTTGCATTTGGATGTAATACTCTTTAAACTCAGCCGGACAATTCCTCACAAGTTCCACCATGTCCTCTTCATCACGCTGGAACACACAAAAACCAACTGAATCCATGTTTCTAAGTTCTAACATGAAAGACGAAAATCTTCGACACAATATCTAAAGTTTTAACTAGAAGCAACGCCATATTGCAAGTAGGAGTAACTAACATTGGGAATCAACATTTCCAAGTACTTCAACCTTGATTATCCCACATATTGAAAATTCAACATTATCACCAGCGCTTAAAACACTAGAAATTAGATTAATATTTGTTGAGTTGTGTATGAACACGATTTTCATATCAAATGTCAATGTAAGAAGTTAAAAACTCAATTAAGCTTGTTAAACTTGTACATATTAAAAAAAAATCATATATATATATATTCCCCTAAGAGAGAGAAGGACCTGAATATAAAGCTTTTTCCAAGGACATTGACGTAGTTTGTTGGAAGGAGGCAAAAGACCCCATCGCATACAATACCTATAAAACAGAGCAGACATTATTATTATTATTGTATATGATGATAATAAAAAGCATATAAATTTGAGAAACAAAACATTGAAAAGAAAACTGACAAGCGACGCCAGAGGGATTCATCAGAGGCGGCGTTGCTAAGGAATCTACAAACAAGCGCGCATGCAACCAGATCCTTCAATGCAAACAATGAATGAATTTTAGCAAGATACATTAAAAATCAAAATGGCTGATTGAATAGAAAGAAAGAAAGAGAACCTCAGAAGAGAGGAATTTGAGGATGTGAGGGAAGAGTTCGGGAGGGATTTTACTGAAAAGGCCTGATTCAATCCTCTTCCATGAAGAACCCGAACCCGGTGTTGCTTCAGCCTCTGGCCTTGGCTCTTTCGTTTCTTCTTCTTCTTGACGCCTTCTCTTTGCTTTGGGCTCTTCTTCTTCTTCCTCTTCCTAACACAACCAATTCTGATTCTGATTCTAATATTTTTGATTTCTGATTCTGAAATTGGAATTGGAATTAGAAATGACGAAACAGAGACGAGGGTTTTTAGAACGCTTACCTGGTCGGAGACCTGGGAGAGAACCTGGGATTCGAGGAAGTGAGCCAAATTCTGATCTTCCTCATCTAAGATCGTCACCATCGCGTCATCCAATTCGAAACCGCAATCTCTCTCTCTCTCTCTCTCTAAGGTCTGGAACTTTTGCTTTCTCTTCCCCCTTCCTTTCCTCCCCAATTTTCCGATCCAACTCAGACCCGGTTAATCCTCCCCACTCGATCGGGTGTACCCGCCCGACAACCTGTTTCTTCCACTTCTCGGTTGCCGAATGGGCACGCCCCCGAATTCAACATCCTTTTCTCAGCCTCGTAATCTCCGACAGCCCAGCCCAATGTTTCATCTTTAATCAAAAAAAATTAAGGATCTTTTTTGTAAATGAATTAAATTAATAATTTGATTTAAATTAGTATGATTTGAGTTAGATTTTAAGTTAGTAATTTAAATTATTATCCAAATTTGTGTTTGGATGTGCATTTAGGTTTAATCTAAGTATAGAATAAAATTAAATTTGTATTTGAAAAGATAGTGAAAATAGTTTTTGATTTGTTAACAAATATAATAAAATCTTAATATTAATGATCTTAGAAAATATGCAACATGAATCCTAATTTATTCCTTTCTTCACTAGAAACACAATGAAAAAAGAATCATTCAATTGGATATCAAATGAAGAAGTTATGATTTTTTTCCTTAAATATAAGAGAGAGATTTTAATTTTTACTGTAACAAAAATATCCGAGTATCAAAAGTTTAAGGGAGATGAGAACTTTGAAAAATTAGATTCTTGATACTCAAAGGATTACGATTTTGAGGGAAACAAACACTTATTCAAAGGATTCTTGATGCTCGAATCTAGATTTGAGTCCATTAAGTCCAAATAATACTCGAAACAAACAGACCCTAAAAAGGAATAATAACCCTTGTGGTCTCTGATCTTTAACAAAAATAAATATTTGGTCCCTAATTTTTTTATTTAACCAACCAAAACTATTGTTTTTAGTATAGAAGAGTTTTTAACAAACTTTTACCTTACGTGATGTGCACATGACCACATTAGTAAGAATATTTTGTTGGAAATTAATTTTTCATGTGGGCCTACATATGTATTTAAATGTGTTGTTTAATGCTATCTTAAGGTAAAGACTAAATTAAAGTGATATAATTAAGATAAAGTTGAAAGGCTTTTGGGTATTAATATAAAGTATGGGTCATTATTATTAATAATATATGTGTAGATACCAATTTGTAATTTTCAGATTTTATGATGGGCAAAACTGAAAATACATTAAAATAACTAAAGTTATTTATTCTGGTTATGGTCTCTAATCCATACGTACGTTTATTTTTTTCCTATTTTCTCTGAAATCCCATCTTCAAGAAAATCACAAGGAGTACGTATTGGATTTGAAGGTAATAACCCACAACAATCCAAGATCATGAATTAAGGTACGCTTCCGCAATTTGAAATTATTTCTCTTAATGATTTAACATGAACGATATTGGCAGAATTCTGGTTTGTTTTGGTTTCTAACAAGTGGCATCAGAACGATTTCATGCTGAATTGTTGAGAAATATTTTCTCAAATTTTTGGTTGAATTGTTCATAGAATACGTTATATGTTATTGTATTCATGTACATATATTCGGTTTTCAAGTTCGTTCAAGAAAATAAAACTAATGGCTGCTGTTTATGCATTAAATGAATCAAGAATTGACTTTGTTTTCCTCCTCCTTTCGAGTCAGGGCTGCATTTAACAAAAAAAAAATAAAATTTACTCACTGCCATATACGATCTCAAACGAACTGTGTGTGGGTTGAGTAACCCTTTGGATTACCGGCAGCAATCTCACCGCCGCCGGCAAGGAAATCAAGTCGCGACCATCAGGCGGCGCCGGAAAGGACAAGTCGTGGTCTCTGGCCGCGGCAGAGGAGTGGAAACAGCGGCCAAAAGCCGTTGTTCGGCCGGTCGTGCTTGGTTTTATCGAAGGAATAGAGGCGGGCCAATTTTGGGTTTCACCGGCGGCTTGCTGCTTCGCCGCCGGCGCCAGCACTCTCTGGGTGCGGCAGTGACGTTCCGCCGGCGAGCAGAGCCGCGGCCTCCGGCGAAACATCTTTGGCTGTTGGCTCTGGCGTCGATACCCAGGGGGTTGTGACCCCTGGGTGTGATGGAATTCTAGGCTTAGCCCAGAATTGATTCTGCATTTCATGGGCCACATAGGCCCATGACCAGAAGGAGACCCAGGGGCTCAACCCCTGGGTGACCCAGATTTAAAAAAAAAAAAAAAAAAAGGAAGGAGAGGATGGGGGGGGGGGGCTGGAAGTGGATCCGGGTTGGGTTAACCTAACCCGGTCCCCTTTGACCCGGACAAGGGTCAACCGTCAACTTTGATGGTTGAGTTTGACCTAGTTGACTTTTTTGACCTTTTTTTTAATTTTTATTTTTTGGGGTCAATTTTGGATGCAACTTCAAAATTTAAATTGTGTTTTTAGATGATTAATATTATCAAATTAATTAATTGAACCAATAAGCTGCCAAAGTAGCCTCTTTTGTGGATGTTAATTAATTTGTGATATTAAGATGGTTGTGTGAATTTAATTCATGTGAATATTAATCGGCCCAAAGGAAGCTTAATATTTGGCCGAATTAAATTCATACCTGTGGTGATAAATATGTAACAATTATATGGTTATTTTTGGCATATAATAATAAGTAGATCCAAAGATTAACTTATTATTTGATATGATTTATTGTTAATATTTGATCACTACACCAAGAATACCACTTACAAGTTAATATTTCTATTCAAAGACTAAATATTAATGTTGTTATAGGTTTCTTGTGATGGGATTAATCATTGTTTGAATTTTATTGGTTGTTTTATGTGAACTCTTATGTGATTATGTGATTTTGTTCTTTATTCAGCTGTAGCATTATCTTCCTCGATATCTGCAAATGTTAATTCCATTCCTATGCTGAATGGGACTAACTTCAAGGACTGAAAAAAGGATGTGTTGATCGTTCTCGGTTGCCTAGATCTGAACTTAGCCATAAGGGTTGAACGTCCCACTATTACGGATTCTAGTTCCGTTGAGGATAAAAATGAACTTGAAAAATGGGATCGTTCCAACAGATGAGTCTGATAC